>CM075820.1:4293987-4417140 GCA_037975025.1 Excoecaria agallocha | reverse complement strand
TGATTGCCTTTGCACTGTGTTTATAATATCTAGGACTTCATTTATTAATTTAAGATTTACAAACTCATGTATTCAAACACAGCATTAATAAATGAATGATGCCTTTTATTAAGAATATAAATTTCATACATATGAAAAACATCCCTATTACATGGGCTCTAGGGCATACTCTCTAACAATCTCCCACTTGCACTAGAGCCAATCACTCATATGTCTCAGACCCATGCTATTTATATGGTGATCATGCTTTATCTGGGAAAGTGCTTTAGTGAGGGGATCCGCCACATTGTCATCTGTGGGAACCCTTTCTATTTTCACATCATTTCTAGCTACTATTTCCCTTATGAGATGGTAGCGTCTGAGAACATGCTTGGATCGCTGATGAGACCGTGGTTCCTTCGCTTGCGCAATGGCTCCATTGTTGTCACAATATAAAGGAATCGGATCAACAATGCTAGGTACCACTCCTAGTTCGGTTATGAACTTTTTGATCCAGACTGCTTCTTTGGCTGCTTCTGAAGCAGCAATGTACTCAGCTTCTGTCGTGGAATCAGCAGTTGTTTCTTGTTTGGAACTTTTCCAACTAACTGCTCCTCCTCCCATTATGAACACATAACCAGATTGTGATTTACAATCATCTTTGTCAGATTGGAAGCTGGCATCTGTATACCCGTTTACTTCCAAACTGCCCTCTCCATATGCCAAGAATATATCCTTAGTCCTTCTCAAGTACTTAAGAATATTCTTGACAGCTGCCCAATGTTCCTCTCCAAAATTAGATTGGAATCTGCTTGTGACACTCAAAGCAAATGCTACATCTGGACGTGTACATAACATAGCATACATGATAGAACCAATTGCAGATGCATATGGTATTCTATTCATGCTCTCTCTATCCTCCAGTGTCTGTGGACACATAGACTTAGAAAGGTGTTTCCCATGCACCATGGGTATAAACCCTTTCTTAGAGAGATCCATATTGAACCTCTTCAATACTTTATCTATATATGTACTTTGAGAAAGACCTAGCAACCTATTGGATCTATCTCTATAGATCCTTATTCCCAGAATATAGGATGCTTCTCCAAGGTCTTTCATGGAGAATTGCTTGGATAACCATATTTTAACAGATTGGAGAAGAGAAATGTCATTTCCCATGATCAATATGTCATCTACATATAGAACTAGGAAGACAATTGCACTCCCACTGACCCTTTTATACACACAAGGTTCATCTTCATTCTGTGAGAAACCAAACTCTTTGATTGTCTCATTGAATCGTATGTTCCAGCTCCTAGAGGCTTGCTTCAATCCATAAATGGATCTTTGAAGCTTGCATACCTTTTCGCCATTTCCAGATGTGAATCCTTCTGGTTGTGTCATATACACATCCTCGGTAAGATTTCCATTAAGGAAAGCTGTCTTCACATCCATCTGCCAAATCTCATAATCATAATGAGCTGCAATGGCTAAAAGTATTCTTATAGACTTAAGCATCGCTACAGGAGAAAAAGTTTCATCATAGTCAATACCTTCTTTTTGACGATAACCTTTTGCTACTAAGCGAGCTTTATAGGTAACTATATTACCATCCATGTCAGTCTTCTTTTTGAAGACCCATTTGCACCCTATGGGTTTTATCCCTTCAGGTGGTTGAGTTAAAGTCCATACTTTATTCTCATACATGGAGTCCATTTCGGACTGCATAGCCTTAAGCCATAAATCACGTTCTGAACTGTTCAAAACTTCTTGATAGCTTGTAGGCTCATTGTCCTCTACTATAGTTATGCCTCTATCCGAATCAATGTGAAATCCATATCTCACAGGGATAGAACGCATCCTAGTAGATCTTCTAGGATTTTGTGTATAATCAGGTTCAACTGTGATTTCATCATTATGAAATTCAGTTTCAGGTTCAATCGATTGATCATCTTCTATTTGTGGGTCTTGAACTTCACCAAGCTCAATTTTACTCCCACTGTCTTCTCGTAGGAGAAATTCTCTTTCCAAGAAGACAGCATGCCTTGAAACAAACACCTTTTGTTCTAAGGGATGATAGAAATAATATCCAAATGTTTCTTTTGGATATCCCACAAATAAACATTTGTCAGACTTAACATCCAGTTTGTCTGACATTGTCCTCTTCACATAAGTAGGACAACCCCATACTTTCATATGAGAAAGCGTGGGTTTCTTGTTATTCCACATCTCATATGGAGTAACATCAACCGATTTACTAGGAACTCTATTTAACACATAAACAGCAGTTTCTAGTGCATATCCCCAAAAGGACTTAGGCAAGTCCGCTCGGCTCATCATTGATCGAACCATATCTAATAGTGTTCGATTCCTCCTTTCGGATACACCATTGTGTTGTGGTGTATATGGAGGAGTCCATTGAGATAAAATCCCATTATCTCTAAGATAATCCTGAAACTCTTGACTTAAGTATTCTCCACCTCGATCTGATCTAAGTGTTTTAATACTTTTGCCAAGTTGTTTCTCTACTTCATTTCTGAATTCTTTGAACTTTTCAAATGCTTCAGACTTATATTTCATTAGATAGATGTATCCAAACCTGGAATAATCATCTATGAAAGTAATGAAGTAGGAGTAACCTCCTCTAGCATGTGTAGTCATTGGACCACATACATCCGAATGTATTAAGTCCAAAACCATTTTAGCTCGTTCTCCTTTACCAATAAAGGGAGCTTTTGTCATTTTTCCCAATAAACAAGATTCGCATGTATCAAATGATTCATAATCAAATGATCCCAAATCACCTGACTTGTGCAATTTGGTCATGCGTTTTTCATTTATGTGGCCTAAACGACAATGCCATAAGTATGAGGTATTTAGATTATCATGTTTCATTCTCTTGGTATCCACATTATGTACTTCTTTAATTAAATCAAGAACAAATATACCATTCTCAATGATAGCTTTTGCATAAAATATATTGTTCTTAAAAATGTAACAACATTTGTCCTTTAAAGAAATATCATAATCGTTCATCAAACAACTGAAAGAAATAATACTCTTGGACAAAGCTGGAACATAATAACAATTATTTAATTCCAGTACTAATCCACTCGGAAGAGGCAAATGATAAGTCCCCACAACAGTTGTAGAGATGTTTTGTCCAGTAGCTGACTGCAAACAAATCTCTGCCTTTCCAACTCTTCTAAAGCTTCTAAGCCCCTGTAGATCATTACATAAATGAGATCCACATCCGGTATCTAATACCCAAGATTGTTTTGAAGCAATAGAATAAGTATTAATTTCAATCATATGAATACCTGAAGTAGATGCAACAACTTGCTTCTTCTCCTTAAGAGAATCTAGATAGGCCTTGCAGTTACGCTTCCAATGACCATCCTTTCCACAATGGAAGCAAGTCCCTTTGGGATTCTCTTTCTTGGCAACCTTCTTCTTGGAGATCCCACCATTCTTTGGCTGCACCTTGGTTATCTTCTTCTTCTGCTTCTTGCCTTTAGCAGAAGTGACAACCATGACACTTTTTGGATCTTTCTTAAATGATCCATCAGCTGTCTTGAGCATGTTGATTAACTCAGGAATGGATACTTGGATCTTGTTCATGTTGAAGTTAAGCACAAAAGGTGCATAACTTGGAGCCAACGAGTACAAGATTAAATCTATGTATAGATCATTATCCATAACATAGCCAAGTCTACTCAAATGCTCAATATACCCATACATCTTCAATGCATGAGCAGCAGCTGAAGTGCCTTCCACCATTTTGCAACTAAATAGAGCTCGAGCAATCTCATATTGCTCAGTTCTAGCCTGAGAAGAATAAAGCTCCTCTAGATGCAAAACGATGGTTCTAGCATCCATCATTTCATGTTGCTTCTGAAGCTCCGAGGACATAGCACCCAGCATCAGACATGCTGCTGCTTCACTATCCTCCATGTATTTCCGATAAATGCCTTTGATCTCATCAATGGCATCATCTGATGGATGTGGTGGTGGATCTTTATCCAAGACATAATGGATCTTTTCAGCCCTGAGAACAATTCTCACTTGCCTGATCCAGTCAGAATAGTTGTTGCCAACCAGCTTGTTATCCAAGATTGATCGTATATTAATGTTTGATGTGCTCATGATGATGACCTAGATGTGAAAAAGAAAAGATATGAGAGTATGTTCATATATATGTATGCATTAATAAGGTCTTTAATTAATCCATTTACTCCCACTATTTTATTGCGAATTAATAGCCCTCACTATATAATCCGAGAAAACCCGATGATTTTCTTAGTGGGCCAATATCCAATCCTTGATATGTAATTTGACCTTGACTGTGGTCAACAAGCCAAATTCCATACCCTTGAAAGGTAGGTATCTTTATACCAATTGTGTCTCTACACAACTATTGGATCATTAGGTTATCAACTCTTGATGCATGCATATCATATATGCATTCCCTAATCTTGCCTCTAGAACCATTAGCCTTGACTGTGGTCAACAAACTAATGGGCTAGCTAAGATGACCCATTTAATTCGATTTGAACATATTCGATATAATGTGAGCTTGACTGTGGTCAACAACCCACACTATAAAGAACTCTGGTTCTCCTCAAATTAATGGAAGGCTTATAAACCTTAGTATTTGTTTGAGGGTTTTAGTTAATTAAGTCTCATCATACATGGTTGGCATACATTGGTATGCATCCTATATCTATCACATAAATATAAGCATACAAATATGGTATAGTTATGGACTTCACTACATTGATTTCCCCGAGCCAAGAGGGAAATCAAAAGGTCACACCTAGGTAGTATGCATGATTCAAACAAGAAAATAATTACATTATCTTCAAGCTTGTTGGATCTCCATCCGGCCCATCTTGCTCCTTGATATTGGTCTCCATCTCTATTTCTAATTCTAATCTAAGTAATCTAATTACATATTACAATTTGAAATGAAATACAAACCAAAAACAAGTGGCCGGGACATGAAAGTCCTCATTGGGCCAAAACATGCATTATGCTCAATCACATTGGGCTTTGTCCATAACTAACCATCATGCCAATCATTCACCCTTATATGCCTTTCTAATGCATAAAGAAATGGATTACTAACTTTGTTTCAACCTTTGAAACTATATTTTGAGTTATTTTAATGATGTGATCAAATTAGGAAACTTTTTCCATTTTGGAAACTTTCATTTTAGGAAACCCTTTTGCATGAATGTGTTCTTGCCTTAATAATCAATCAAATTGATTATTAATTAATTATAAATTAATTATTTAATTAATTAATCATATTAAATAATTAAAAGAATCAATTTTGGGCTTAAAATAAGTGTAGGCCGAAACCCACAGAAGAAAAACCCTAAGTGTGTTCACACACAAACTAGTTTTGTGTCATTTGGACCATTTGGGCCTTTTGGAATGAGCCAAGCCCACTCCAGCCCTTAAAACCCATTAATAAACTTAATTAATGTTTATAATAGTTAATTTAAATCAGCTCCTTGGGCCTACCAAGTCATTTACTAATTTAAACCAAGTCCGTAAACATAATTAAGCCCATTAAGTGGTTTTAATGAATTAAAATTAATCAAATTAATTTAAGGCCCATTTTAATTAATCCAATTAATTAAAAACACTTTAATATATCATATATATCATATTTAGAAGATCAAAAGTCGTTCTAACCAAGAACACATCAAGAACACCAATTTATCGAACTTTTCGACAAAACTAGTTTTCATGCAAAACTTGTTCGATTTTAATTCCGTTCGATCCTACGGCTTAATATCACATATTAAACACATAAAATATCATTTAAATGATTTTTAAATGGATCCATAAGAAATTAAATTAGAACAGCCCCTACATTACCTAGGGTTTCACGCCAAACCCTAATGGGTTTCACGCAAAACCCTAGTCACTTTTCTTCAAAAGTTCCGTTTTTGTTTCCGTCAAATTTATTTGATCACACATACAACCAGAAATCAATATTTCTCATTCATGAACAATCAAATCTAATATTTTAAAGTTCATGAAATAAATAACTCAAAACAAAACAAAACTTATTCCACAGAAAATATAGAATTGTGTATCCATGGCAAAACCTGTCTCTGATACCATGTTGGAATATTATGGTTACATGCATCACATACATGAGCGGAATTTTAATTTTTTTTTTAACCATAAGATCTGATCTTGCCATGAATACACAATATAACTATATGAGAATAAGAAAAATCACCTTTGATTTTTGTTGAACAGTTGATTTTACTTCGCACCGGGTTGTCGCAAACCACAGTGTCCAAAATCGAACACCTCCAATGAGTAATCCACACTAGAGAGGGGTAAATTGAACCAACAACTTGGTGTTCAACTAGGGCTGGCCGAAATTCCCAAGAGCTAGCTTGGGAAGTGGCGCAAAAGGGAGAGAGGATTAAGAGAAAAAGACTTTCCTTTTGTTTTAATCACTTAACCCTAAATTCTCATTAGTTGGCCTTTTATAGTTAGGTTAAAATTCCAACTCCCTCTAAGCCCTTCTGTATGAAGTTGGCGTGTAGCCCTCTTCTGGAGGGCTTCCTCCAACTTCTTCATTCCTTTGGCCCTCTATAATTTCTCCAATGGTCCTATTAATTATTATATCAGTCCTATAACACTTATAGTAGTCTTATAACACTTATAAGACAATAATAATTAATCATGAAATACATTATTTCATTTAGGTCCAATTTACAGAACATTTCTCAAAAGTTCCGCGGACAATTTTATTTGATCATAATTAATTAAACTCTTTAATTAATTATTATCATATTCTCCTCTCTACCTTTATAATAATATCAAATATTATTATCCTTGTCATTTTACCATTTTACCCTTTTCTCTATATGTGTGTGACCTATTGGGTTCCTGTCCATGTTGGCAGTATAATATGTAATTGTGAGTTCTATTCAAAACTCACATGATTTAAACTCCTTTAAATCAATTTATCAATCTCTATTGATATTTTGATACATCATTATACAAGTCATGATTGGCCTCTAGCTAGGCATCATGACTACCCAAATGTCAGGAAAGTCATGTGGTTTGACTGTACCCTTCCATAGAAACAGTTACCGTGCAATTACTCCTTTCACCACTCTTATCTCAATCAGATTCTGAGTATGGATTTCTGTCAACTCATATAAATCTAATTATGTATGTTCTATTAATTTAACCATTGTTCCTAAAATGCCCTTCATGGATCTCCATCCATCTCGGCATATTACTCTGGCCAGAGATTCACTGAACAAGGTAATTATAGAATCATGTGAGATAACTTCCCTTGTTAAATCTGGGATGGTGAATCCTTTGTCAATCACTCAACTATCTTCAAGTAGGTCATGATATACCCAATCTCCTAACTATGTTCACTCCCAGTTGGAAGTAATCAGTTATGGAGTCAAAGTATACCACTTGCTACTTAAGATAACTTTGGTGATCTCAAGTCTAAGGATACTTGCACAACCGCTATGAAGAGATTCCTCACTGACATAGATTTAATATCCATATGAGGATTCTCTTTGCAGGTCTCCAATGAACTTGTTCCTCTAACAAGCATCCACATGTTAGCTTTGATTATCATCCATAATCACAATTATGAGAACCATTGCTTGAACCATTCAAGAAGCATAACATGTGCTAGTCTGTCCGAATTAACAATGTCCTATCTTGTTAATTCTATGACTAGGGATATTTAGATATTAACACATTTGCATGCGATAGACATCTCACATCATGAACACTTTCATGATTGCCTTTGCACTGTGTTTATAATATCTAGGACTTCATTTATTAATTTAAGATTTACAAACTCATGTATTCAAACACAACATTAATAAATGAATGATGCCTTTTATTAAGAATATAAATTTCATACATATGAAAAACATCCCTATTACATGGGCTCTAGGGCATACTCTCTAACACAATTCCTGGAGAGGCCTTGTTAAAAATTTCTTAGGATATGGCTCAGATTCTGCAAAGAATGACTATGCCCAAAGCTCCAATATCTAAAATTAGAAAGCATGGGGCACAAGAATTTATGGGTACTAATTTAGAACAATCTAAAGAAGCTGAGTTTTGGTTAGAAAGGCTGAAGAGGATATTTGATGAAATAAACTGCCCTACAAATCACAAGGTATCTTGTGCTGTGTCCTTACTTCAAGGCATGTATTATTATTGGTGGAAGTTGATTTTGAGGCAACCTCAGTTACCTGATCCACTTACCTGGGAGTTCTTTAAGGGGGAGTTCAGAAAGAAATATGTTACTGAGGCTTACAAGGAGGAAAAGTTGAAGCAGTTCCTGAGTCTGAGATAAAAAGCTTTATCTGTGGCTGAATATGAAAAAGAATTTAGCCGGCTATGCAAGTATGTTCCCAAGGAAATGTTGACAGGAGTATTTCAATGCAGACACTTTGAAGATGGGCTGAATGATCGAATTAAAGAAAAATTGTTCGAATTTACATCTTTAAATGTGGTAGATTTTAATCAATTAGTTACAACTGCCAAGAAAATTGAAAAGTATGAGATAGCTAAAAGAGAGAGGGAGCACAAAAGAAGTGGTTCTAGGGGAGGATCATCTACTGGAAAAAGATTTAGAGGAACTCAAGGAGGTCAGCCTGCAGAATCTATTTTCAGTTCTGCTAATAAAGGAAAGAAATAAAAGTCATTTACCAAGTCTAATTTGAAAAGGAAGCTTTAGGAAGACAGAGTGGGGTTAAGCACCTGAGTGTTCACACTATTCTCGGCACCATTGGGGTAATTGTAGGAAACTGGCTGGAGATTGCTTTAGATGTGGCAGTACAGATCATTTTATGGCGAATTGTCCTTTGAAATTGGATCAAGCTTTTAAGCAATAAAATAGCAGGGGAGCTTCTAATGTACCCCCATCTGGAAGAGGTTGAGGCAGAGGAAGGTTTGGATTAGCTCATCATGGATCTCAGTCCCATAATATGTCAGAAATAGTTGATAGACCTTCTACTCAAATGGTTGCTAGACGGGCTTATGCAATGAAGGCTCGGGAGGAACAAAATGCTCCAGAAGTTATAGCTGGTACTTTTTCTCTTTATAATTGTAACATACATGCACTAATTAATCCTGGCTCTACTTACTCATATGTTTGTATTGGGGTTTCGGGTAGAGATAGGTTTAAAACACAACAGTTAGATTTTGATGTATGTGTAACTAGTCCATTGGGACATAGTATAATTATTAATAAGGTATGTAAAGACTGTCCTATAGTAGTTCAAGGGAGAGAGTTTCCAGCAGATTTGATTGTATTGCCTTTTCATGAGTTTGATGTAATTCTAGGAATGGATTGGTTATCCAAGCATCATGCAGTGGTAAATTGTGAAATAAAAATAGTAACTTTCAAGGATGATGAGGGAAAGGAAGTGGTAGTAGAAGCCAATTGTTCTAAGCTATCAACTAATGTTATATCAGCAATGCAAGCTAGGCATTTCCTTAGAAAAAGATGTGAAGCATTTTTAGCTTTAGTCCTTGACTCAAAAAGGGATACAGTGAAGCTTGAGAATATACCAATTGTGAAAGAATTTCTAGAAGTATTTCTTGAGGAATTACCTGGTCTTCCTCCAGAAAGAGAAGATGAGTTGTCTATTGATCTATTACCTGGTATAGCCCCGATCTCTAGGGCACCATATAGAATGGCTCTATCTGAATTAAAAGAGTTAAAGGTTTAACTACAGGAATTGTTAGACAAAGGCTTTATTGGACCCAGTGTGTCACCTTGGGGTGCTCTGATTTTATTTGTTAAGAAGAAGGAAGGGTCTATGAGAATGTGTATCGATTATAGATAGTTGAAAAAGTGACAGTGAAGAACAAATATCCTTTGCCTCGAATTGAGGATTTATTTGATCAGTTAAGTGGTGCTGGTATGTTTTCAAAGATAGATTTGCGATCAAGATATTATCAGCTCAAAGTTAAAGATGGGGATGTTCTTAAGACTGCATTTAGAACTCGTTATGGGCATTATGAATTCCTAGTGATGCCATTTGGGTTGACTAATACACCTGCTGCATTCATAGATCTCATGATTAGGGTATTCAGACCCTACTTGGATTGATTTGTTGTAGTGTTTATTGATGACAAATTAGTTTACTCCAGAAATGAAGCTGAGAATGCTGAACATCTAAGAATTATATTACAAACTTTGAAAGAAAATCAATTGTATGCCAAATTGAGTAAATGTGACTTCTGGCTTAAGGAAGTTTCCTTCCTAGGTCATGTTGTATCTGTTGAGGGTGTTAGGGTTGATCCAAATAAAATTGAAACTATTGTTAACTGGAGCCACCCAGGAATGTACATGAAATTAGAAGTTTTCTCGGGTTGGCAGGTTACTATCGTCGTTTTGTGAAGGATTTTTTCTATCATTGCTTCACCCCTCACTAAGCTGTTAAGAAAGAATATTAAGTTTGAATGGTCTGATCGATGTCAAGCAAGCTTTGAAAGGTTGAAGAAGATGTTGACATAAGCTCCAGTGTTGACTCAACTTGTTTTAGGGAAAGAGTATGTGATGTAAAGTGATCTTTCTAAGGTTTGTTTGGGTTGTGTATTAATGCAAGAAGGTAAAGTTGTAGCTTATACATCTAGGCAATTGAAAACACATGAACAGAACAACCCGACTCATGATATAGAACTGGCAGCTATGGTATTTTCTTTAAAGATTTGGCGACATTACTTGTATGGGGAAAAATGTAGGATTTATACAGATCATAAAAGCCTCAAGTACTTGCTTACTCATAAAGAACTTAATTTGAGGCAGAGAAGATGGTTGGAACTTTTCAAAGATTATGATTGTATAGTTAACTACCACACAGGAAAAACGAATGTGGTTGTTGATGCCTTAAGTCGTAAGATAATGGAAGTATTCATGTTAAAACAGTGCAGATGGAAATTTGCTTCGGATGGTGCCTTACTAGCACAGCTTAAAGTTAGGCCCATGGTTAGGCAGACAGTGATAGATGCTCAGAAGGGTGATGAAAAGTTACAACAGATTGTCAAAGCAATTTGTGAAGGAGATCAATTAGATTTTTCAATGAAAGAAGATGGTGGTGTATACTACCATAATAGGTTGTGTATTCCTGACGACAAAGAAGTGAAAAGAATATTGTTGCATGAAGCACATAATACTGCATTTACTATGCATCCAGGTGGGAACAAGATGTATCATGACTTGAAACAGTTTTACTGGTGGCCTGGCATGAAGAAGGATATATTGATTATGTTTCTAAATGCCTAACATGTCAGCAAGTGAAAGCAGAACATCAGTTTCCTTCAGGTCTCTTGAATCCCATTCTGATTCCACAGTGGAAGTGGGAAGACATTACCATGGATTTTATTACTGGTTTGCCTCTTTCTCAAAGAAAATATGATGCTGTTTGGGTAATAGTGGATAAGTTAACAAAAGTAGCTCACTTTTTACTGGTTCGAACAGATTATTCCATGGATAGGCTTGCAGAATTATATATGAATGAGATTGTACGGTTACATGGTATACCTGTGCTATAATTTTGAATCGAGATCCAAGGTTTACATCAAGATTTTGGCAGAGTCTATAGCAAGCTTTGGGAACACAGCTCAAGTACAGTATAGCTTTTCATCCTCAAATGGATGGGCAATTCGAAAGGGTTATTCAGATTCTCGAAGATATGATGAGGGGATATGCTTTAGAGTTTTCTGGAAGTTGGGATAAATACGTAGCCTTAATGGAATTTGCTTATAGTAACAATTATCAAAAGAGTATTCAAATGGCACCATATAAGGCTTTGTATGGCAAGAAATGTAGAACTCCAGTCTACTGGACTGAGTTATCTGAATGTAAGTTAATTGGTCCTGACCTTGTTAGAGATATAGAGGAAAAAGTTCAAGTTATCAAACAGAGACTGAAAGAAGATACTGACAGGTAGAAATCATATGCTGACCTGAAAAGAAAAGATATCGAGTATCAAGTGGGTGACAAAGTATTTTTGAAGGTATCTCCCTGGAGAAAAGTGCTTAGATTTAGGAAAAAAGGGGAAACTCAGTCCGAGATTCATTGGTCCGTATGAAATTCTTCAAAGAGTCAGACCAGTAGCTTATAGATTGGCTTTTCCTATGGAATTTGCCAAGCTTCATGATGTGTTTCATGTGTCTATGCTTCGAAGATATCGCTCTGATGAATCTCACAAGTTACAAATTCAAGATATTCAATTGCAGCAGGAACCGAAGGAAATCCTGGCTAGAGAAATCAGGCAATTGAGGAACAAGCAGATCCCTCTGGTCAAAGTACTCTGGCAACATCATGGTGTGCAGGAAGTGACTTGGGAACCAGAGGCAGCCATGTGGGAGCAATATCCTCAATTATTTGAATCAGGTATGAATTTCGAGGACTAAATTCTTTAAGGGGGAGAGAATTATAAGGCCCCTAACATGACCCTAATTTAAATTTCATGTTTTTAGTAGGATTTTTATTTGGTTAAAATTAAAATTAAATGAGAATTTCTTATATGTATGGGACAAGGGATAAATTATGTTTTTATTATTTTAATTGCATGAAAATAAAATTTATTAGTGTGGTTTAATATTAATCGAGGGTATAATTGAAGTAAAAAGTATTAATTTGGGGTAAATTTATAATTAGGGCATTTTAGGGGTCAATTGTGAATTGAAGAATAATTGAGAGGCCAATTTAAGGAAAGGATCAAATGGTGGGGTTGATTCATTAAATAGACTAATTGGTGGGAGCAATTTAAATCATGCAAAGAAGTGAGTGTCTATGGTGTGACATGCAAAACCTTAAAGGACCAAAAGGAATAATTACCATGGCATTATATATACGTTGGTTTTAGTGGAATGAAAGAGAAAGGTGAGAGTATGGATGGCACCAAGGGAGAGAATTCATTTTCATCTCCTTTAATCTTATGTTCATCTCTCAATTTACTATAAATTTATGAAGACAATTGCATGCATGTGAATTGTTCAAGAAAATATTTATATAGATTAATAAGGTATGGTTTAATTCTGGTTATCTTTATCATCATCATCATCATCTTCTTCTTCTTCTACAATCTTTATCTTGATTTCGGTTGGGATTAGCTGCTGGAAATGATGGATTAGTGAATGATTTATATTGTAAATAAAGAAGGAGAAGGTAGAAAAGATAAAGGAAAAGGTCTTGATAGAGATTAATTGGCTAAAGGGAAGTTAGGCCAAGGTATGGGATTAGGGATACCTTAATGCATGTGAATTTGGTTGTTGCATGTGAATATGGTTGCTGGAACTTCTTGTGATTAAATTGAATTTGTAGTAATTAAAAGAGAGTTTAATGTATGAAATGTGCATGAAGGGATGAGATGAAAATTCTGACCTAGTGACTGAAAATTTAGTGTAAGTTGTAATAGATAACTCTAATTGTAACAAATCAAATTTCTGTAGTTATATAAGACATTTGCCTACAACATTTGAGAAGGAACCTACCTTCAATTCTGCCTCTAGATATTTTTTATGATTTATTGAATTTAGGAGAACTTTTAAATTCGAATTCTGGACCAGGTTGGGGAAACATTGAGATATCTATATGTAAAATGATCAGAATGAGATGAAATTAATTCCTATTAAAAATAGACTCATAAATACACATTTTATATGAAGGAAGTAATGACTAATTTTATTTCTAAGTATGTCAAATAATTAGCATGAAATTCGTTGAATCTATTTGGACTGTTAAGGTACAGATGTTGGTATTTTTGGCATAAGTATTAGTAGAGAAGTCAAAATCTTATTCTGTAAAATTATGGGTAAAATAGATACCTAGGAGTACGTTTTTGATGCAGAAATGTTCGTCTAAATCCCTCTTACTATTATGCTATGAATTTGTATAAGTGACAGTAAACATTGTTTCGGTTTTATGAACAGTCTATAGTATTTCTCAAATATCTTGAGTTATAGGTAAGATATTAAGGTGAAATTTGATGCTCTGGAAATTAAAAACATAGGGGAATAATATTGTAGAAGATCATTTAGCCTAAAAATGATATTTTCAAATTCATTTGTGGCTCACAAGTTGAGTCTAGAATGCTACCCTGTGCAGATTTTAATGTACTTTATCTTATGGTTTTCAATTAATTGAACTAAATATGTGTTTATGTGGTTACAAAATTTATTGGATAGAGCAGGTAATAAGACTATTAATACAAAATTATATTTATACATATACATTCACACGTGTACATGGGTAAGGACTTGTGATGAAAATATCTCACATATATTTGTGATGAAATTTGTGTACATGATTGTTTTATGCAATTAATCTTACATATTCATACTCTAATGATAGAGTGCATTATATTTGAACGTGCACTTATACTGTGAAACAAGATATACGATATATGACTATATCAATGTGTGATGCCTGAATGATAACATAATGAAGTATATTATTATGATGTTATATATTCCTATCCACTAGTTATTATGTATTTGTATACATGATCACATATATACGATATGCTATATTGTAAAGTATTAATGATGAGCACTTGAGTAGGTATGATGCATTACTTGATTAACATATCATGATTATGCTAATATGAGATATCTAATGATGGTAGGTAAAAAGTAATTGTATCATTAAATGAACTTACATATGCAGTCATGTCATCGTAACAACATACCTATCATATGATTATACATGTGCAAAATGAACACCATAAGTGTAAGCATGATATATGTAAAGAAAGATTAAATAGAGTTTGCCTGCAGTTATAGTTCAATTGTGGATAGATAGGCGCCTATAGGGATATTGCAGCTGCCACAGTCGACGTTTTTAGGTCCATAGTATAATTGATCCTGTTGGATCTTGCACGACCCATTTGGGTTGTTTCTTGACCCCGTTTAGATCCTTGACCAGTCCACCGTACAGTTGGCCCGGAGTGGGTCCATAGTTTTGATATCTTCGGATATCCATTATTTTGATACCTTCGGGTATCCACCGATCCCATTATCCACCTTTAGAACTTAAGCAGGCTAAACGGTTGTGTTATTACATTACAGTTAATTTTAGATAAATAAAGCATGATACATGAGATAATATATTTAACTGTATTTACCATTGCATATGTGATAGTTGGATACTTTTGATACTGATCCTCCTACGTTATGCTTTAATTTCAAGCATGTTAATATAAATATGAGATTTGATTATTGATGATGATATTTTATTCTGTCCTTTATTTATTTTAAATATGTCATTCTTGTTATTATCAACTTTTGTATGTTATATGTTTTCGTCAATCGTTGTGAGTTGTTGTCTTTCAAAATTAGTATCCCTACTAAGCTTTATAGCTTAGCACGGGTTATTAATCCGTGTAGGCACTGCTGTGAAAGCTTTTGCACAGGAACGATCTCTGCATCAGTACAGGCCAACACCTAGGTCATAGAAGTTGATGTAGGTTTCTTTTTGATTTTGGTGCAATTTCTTTTGCACATTTAATATGTATCAAAAGGGCTATCATATATATATATATATATATGTAATATAAAGTAAGTGATGTAATAAGTTCAGTGAAAGAATGCTAAAGCATGCATGTATATAGTAGCTAGAATGCTTAGTCATAAATATGCTAGATTAATGGATAAATGTTATGCATGATAAGATATGAAGTTAAGACAGTTATGACTAACATGAAAATGATGAGTATATTATAGAATAAGCCATTATGCATACATAATTAAGAGACTGAAGTTATGGGAAATATCTAATTGATGCATAGGATACCTATATAAATAGGCTATTTGATATAATAAATTTATACAACTTTGGGTTAATAACCTACTTTTATGTGATTGAAAGATATAACACGATACATAATAAAGGCTTTAGATTAGGGTGTTTCACTATCTATTATTCCAATAATGCATAAAACACTTCCATTTTCAAATTCTATCAATACATATAAGTAATAATCAAAAGAGAAGAAAATAATTACCAAAAGGCCTCTTTAACGACATCTTTTTTCATTTGAAACCTCAGTGTTGTTGGTCTGCATGAACATGTTTGGGTCCAGAGACCTATCCCTTATTAATATGATCTTCCTTTCATTTTTGAGATACATCTAACTCCTCAGGTTTCTTTTCACTTATAGATGATGTCTTACTTTTCCTTTGTGGCTTCGAGCAATATGTAATAAAATTATCTGTACACCCACAGTTAAAACATGCCCTATACTGAAATCTACACACACCCTAATGATTCCTAAAACAATACGAGCATTTAAAAACTTGAGCGCCTGCACCTTGCCTTACTAACTTCAGTGTAGATTGAGATGAATTACTGGAAAAACCCTTTGCCATTATCCCCCTTTCTTTTAATTATTTTCACTTTTTCTATATTCTTATTTCGATTTCCTATAATTTCACTTTCCCACTTAACATCTCTTGATACCCTATACTCAGTTAACTCTTGTAAAATCTAAGTCAAATTACTATTCCTCTTTAATAAACCTTTTATTATAAGCATCACTGCCTCATCTCGAGATACCACCTAAGGATCAGAGTTAACTAGATCCATCTTTGAGTATAGTATCATATACAAGTTCATACATTTTTGTATGTTATTATAATCAAGTTACCTTTATATACATATGAGCATATATTAATATCCTTTTGTAATCATAGTAGCATAGCTTAAGCATCAATGTATAATCTCAAGCATTTATATAGTTTACATGCTTAACTTGTAACATCTTTAGTCATGCATAATCATTACCATGACTATATGACATGTTCATAAAAGTTACATCAATATAGAGACAATTATATATATATATATATATATATGCATGAATGCCCATATACCTGCATGATTCATCCTGTACATATACTATTCATACTTATATCTGAACATATTATATTACATCTAATACATCATATTATGCATATATATATATATCCAATGTATTCCAATATACATGATCGGTGTCTAGTAAGTATACTAGATCGGCTAGTAATATAGGAAAATATAGATTAAGACCCCAAATATCGTACCCAAGGGAACATGGATTGCTAAGGATAATATCTATGTATGAATTGAATAAATCTAAGATTATTACCCAATGTTTTCGATTTAAGAACTAGCTAAGTAAATAATTAACTAAAACAAAAACTAAAATCAGACATACATGAATTAAACCACAAAACAATAACTGAAATACTCTTGCTAAAGGAACTATCCATCTCAACCTTCTATTGTAATGACTCAATAACAAAAGTAACACAAGTGATTATGGAAAAACTAGATGAATAAAGCTTGATATCTTGAATCAAGAATATCTTTCTTAAATATCAAATTCCCTATTTAAGAACAATTTAATACTTAGCATAAAAATCTAGTTTAACTTCCTATACTTTGATTAAACTCTTTTCCAAGAAAATTCAATTTTAGTATATTCTTTTTCCTCCTCTCTTAATATTAATCAAAATTACAAAGACATAATCATCTCAGAACCAGAAAATACTCATGGCATTGATTGAAAGATTAATCCAAGAACATGCGAATCTTCATTATGCTTAAATCAACTTTTAGCTATTGAATCAATAAACCAATAATTAATTTAAAAAAATCGAAGATAAGAATACATTTAAAACCAAGAAATATTTAACTTGAGTTTGAATATAAAGCTCACTTAAGTCATTACAATAAAAGTTAAGGAATCAAGTATCCCTTAACAAAAGAAGGAAACTACTCACCAAACATGATTAAAAATTAAAGAACAACTAAAAATAAAATAAAGAGAATTGCAAACTACGAATAGAAAAATAGAAAATAAAACTACTGTACAAAATAAAGAAAGGAAAACTAAAAATTAATAATTGAAAACTCTATAATTAGCAAACTACTTGACTCCCTTCAACCTCCCTCACTTGTGTCTTTAGTCTTCCTTTTATAGGAAAAGCAGAGGCAGCAAAACAAGAAGTTTTAATTCACCTAAACTTCCAATTCCGAGCAACAACAAACTTCCTAATTTTACAGAAGACTTCCTCGTTTCAGAAGACTTCCTTTTTCAGTGAACTTAACTTGAACCGGTGGAATAAGTTTTGAAACTACCAAATAACCTGCTTTGTTCTTCAAATAAGTGCATTTGGTAGAATCACTTTGTGATTCCACCGAATGAGCTTTGTTCTCCTCTTTAAAAGAGCCATTCGATAGAATCAAAAAGTGATTCCACCGAATGGTCCTTCTCTGGACTTAAAATCGATGAAATTCTTCTTCTTTGCATCTTTAATTTGCTAAATTCGCCTTTTAGTCCTTCATTTCTTCTTTTTCCTTCAATTTTACACCTAAAACACCAATAAACTTAATTAAGTCCTCAAATTAAAAGTTTAACGAATTAATTACTAAATTAACTAAATTAACACTAAATTAACACAATAAATATATAAAAACAAACTAAATATATAGTATAATTCACACTTATCAATACATACACATATATATAAATTTACCAATATCCATACTTTTCTATAATAATGTGGTTGGAACATAAATGTATATACTTGAAAATATAAACATCTTTGTACATCTATAATGTCCACTTCACTTAATTAGAGTATCATTATTCTTATATATCCTTATATATCCTTATATAAGTATGTATCTTCAAGTATACATGCTTATACCCTTATTGATATTCTTATATTCTAATCTCATTAGTTTACACCTATATAATTGATATGTGAGCTAAGTAGTAGCTTGAATTAACTTATGCATTCTAGTTTCCTTATAACTACACCTCAAGGTTTATTGTCTATTATAAATGTTTTATAACTTATTATGTCTTTTATATATATATATATATATATATATATATATATATATATATGCACATCTATGTAAGTATATTCGCACACATTCCAGCATACAATTCCTCATTTATACTCTTATACCTTGATTCCGTTGGTTAAATGCATAAGGTTGGTGTTTAGTCTAAGTAATGGCTTAAATAATCCATATACTCATGTTTCATTTACATTTGGTTTCATTTTAAATTATTTCTCCATATTTAAATCATAGCACAATTAGTTTTACATTAAGGTACTTTGTAAGGACCACACTAGTCTATCCGGATTACTGTTACTTATTTTAATATTTTTAACCAACAATACATATAATACTAATAAGGTGTTCATTTGTCATTCCATTGGTTATACTTTGATTGTCTAATTCATACATTAAAATAAATTATATAAGCCTATACTTTATTACATTATAGTCATAATTTGAATTAATAATTACAGAACATGTTCATTACATTGCTTTCATAAGATTTCACAAATCTAAATATAAAAGTAGTACAATTTAGACATCAAACACTAACTTCTTCCTATCTGGTGTTGGCTTTGTCCTTGAAGCAACATTATATCTTGAACCTACACGGATAAACACCCATACTAAGCTATAAAGCTTAGTGGAGAATAATACATATATGAAATACCACTCACACTGATTGTTTTCATGCACACAATAAACAATACTAATGTCAAGATATTATAATCAACATGCAAGAGTTATATATAACTCACATAGCATAATTAATCTTATAATATTGCTGTATAAAGATGGATCATAAATAACTAATCAAGCGGACCCAAATGGGTCGCATCATAGGGACCTACATGAGGTTGAATCATGGGGACCTGTATAAGGTCGAATCATGGGGACCTGTATAAGGTCAAATCATGGGGACCTATATAAGGTCAAATCATGGGGACCCAAATGGGGTCAAACCTATAGCAGCTGTGACTGCAACCCTATAGGCATGCCTATCTATCCACAAACATGTTTTATATGCAGGCAAAGGATCATATTTAAATAGAAATTGATTTATACACTTCAATTCATCATATAAGATAAAAAAGTTAACTCAAATACTATAACATTATTCTTTAACTATCATGTCATAATCAAAATGTATATATATAGATAATTATTATAATACAATCATAATCAAGTATATATATTCATGCATCAATTACTATAACTTTATTCTTATATTACTTATACATTTTATATGCTTATAGTTATACATTACCATATACTTTATGCTTAAGGTAGTTTATAAGATTTAGGAAAAGTGTAGTTAATCTTATTCTTCAAATGGAATCTTACTTTCAAGTTTTAACTTATGAAGGAGGGTCTGGGTCAGGGTTACTACCAAATTCATGGTAACCGTGACCTAGTTTCACTTTTAGGTCTGGACTATGCCAGACTACCTCACGATCATTACCAAATGAGTAATAATCGTGTTCTATACTTTTTAAAGGGGTCACGGTTACTATGAAAATCTTAGTAACCCTAAGGTAGGGTGGATTTTGGTTCTAGACTGCCTCACGATTACTATGAAAATCATAGTAACCATGATGCCTTAAATCGTCCAAAGATAGAATTTCTGTCTCAAATTTTATGCCATGTTTGACAAAGACAACATCATTTTTAGAGAAAAATTCCTTTTAAAAAGTTGTATATATGTATGTATAATTTCAAAAAAATCAAAAATCAAGCTAATTAGACCTCTAAATCTTAATTTATTCACTAAAAACCGCAGACTGCTCCCAATAACAGGGGCAGCAGACATGACCCGGATTCAAGCCTATTTTTCTCTATCATAAAAATTGATTCAGGTGTCATGTTCTTCATATGAAATGAAGATAAAGGAGTCGAGTTTATTATCCAACTAGAATTTATTAATTTGAGTCATGGTAACTCAAGATATAAACATATTTGTGCTGACTGGTCATGTGAACTCTAAGATAGTTTTTCCCTATCCTTAACAAAACATCCTATTTCGGTTTTCAATCAAGTATAACCTCAATTTTTCATGGTATTCACTTACAATAACGTCAAATATTGCTATTATTGCATCATATACATAATAAACACACACACAAGCAAGGATAAGTTCCCATACCTTTTTAAGCTTTAACCTTTCAAGCTTTACCTTTCTCTCTCTTTTTTCCTTCATCCCTTCTTGATCCTAGCTTTAGGTTACTGTAAAAATCACCTCTATTCTCTAATATCTACTTCTTTACCCACTTGAATCACCATTATCATCATAGGATTAAGGAGAAGAGAAGAAGCAAAGGAGAAAAATAAAAGAAAAGAAGGAGAAAGCAAAAGATTGAACATAAGGCCAAGAATGGCCGGCCACAACAAAAGAGAAGAAATCTGACTTTTCTTCTCTCCTTCCTAGCCTCCCAATTGTCAAATTTTTATTGGTGATTCAATAAAAATCTTGGCAAAGTTCATTTTGGTCCCTTTTTGTATTTATGCTTCTTACTTTTGTCTCTCATTTTTCACAATTTACATTTCTACCTCAAAAATTTTATTTTAACTCTTCAATTAAGTCTTTATTTTACAATTTCCCTTTAATTAGTCACATAATTAACCTCTGTCTCATGCAAAATAATCAACTACATCTCTTAGGGTACCATTAGGGGTATTATATACTTCCAATCCTCTATGTATTTATATCATATTATAAGTTGATTAATCATCGTTAATTTGATCAAAACCTTTGCATCCATCCTGAAAAGAAGAAGAAAAAGAAGAAAAGAGAAGGGAAGAGGGATGAATCATGACACCAGGGGTTGGCTCGTGATAAAGACCAAATGGGCGACTCGTGATAGAGACGAGACAGTTTTCCTGGTTCATTTTATTTTGCAATTTCGTCATGCATCTAGCTAGATTTAGCCGAAATGGTATTCTACAAACTTGTTACCACATGTTTCTACTTTTAAATCATTAAAAATAACTCCATGTTTCCTTATAAATATCAAGATATTCACCAAAAAAATTGGACTACTCCTAATGACAGGGCAGTAGTCAAGGTTAGGATTCAAGCTAATTTTTAACTATCATAGAAGATGAACAAAACATTGGTATTTTCTTATGAAACTTAGGATTATGAGTATAGTTTCTATTCCAACAAGAATTACTTAATTTGGAGCTCTCAAACTCTAGATATAGCCAAATCAATTTGGAAAGGTCTAGTGAACCCTAAGACAGATTTTGCTAACTAGAGAAATTATGCTCCTATTTCTGTCCTTATACCCCACTAACCATCATATTCATGTATTAATTACTTAAAAACATAAAATTAACATATCTAATCACTAAATACATATATATAACACCTATAAACATATCAAAGTTCCTTTACCTCTTTAATGACCACCTCTTTCAAGCTTTTCCTCCTTCTTCTCCTTGCCTTTGCTTCTCTCTCTTTCTTCATAAAAAATCACCATTTATCATTCTTAGAGATTCACCTAATCCCTTAAATTCATTTTTAATTATGAGAAACAAAATAAGAAGAGAAGATAGGATCCTTACCTTAAGAAAGTTAACCACTAAATTCTCTCTCCTCTCTAAAAACTATGGTTAGACTTTAGGGGTTATTTAAGGGTTAGAGAATTTAATTTTTTTGAGAGAAAATGGTGGCTTTACTCCTCTTGAAGTGGCCGGCCAATACCTATAAAAATATTGGGTTTCTTCTTTTCTTAAGACCATTCTAGAAAGTTGGGTGTCAAGCTCCCATAAGACCAATTGTTGACTTTTGCAAAAAGTACACTTAACTCCCTATTTTCCTTTAATTTCTTGTCTCTTCCCCTAAAATCTCTCTTTCACTTTTCAATTGGGTCCCTTAACTTACATATTCTCTAAATTAATCACATACATAACCTAATTTAAAATGATCATTTTACCCTTTATCCTTTTAAGCAATTACCTTTATGTTCTTAACTCATAATTCATTGACTAACTCAACATATATCAATAATATTATCTTGAAAGTGCATATACATTCTCTTAGGGCCTTAATATAGGTGTCACACTTTTAACTTAGTTGGTAGATTATTTTTTATTATTGAACTAGAATCTTCGATTAAAGCAGCAATAGATATGTCCTCCTAACTCTTTTTCTTAGAAATAAATTCTTTCAAGAACTTAGTATAATTATGAATTTGAGTAATTTCCTTAACGAAAGATAAATTAATATGTAAATTCTTTAATTTATCAAGAAAATTTAAAAATTGCTTATCCATGTCATTTGGCTTCAAGCGCTATGAAAATGGCAGACGAGGTTGATATACCTTGCCCTTGGAAGTCCCATCTGTCGTGCTCATGAATTTTTTTGGTTTTCCCTTTGTTGCACTTGTGGATGGTGTCGTACTTGTGATAGAAGTATTTCTGCCTCCTTAACTTCATTTTGCTGTAAAACTCCATTCCATTAGTTGAAACAAAATCATTTATGTACTTTTTACCTAACCTCAATGTATGGCCTACATTTGCTTTCATGGATTGTCCTTTGTATTGCTTGGAAGACATCCTTTAAGTCTTGAACGTAGTGCATTGGCATGCATTCCCGATTGGACCTCCAAATTATGGATGGATGAGGCTTGATTCTTTACTATTTGATCAAACTTTGCCTCAAGCCTCTTGTGATTCTCATCTTGAAAATTGAGCTTTAGATTTATCTCCTCCAAAAACTTATCTGTTGGCTCAAAGCCATATCCAAATTTTGATTATAATCAAACTTTAAATAAACTCTATTGAGAAATATGTTCTAAGCATGTTTTGTAGGTATTTCTATACATCTTTCTGATGCAATTATCAAAAATGAAGATTGTGGAATGGATTCATGAAGATCAAGTTGAAGAATATCTTAGTATATAGGAAATTAGGATATTAAATTGTAAGATCAAATTGAGGCATAATTTATCTCTCATGCATACATACTTTAAGTTTTAAAATTGCATAAAAATATTTTTAAGTCATAAATTTCGTCTTTAGTTAAATCTGGTTTCCTTCAGAAAATGCTTTAGAAAATGGGTCGTCAAAATTTGTGTCATTAGAAATTAGATTAGAAATTTGGATAACTTTCTGATCGAAAATCTATTTTGCACTATAGAACAAAATAACGGCTAGATAACAGCTAGTTAAAGGTAGTTTTTTTTGTTATTTTTTTAACCATCATAAATGGATAGTTTTGTGTTTTCTCACTTCAAACCAAGTTTTTGGATATAAATACATGTTGTTAGATCATTTAGAAGGTTTGAGAAAATATTGGAAAGATTTTCTAACTCTTAAGAGAAAGCTTACTTGTTTTAAATATCACTTTCCATTTTGCACTTCATCTTTACTTATCATCCTTAATTGATTATAGCTTTTGTTGTAATTATTTGTGAGGAATTATTGTTGTTAAAGATTGTGAGTTTGGTTGGCCAGAACCTAAGAGAAATTCTAGTAAGTGTTTCAATCTTTTACTTTGGAAAAAATATTGTGGGTAGATATACATAGGTTTGTATATTGGCTTGAACTCTTACCCTTAAAAGAGTTAAGAGTGGAGAGAAAAAGCTCAAGAGTGATTCTTTAGGAGTCGAGGTAGCCAGGTTGGCCGAACCACTATAAATTATGTGTGTGCTTTACTTTTCTTCTTTATTTTCTATCTTTTATAATTCTGTTTTATATTCTAAAAATCTGTGTTTTCAAATTTCTGTAAAACAAATTTCTGAAATATTCACAATAAATTTAAAAAACTTTTTTAGAAATGTATTTGATGTTTAAAAAGAACTTGCAAAATCTGTTATTATTGTTATCTTGTATTTTTTACATTATCTATTAGAAAAGCTATTAGAAATTTGCACTTACATACAATTCTGTTTCATTAGAAATTTGGCCAGAAAATTTCAAGACATCCAATTCATCCCCCTTCTTGAGTGTCTTTCGGGACCTATATTTGGTATCAGAGTAGTTCTCAATTCCTTAAGGTTTAACCACCTTGAGCGATCCTAAAAATGGCCGAATCAAGTAGTTCTCCAATTGCTACTCCATTTAAAGATGGACATTCTCTCCATCATCCTCCTATGTTCAGCGATGAAAATTATCCTTTCTGAAAGGTTGTCATGAGGCACTTTATCCAATCTCAAAATATAGATTGTTGGGATATCATTGAAGATGGATATGAACCTCCAAGAAAGAATTCTACTGAAGCAAGTGCATCAGAAATTGCTACTGTTCTAAAAACCAGAAAAGAGTTCACTGAATCTGAGAAGAGAAAAGTGCAGCTGAATTCTAAATCTATGAGCATACTTTTCTGTTCACTGCACACAAATGAATTCAACAGAGTTTCTGGATGTTATGCAGCTAAAGAAATCTTAAACAAGCTGGAAGCAACATATGAAGGTACAAATCAAGATAAAGACACCAGACTTCATGTTCTTATGGTAGACTATGAAGCATTCAAAATAAAGCCAGAAGAGTCAGTTTTTGAGGTTATCAACAGGTATGTTAAATTAACTAATGAAATTAAGGCTCTTGGTATGAAACTTGATAAACAAAATAAAATTGTTATACTTGTTAGAGGTTTCATACCTAGATGGGAAACAAGCATCAATTTTATTAGATAAGGATCTTAGCATTTTAAATTTTGATAATGCTTGTGGATCTCTTATTTCTCATGAGCTTTACATCAAGTCTCAAGATGCAAAAAAAGAAAAATAAAAGTCGCTGCTCTTAAAGTAGAATTTGGAAGTGATTATTCTATAGGTGATTATGAGATGACCTTGTTTACAAAGAAGTTGAAAAAGCTATATAGAAAAGGCAAAAAATTTGTACAAAAAGCAACATAAAAAATTCTCTCATCATAAAGCAGAAAATTCATCAAAATATGCTGGAGAAGTAGTTTGTTATGAATGTAACAAATCTAGTCACATCAAACTTAATTGCCCCAATCTAAAAAGAAAGGAGAAAAAGTTTAGAAAGAAAGCTATGAAAGCTACATGGAGTGACAGTGAAGATTCAAGCATAAGTGAACCAAATCTGCAAATTCTGATGATGTTGGTCTAATGGCAATTTTTGATCATGAAGACCAAAATTCTAACTTAGATGCTGATGATAGAAGTTCACCTAAAAATGATTCGGAAAATTCTGAGGTAAGTGATTCTGATTCAAATGAAAATGGCAATGAATATGAAAAAAATTCTTGAATGCTTTGAAGATTTGCATCATAAATATCTTATGCTTAAAAAGACTTATATTGAGGTAAAGAAAAATTATGATGAATTACTTGTGGAACAAGAAAATGCAAAGGAAATAGAAATTAAAATGAAAAATGAATATTCTGTTTTGGAAATGCTTTGCAAGAAAAATGCAATGTAAAAGTAAAACAAATTTGTATGTGTAATGAGAATTTTGTTAAACATCTAAATGCAAAATCTGTCCACAATTCACATGGGAGTACATCAAAAAATTATCACAAAAAATACACCCAGAAAAGGTATAAGAAATACTCATATGATAAAATGGTAATTAGCACTTTTGTTACATGCTTTTATTGCTATAGAAAAGGACATATTTTGAAATTATGTTATTATAAGAAGAAAACTAATTCTACCAAATATAAATGGGTTGTTAAAAATTCTGCAAATATGTTAACTAACCATGAAGGACCCAAAAAAGGTTGGGTACCTAGAAATACTTGATTTTTTTGTATATTTGCCTAAAGAGAGCCAAGACAGAAAAATGGTATATAAATAGCGGCTACTCTAGGTATATGACGTGGGACAAAACTAAGTTTTCTAAACTAAAAATCTAAAAGTAGTTTTGTCAGTTTTAGTGATAATAGAAAAGAGTAGAAGATGTTGAAACGAAAAAATATATTCTACAAGGGTAAAGATCTAAAACCCTCTATAAGAAAATTGAGATATACAGGCTTTCATGCATTAGAAAAGCTAGTCAGAAAAGATTTGGTCAAGGGAATGCCAAAAATAAAGATTGATAAAGACCATGTATGCAAAGTGTTCCAACTTGGAAAACAACCCGAAATTCAATAAGAAAAAGAACGAAAAAAAATGATGACAGGAAGAGCCATGCGTGAGTCTTGTTAGATGTTTAAAAGAAAATTAGATGAGTAAGAAAACTTGAAATGATGGCTCAAGGCTACAATGAAGAAGAAGAAAGACAAACCTTATCAGCTAAGAAGAAGACTTGAAATGGGTATATCTAAGCATTAATTTTCTCTCTAAAAAGGTGCGTCTTCTTTAAATCTCTAAGAGCAATTTTTTGTGTGGTTTTTATCTTTGGTCTACTGGAATTTATTTTTGAAGAAGGGTTTATGTATTGAAGAAGTTTAAGATAGAGTCTATAGTCAAGATTTATGCAAATTGTCATTGTTACCCCTACGCATTATGTGTGTTGTTTTAAAATAATATAGGGGCATCCCTAACCTTTTGGTGTGCGTTGGGTTCCCGTGTCTCGGTAATTTAAAATTTTCATCTCTCCTATGTGTAATCATTACATGAACATGCATAATTTTTCAATGATCAAACCACTTTATTGATTTTTTATTTATTTTGATAAAGTGACACGAATTTTAAAATTTTTTTTGTTTAAATTAAAAAATTCATTGATTTGTGATTAAAAACATTCATTTCTTAAAATTCCAAAATAGTTGTTCATTTCTTTAAAACCATGTCCTTTGTTTCTCCATCTCTATTTTTCTTCTCTCTTGCCAAAATCACACTTTCAATGGACTAATCAAAAGCAGTGGCAAAACGGCATCCTCTCTGGTCTCTATCACCACCACTAGCACCTTCTTCGACGACCCAAATATCTCGTTCCACCCAAGCCACTTCGATTCCTATACCCAAGTTGTCCTTATCTCGATCCACAAAAATAAAACTCCATTCTTCAAAGTACATTGTTTCCTTTATTTAAATCCACCTTTGTTACCATTTAAAAATTATAATTTGGGAAGAGTTGCTTCTATACGCTCTAGATGTTGCATAATACAGTGAGAAGCAAATATGGAATAAGATTTTTTTTCTTTTGGT
Organism: Excoecaria agallocha; assembly: GCA_037975025.1. Classification (NCBI taxonomy): domain Eukaryota; kingdom Viridiplantae; phylum Streptophyta; class Magnoliopsida; order Malpighiales; family Euphorbiaceae; genus Excoecaria; species Excoecaria agallocha. The sequence continues at coordinate 4,389,228 of CM075820.1, read as the reverse complement.
TCGAGATTGAAGATAAAAGTTTCAAAATGGCTTTGCAAGGTTTCATATCTTTTTAAGCTTTTTTTTTAATTTAAGAAAAAAGAAAAAAGATTATAATTTGTGCAGAAAATCATCCCTCCACCTATCTGCAAAAACAAATTGATCCACACATGTTAATGTGTGCATATTACATTAATTCCCCAAAATTCTGAAGAGTGGCCCAGAAATTGAAATATGAACTTTGTTTCATATACTCATATACTATGAAGCTCCATTTACAATTATTGTACAGCAAAATAATTTTTCAAATTTTATTTCCAATCAATTTCATAATTTTTTTACTTTTAATTGTAGTTAATATAGCAAATTAACAACAATTAGAAGCTTAATTATTTGAATCTCGAGGAAATTAAAGACAAAGAAGAAGAATATTTTCTCATTTTTATAAAATTGTAAAGCCAAAAAAAAACAAAATTCTAAATTTATCAATTGTTGTAAGATTACATATGAAGATCTAAACTCACATGGTCTTGAACACTTGCCTTGGATTCATAACCATACCGTGGTTGAAAGCTAGAACTGCCACTAGCAGGCGAGGGCTTTAATTCATCATCGAAAAATAAAGGCAAAGGATGCAAAGAATGGTAACAATGAAGATTGAAGAGTATGGGACATAAAAGGTGGTTGGCTGCTAGCAATTTTGACTTTCAAAGATTGGGTAAGGAATTTTAGATGTAGGATTAATTTTAAACATAAAAAATAATATTAAATACTAGTTAAAATGGTAGCTGATAAAGACTAAAATGTCTTTATCTTGTAAGAAGTAGAGCTGGTAGTTGAAGGGCCGATCGGATGATGGACTTGCAAGAAGAAGTGCCCGATCAAACCCAGGCATTAGCACTCCAAAGCTTAAGTTAGTAGTTTTTAGAGAAAGAATGCTTAGAGATAGATAGTCTTAGATGTTCAATACCTGGAGCCATTGTATTTTAGGCTATTTATAGGAGTTCCTTTGAGGGGTACTCAAGTACCTTGGGGAGTGATAACTGGCAATTACGGCGATGTGACAGGGAGTAGGTGGAGAGTATGGGCATTGGCTTATGTTAGTGGGCTGATAGGACATGCTGTCCCATCTGTCTGACCAGACATCATGCCTTGTTGTGCTATCTTCTAGCTTATGCTTTACCTTTCTACTATTGGGCTTGGGCCCAGCCAAATATTGTGGGGATGACCTTATTGGGCCTTTGGAGATGTATTTTCCATAGTTATCACTTGTCCCCCCTCCAACGTGTGCGATCAGGTGATGTATTGCTTTATTATTTTGGCAGGATCTTTCAAATTAGCTTGAATTTGATAAGTCGTGCCTGTTCATTTTAGCCATTATGCATTTATTGCCGATACGCATGTTGAGGGCGATGCCTCATTTTTCGGAACCACCATAATGATTTGGAGATGTGTGGTGGTTATTCAATTGTTGAGGATTTTGGAGAGTTCCAGAAGTTTGTGAATTTATAAATAGGTGATTTTTGGGGTGACTTCTTCATCCTTTTATCGATTCTTAACAGAACTCTACCAAATTCTCCTTGTAAAGTTTTTTTTCCTACGCAAAAAGTTTTTGGGCTTCATACTTCTTCTAAGATCTGGTGATTTCGACATTTTCTCCCAAGGATATTATATTGCACAAGTAAGTGGACAATTCATGCCTTTTAATTTTTTCTTCATTTTTCATAACATCATCATTATTCCTCCCCTTCCATGAAAGATGGTTTTGAGCAACAATCAGTCTATAAGCAGGAGGTTTCTTGAAGCTTGGAAGGGTTATGGGACCGCAGATCGCCCTTCAGAATTCATATAGGAGTAGATTGCTAAGATTTTTTTACGGTATGATTTGTCAACAGGGATCCTTGTGATGGCCTACCCTAAGTCCATGGCAACGACCTAGGGACTTCGTGGTCACGAAGATAATGAGCAGCTTATTTGCCATTTATGGATCTTGGGTGTGGGGTTAAGGCTTCCACTTAATGCCTTCAAAATTGTGATTCCTGAATGCTATAGAATTGCCCTTGGTTTTTTGAATAAACGGAGATCAATGCTCTACCTCAAGACCCAGCATAGGACTTGCCGCGTATATAATCCAATCGGATATAGCTGCTACCTTCGAAAGACCAGATGTCCGGTCGATCTTTATAGGGGGAGATGTTGAAGACACGGGAAACCATATAATTCTAATTATCTCTTTGGCAATCTGACTGGGACTTCAGACTCAGATCATAAGCATCATAATTAAGTGCATATTGAACATCATGCATTGCATGTTTATGAGATCTACATTGGCTGGAGAGAGTACTTATTTTTTATTTTTGTGATGCAACTGCAGATGTGATGGCTAAGGGAGATGATATTGCTAAGTAATTGGCTAACCGAGCTAAGGCAAAGATGGAGGCAGAATGTGTAGCCCAGGAAGAGAGGAAGTCAAAGAAGAGAAAGCTTGTGACTTCTTTAGAAGTGCAAGCTTTCATGCCCTCTGCCAGTGCTCTGATCTCCCATCCCCCTTAGTCTCTTTCAGTATCTGCTGCTGTGCAGCCTTTATAAGAGGGTTAGCCTCCCCTTTGGCATTTTTTTATTGAGGGACGAAACTGATTTAGAGGAAGAGCATCCGGTTCTACCTCAAGCAGGGTAAGCTAAAACCAACACGCCCTTAGTAAGTAAAACTACACAAAGGAATGCCAAATAGGTAGCTAGGAGGAAAGCTGCTGAGCTAGTGGCTGATGTGGATGCTAGGGTTGCCGTAAGGGGCAAAGAGCCCTTTCGGGATAAGTCTGCTCGGAGCATCGCTTCAAGAATTTTCGGAAGGCATGCCACATCACTTGGAGAAATTCTAAGAAGTCAATTTGGCGATGGCTGGTCCATTAAAAATAGGGCAGTGTCAGGCTTTTTGTGTTGAGGCATGCTCCAAGAGGGTGATTTTAAGGCAATGCGAGATCCCAACATACTTTTCCGAGAATGCAGCCTTTTTTAACAGCAAATTCTGGAGGTATTTTTTCAAAATGTTCAATCTAAACAATCTTTCTTCTCGTTATCCATTATCTTCTTGATTACTCAACCCTTCTTCTTCTTCTTCTTATCTGAATTTCAGTTGATAAAGAGGGGTTTGTGCCTGCAAGATGTTGCCAACTTTTATTGAGAGCGATGGGAGGATGTCGATTGGTTTAGGAGTGAAGTAGAGGTCAATTATGAGTTCGCAAGAAAGGAGTCTCTTCTTGCTTGATTAGCAGTTAAAAAGCTAAAAAAGGAGTCTGCTCGTCTTTCTCAAGATTTGAAAGCTCGACAGAAACAGGTCGACCACCCTAAAGGAGATATAGCTCACTTGACAGCTAAAAGTGCTTTAGGGCAAAAATTCCAAGAAAAGGTGACTAGACTGAGGGGTGAGTGTACCCGTCTATCTGCTGAATGCTCCAAGGCTAAATTCTAGCGTGATCTTCTACGTGGGGAGAGGGATTCATTGCAAGTAGCCTTGGAAAAAGAGAGGGCACAAAGAAGGGAGCTTAAGGAAGAAATTTCTACCCAAAAGGAAGATATCTTGGATTGACTAGGAGAAGCCTAGGGAAGGTTGTTGACTCGGCTAATTTATAAGGCCGGCAGGCATTTTCTTGAGGCTGATCTCAGTTGGATGGATGATCCGGGTGTTTTACCCGATCCTCCTGATGGAATATGACATGGTATGATAATCATGATAGCACAGCGGAAAAATAAAAATTTTATCATGCATACCATACATATCCAAAACTAGGAACGAAAACATGCAATTTTAGGGTTTTGAAACTTACAATAGATGATGCCTTTTTATTCTTTGATTTTGTGATGTCCAGCAACCAAGATGCCTTTATCCACCTTAGTTCTCGATCACCAATGCCAAGGAACAGCCTTTTGCGCCACTCCCTCTATTCTCACACACACACTTGCACCGACGGCTTAAAATCGAGATTGCTAGCTCTCTTTTTCGGTATTGTGTAATGGTTATAGTTTGAAGCTACAAAACTTGAATTTGTACTTCTTTAGATTGCTATTACTGCTCAATAACACAAGAGAATGAGGAACAATCCTTTCTCCTTGTGAAAAATTGAACAAAAGAATTAAGAGAGAGAGAGTCACTATTCACGAGTTACTATTCACGAGTTACTATTCATGCCACCAAAAAAAATTCGCTTTAGGGTTTTATTTCTTTTAATATATATGCTTATCCTTTGGCAAGTCATTAATCTGAATTCAACTATCCTAAGATAATTAATTCAAACTCTATCACTTCCTAAAGATAAGTAATATATTTTGAATTAAACTCCTTTGAATTTAAATTCAAATTTGAAATAAAACATAAAACATTTAAATAAATGAAATCACTTAATTAAATATATAAGTGATTTAATTTAATTTAAATTCCTTTAGGCTTTAATATTCAATTAACTTAATTAACACAAGATAATTAATTAATTGAAATTAAACCTTATGGGCTGAATTTCTCTCTCTCATGGACCAAAGCCTAATAGCAATATTATAACCCATTACATACATTAATTTGACTTTAATTAAAAGCCCAAATTAATGTCCAATACTTAATTTAAATATTTTAAGCCCAATGCTTTGTGTGCGATCCTATAGGTCCATTTAATGTTGGCAATGAATTAATAAATTAATTCAAAGGCTATATATATTCTCTAGCAAGATATTATAGCATTCCAAATTAAATGAAAATGCATATGGCATTTGGTGACCTAATGCAATTTCGCATAGTCCCTTACCCATAAATATCAGAATTAATATAAGGCATGGAACTAGTCATCCTTATATACATTAATTCATTTCTTGATATTCCAGTGACACTGAACTCTCAGATAAATAATGATTACTCATTATTTCATCTCGGTATGGCCATACACTTCTCAGTTCACTGATCAAGTGGCCGGTGATATTTTTCTCTCTTATCGAGAGGGGTAATCCCTTCACTTCTCTCATGCTCTCTAACATGAATCAGTGCATACCCAATCATACCCGTACTTGTCACTCTGTTACGAGCACGTTAGGTGTATGTCAAAGTACACAGTAATTCATAAAGAGTTTCATAGAGATTTCAGGTCTAAGAACTCTGATACAAAACTTGCATATGAGAAACACTTATGACTTGTACCATGTAGTGTTCTCATGAGCGGATCGAATCCAGATACCATGTTCTTTAACATGTATCTATGATCTCTGATTGACACTCTTGTCCTAATGATCAGTAAGACAGAACTCATAAGATCAGAGAGAGCATACTAGTCTTAATTCATTTGTTATTCCCATAACAATGACTGACTAGGGATATTTAGAATGATGTCTCATTTGTTTCAAGGTCTTACAATCCATGTGCCTCACACATGATAACTTAAACCGAAACGACATTCTTGGATAGTTTTATCAATTGATATGCACAGGAATACAAAAGATAAAACTAATGCCTCATTTTATTAATTTCAAGTGTTTCGTTACAATGCATTGGGGCTAGGGCTTACACTAACAATCTCCCACTAGCACTAGTCCCAATTGGGCATAGCCCTAAGACCGAACGCTCTCAAATGAGCTTCGTGCAGATTTGGACGTAACTGTTTCGTCAAAGGATCTGCTACATTGTCTTCACTTGATATCTTGCTAACCTTGACGTCCCCACGATCAATGATTTCTCTGATCAAGTGGTACCTTCTGAGTATGTGTTTGGATTTCTGGTGTGACCGGGGCTCCTTGGCCTGTGCAATGGCCTCGTTATTGTCACATAAAATTTCTAATGGATCTAGGACGCTTGGGACCACTCCTAATCCATTAATGAAATTTTTAATCCAAACAGCCTCTTTTGCAGCCTCACTTGCTGCAATATACTCAGATTCTGTAGTTGAGTCGGCAACGGTTTCTTGCTTCGAGCTTCTCCAGCTGACAGCACCACCGTTCAAAACAAAAACAAACCCAGATTACGATCTAGAATCCTGAGTGCTGGTCTGAAAAGCAGCATCGGCATAACCTTGTATGACGAGCTCTTCTTGACCACCATACACCAAGAAGTGATCCTTAGTCCTTCGCAGGTACTTCAGGATCCCTTTTACAGCAGACCAGTGCTTCTCACCAGGGTCTTGCTAAAACCTATTGGTTATACTCAGTGCATGAGCAACATCCAACCTAGTACATAACATAGCGTACATGATAGATCCAATAGCAGATGCATATGGGATTCTATTCATGTTGTCCCTTTCCTCTTTGGTTTTAGGGCACTGTTCTTTAGTCAAAGGAACTCCCAAAGCCAAAGGTATGTATCCTTTCTTTTAGTCTCCCATACTAAAACGCTTTAGTACTTTGTCTATGTACTTTTCTTGACTTAGTCCCAAAAGCCGATTCGATCTATCTCTATAGATTCGAATACCAAGTATTGTCTCGGCTTCACCTAAGTCTTTCATTGAGAAACATTTTCCCAACCATTGCTTAACCTTTTGCAATGTTGGAATATCATTCCCAATGAGAAGGATGTCGTCCACATATAGGACCAGAAATACTACTATGCTCCCACTAACCTTCTTGTACACACAAGGCTCATCTTCGTTCTTGATGAAGTCAAATTCTTTGACTACCTCATCAAAGCGAAGATTCCAACTTTGGGATGCTTGCTTTAATCCATAAATGGATTTTTGAAGCTTGCATACCTTCTTAGGATGCTTGGGATTGACAAAACCTTCAGGCTGTGTCATATACACATCCTCAAGTAAATTTCCGTTAAGGAAAGCAGTTTTGACATCCATTTGCCATATCTCATAATCATGATATGTAGCTATGGCAAGCAAGATCCTAATGGATTTGAGCATGACTACAGGCGAAAAGGTTTCGTCATAGTCTACACCATGAGTTTGCCGAAAACCTTTTGCTACTAGTCTACCTTTGTAGGTCTTATCAGCTTTGAGTTTGAATAGCCACTTGCATTCAATTACCTTAGCACCTTCCGGTGGATCAACCAAGGTCCAAACCTGGTTATCGTACATTGATTACATCTCGGATTTCATGGCTTCAAGCCAATTTTCCGAGTCTGGGCTCTCAATAGCTTCTCGGTAGGTAGTAGGATCCTCACGATCTACTAACTCAATAGTGTCACTGTCAGTGATTAGAAATCCATATCTCTCAATCTCCTGACATACCCTACCGGACCTTTTAGGTTCTTGTGTAATGGGTTCTTGTTCCACAACTGGTTGTGAACTTGATCCCATTTCCAAACCATCCTCTATAGGAGTTTGTGGTGCTTGAATTTCTCCAAGTTCTACTTTACTCCCACTGTCTTTCTTGAGAAGGAACTCCTTTTCCAAGAAAACAGCCTTGCGAGCAACAAATACTTTGTTCTCGGCTTGTGAGTAAAAGTAGTATCCCTTTGTTTCTTTAGGATAACCCACAAACAAGCAGACAGTGGATTTGGACTCTAGTTTTTTAGATGTTAATTTCTTAACATGTGCTTCACAGCCCCAAATCCTGAGAAAAGACATATTGGGTTCTTTCCCAGTCCATACCTCGTATAGTGTCTTCTCAACTGCTTTAGTTGGAGTACGGTTCAATAGAAATGCAGCAGTTTCTAATGCAAAACCCCAAAAAGAGATAGGAAGATTAGCTTGACTCATCATAGATCGAACCATGTCCAACAGAGTTCGATTTCTCCTTTCGGACACACCATTCCATTGAGGTGTTCCAGGAGGAGTGAGCTGTGAAATAATACCACACTCCTTTAGATGATTGTCAAACTCTTGGCTTAAGTATTCGCCACCTCAATCTGATCGAATGGCTTTTATACTTTTGCCAAGTTGGTTTTCTACTTCATTCTTAAACTCTTTGAATTTCTCAAAAGTTTCAGACTTGTACTTCATCAGATAGACATAGCCATATCTACTGAAGTCATCTGTGAATGTCACGAAGTAGCTAAAACCACCTCTAGCATGTGTACTTAAAGGTCCACATACATCGGAATGTATTAGTTCCAATAAGCCATTAGTCCTCTTGCCATTTTTATTAAAAGGACTCTTTGTCATTTTTCCATGCAAACATGGCTCGCATGTATCATAAGACTCTAAGTCGAATGACCCAAGCACTCCAGTTTTGTGGAGTCTTGAAATGCATTTTTCGTTTGCATGTCCAAAGCGACAATGCCAGAAGTAAGTAGGGTTCAATTCGTTTGATTTAACCCTATTTGTATTAATGTTGTATATGGACTCTTTGTTTTGTAAATCAAGGATATAAAGGCCATTTTGCAACATGGCATTGCCATAAGAAATGCCTTGGCGACGAATATGAGCATTGCCATTTTTAATAACAAAATCAAATTCATCATTATCCAAACATGAAACTGAAATAATGTTTCTGCTCATAGCAGGCACATAATAACAATTATTCAAAACAATACAAAGTCCGGAAGGTAAAGTGAGGTGATAGTCACCTATCTCCATGGCAGCAACTCGTGCTCCATTCCCCACACGGAGGTCCACTTCATTCTTCCCAAGTAACCGCCTATTTCTTAACCCCTGCACATTTGAACAAATGTGAGAACCACAACCGGTATCCAATACCCAAGTGGTAGAAATAGAAAGGTTAACTTCAAACAACAAAAATACCAGAACTGGACGCCTTGGCTCCATTCTTCTTTTGTTCTTCCTTAAAGAGTGCGTAATTCTTCCTCCAATGCCCTATCTTGTTGCAATGGAAGCAAGTGCTCTCACTCTCTTTGAGTTTTGGCGCCTTGGGCTTGGATTGGGCCTGAGGTGCACTCCCACTTGACTTGGGTTTTGCCTTTCCCTTTCCCTTTCCCTTAGCTTGTCCCTTCTTAATTCCCTTTTGAACCATTAGTACGGGATTGGTCTTTCGAATGTTTTCTTCAGCATTCTTAAGCATCCCATGAAGCTCAGTGACTGACTTGTTCATTGTATGCATGTTATAATTCATCACAAATGGATCATAAGCAGCAGGCAATGATCCTAAGATCAAGTCAGTGGCCAATTCCTTTGGCACTAGTACCTCAAGCTTCTCAAGAGTATCAAGATACCCTTTCATCTTGAGTACATGGGTACTAATAGGTGTACCCTCAGCCATCTTGCAAGAAATTAATGCCTTTGTTGTCACAAACCTCTCGTGACGAGCTTGCTCTTGGAACATCTCCTTGAGGTGCACCATGATCGCATAAGCCTCTTGGTCCATAAATTGCTTTTGCAATTCAGGCACCATAGTGGCCAGCATCAGACAGGTCACATCATTGGAGTCGCTCTTCTTGGTCTCAAAAGTTTCCTTTTGAACCGCAGAGGCGTTCCTTCCTGGTTCATCAGGCAAGGGTGCATCCAAAACATACGACTTCTTCTCTTGCTTAAGAACTATTCTTAAGTTTCGAGACCAGTCTATGAAATTGGTGCCATTCAATTTGTCCTTTTCAAGGACCGATCGCAATGAGAAATTGTTGTTTGAAGATGCCATTTTCAATCTACAATAAAATTTAGCAAGATTAAATGAGGTCTTATTAATGATCCCACAAACCGAATTAATATCCCTTTAAATAATTCGCGTTAGTGATTTAATGTGGGCCAAGATCCACTTTTCTCAACAACTTATTAGTCAAGCTAAGCTTGTACACCTAACAAGTTAAGTTACTTAGGTAGGAAAACTCCAATCATGTCTCGTACATGACTCTTGGATCAAATGGGCTAACATCTTAGGATGTTATAGCACAACCCATTTATTAGTTGCCTAGGTCCGGGCATCCCTTTCCATGATAAGTCCAACCTACATTCACAACCCATGCCTCACAAAGATAATCGGGCGCATCTAGGACTCCTAGTCTACGTGACCGATGATCGATGCCTTGACATGTTTCGAATTAGGAAGGCAACTTTGTGACTTACTATTTTTTAGGGATTCATTTTATTACGGCTTACATGGCATACGCTTTGTCATCCATACATAGCATGCATATATATAATTGCATAAAGTAAAGCGTGATAAACATGGGCCCAAAAACTTACAACTAAGATTCTATACTATTACATAAGAATCTTCGAGTTGGGCTTCTCCACTCTGGTGGGCTTCGTCTTGATTTACAAAGTCTTCAAGTATATTCTATTCTAAGAAATAAATGAAACTTTTACAATAAAATATAATGGCTCGCAGGCCATATTTAATTACAAAAACCCAGGGCCCATGAATGCACCATGCATATCCATTCATCACACCAAACAAGCAAATAAATATACATAGCATTCATGGATCAAACAAAGTCCAATTTTAATTAGATTTAGCCAAGCCCATTAATGGAAATTGTGTACTTAAAGCTTTAAGAGATGACCCCGTGATGGGCCTGGGCCGAAGCCCAATGGACTAAATCCTCTTATTGAATAAGTTCTCTTAAAAGCCCAAAACACAAACTAGTTAGATTTGTGCTATAAATCAACTCTAGCATAATTTCCAATTTAGCCATTTTTAATTTTATGTCATGCAGCCCATAAACATTAAAAATGCATATAATATGTGCTAACATGAATTAAAAATAAAATCATGAAGAACACAAATATAGTACACGGTATTCATGCAAAAACAAACAAACAACAAAAACTAGTTGTTTAATGCTTATGTAATGCCATAAAATGCACAAACATTTAAATCAATTTTATGAGTCATTTAATAATCTAAATAATTCCATAAACATTGATTTAATATTCTGTACCATTTTAATCTAAATTTGTTTTTACCATTTTAATCAAAACCTAACAAACAATGTTGATTAAACATGTAACAAACACAAACTAGACATAGTTTTAAGTGATTTTAAAATTAATCAATTAAATTGTCATGGACCAGAATTAAAACCAAATTTAAAACATGTCCAGACCTGATATTTAATCTTTAAAAATCACTTACAAACATCCCAAAAACGTTTTTACATTTAATTTTGAAAACTAGTTGTTAAAATAGCAATTTACATGCCAACTAGCACCTAGTTTCATAATTAAAATGTATCATCAGGTATAAATAATTAAATCCGACCATTACCAGCCCTAATAATATCTTAGGACAGTATATTAACATGTCATATTAATTATAATACCTATCTAATCAATTAAAATCGTTTTTACACCAAAACAATGCAAAAAACTCAAAACAGAAAATTTCAGATTTGCATGTTTTCAAAATAACGATTTTTAATTAATTTTTTCATGCATCTAAAGCACTAAAATAAGCATGTCTAGGCTCCGATACCACTGATGGAATATGACATGGTATGATAATCATGATAGCACAGCGGAAAAACAAAAATTTTATCATGCATACCATACATATCCAAAACTAGGAACGAAAACATGCAATTTTAGGGTTTTGAAACTTACAATAGATGATGCCTTTTTATTCTTTGATTTTGTGATGTCCAGCAACCAAGATGCCTTTATCCACCTTAGTTCTCGATCACCAATGCCAAGGAACAACCTTTTGCGCCACTCCCTCTATTCTCACACACACACTTGCACCGACGGCTTAAAATCGAGATTGCTAGCTCTCTTTTTCGGTATTGTGTAATAGTTATAGTTTGAAGCTACAAAACTTGATTTTGTACTTCTTTAGATTGCTATTACTGCTCAATAACACAAGAGAATGAGGAACAATCCTTTCTCCTTGTGAAAAATTGAACAAAAGAATTAAGAGAGAGAGAGTCACTATTCACGAGTTACTATTCATGAGTTACTATTCATGCCACCAAAAAAAATTCGCTTTAGGGTTTTATTTCTTTTAATATATATGCTTATCCTTTGGCAAGTCATTAATCTGAATTCAACTATCCTAAGATAATTAATTCAAACTCTATCACTTCCTAAAGATAAGTAATATATTTTGAATTAAACTCCTTTGAATTTAAATTCAAATTTGAAATAAAACATAAAACATTTAAATAAATGAAATCACTTAATTAAATATATAAGTGATTTAATTTAATTTAAATTCCTTTAGGCTTTAATATTCAATTAACTTAATTAACACAAGATAATTAATTAATTGAAATTAAACTTTATGGGCTGAATTTCTCTCTCTCATAGACCAAAGCCCAATAGCAATATTATAACCCATTACATACATTAATTTGACTTTAATTAAAAGCCCAAATTAATGTCCAATACTTAATTTAAATATTTTAAGCCCATTGCTTTGTGTGCGATCCTATAGGTCCATTTAATGTTGGCAATGAATTAATAAATTAATTCAAAGGCTATATATATTCTCTAGCAAGATATTATAGCATTCCAAATTAAATGAAAATGCATATGGCATTTGGTGACCTAATGCAATTTCGCATAGTCCCTTACCCATAAATATCAGAATTAATATAAGGCATGGAACTAGTCATCCTTATATACATTAATTCATTTCTTGATATTCCAGTGACACTGAACTCAGATAAATAATGATTACTCATTATTTCATCTCGGTATGGCCATACACTTCTCAGTTCACTGATCAAGTGGCCGGTGATATTTTTCTCTCTTATCGAGAGGGGTAATCCCTTCACTTCTCTCATGCTCTCTAACATGAATCAGTGCATACCCAATCATACCCATACTTGTCACTCTGTTACGAGCACATTAGGTGTATGTCAAAGTACACAGTAATTCATAAAGAGTTTCATAGAGATTTCAGGTCTAAGAACTCCGATACAAAACTTGCATATGAGAAACACTTATGACTTGTACCATGTAGTGTTCTCATGAGCGGATCGAATCCAGATACCATGTTATTTAACATGTATCTATGATCTCTGATTGACACTCTTGTCCTAATGATCCGTAAGACAGAACTCATAAGATCAGAGAGAGCATACTAGTCTTAATTCATTTGTTATTCCCATAACAATGACTGACTAGGGATATTTAGAATGATGTCTCATTTGTTTCAAGGTCTTACAATCCATGTGCCTCACACATGATAACTTAAACCGAAACGACATTCTTGGATAGTTTTATCAATTGATATGCACAGGAATACAAAAGATAAAACTAATGCCTCATTTTATTAATTTCAAGTGTTTCGTTACAATGCATTGGGGCTAGGGCTTACACTAACACCTCCCTCTAGCGATGATGATCGTGAAGTCCCTCAAGACCCTACATTGCCTCAACCAAATGCCGGTGCGGAGATCAACTATGAGGCTATAACTTTCTCATTGACAGAGAATGCTTCGGGGGAAATAGTAAAATCTCCCAAACCTCCTACTGAAGCTACTGTGGGGCCTTCTTTTAGTGTAGAGATAGTAAACATAGAAGCGTAGTTTTTCATTGTAATGATTTTGTCCCCGTTTTGTAATAATTATTCATTATAATATTTGATCTTCCTCTCAATTGCATCTGTATGTTGCAATTCTTATTTCAAGCAGTATTTATCATAAGATCAATTAAGAGGAAAATATTAAATTAACTAAGGAGAAATGTGTAAATCACTAATGGAGAATGTATGAAATTGGCTAAGGAAGATACTACCTGAACCTCAATATGTTTTTCAAGCATTGCAGTGCACAATTCTATTTAATCGATAATCGCTTAATACGAGCGAATGTACAAGATAAACTATTTAGCCAAGAATTGTGGATTAAACTTATTACATCAGGTGTAGTAGATGACTTTTCAGTCTTTAATATCGTTCCGATCGAATATTTATTCAAGAAAGTCAATTAACTCAGCTATCGACTTTTGCATCTTGGATTCAGGATAGACGTTGAATCTAGCGAATTGATTGGTGGGAATTAAATGGGTACGGATGCACTTCGCATCTCGAGCTTGACATAAATATCAAGCCTAGTGAAGGTATTTATCCTGCTAATGAATGGACTTTAACTTTTGCATTTTTAGCTATATCAAGCCTAACAGATAAGTTGTGTCGAGAAAGGAATGTTGACCCTAAGAGTTCAAGGGAGTTATCCACTTGTAGGGAGTTCCCTATTTGGAAAGTCTCGATCGGGATACCTCTATCATTCGATCTGTATTAAGATGGCGATGTCGATCATAATTGTAGATTTTGCATTCTGGGTTTGGGATAGACACCGAATCCTGGCGAGCAAGTCAATGGAGATCAAATGGAGGCATCTTGCATTTTCAGTTCAGGAATAATATCAAACCTAGCAGACGAACTCACGACAAATAGGAGCTTTTGTATATTAGGCTCAGGATAGGCATCGAGCCTAGCAATAGAGTTGTGTTATTCAAGCAATTAGATGTTCTTTCAAACTTTCAGAATGATTTCTGATAGGTATTTTCTTTAACCAAGAGTGATTACTTCGATTGAATTTCTAGAAAACCAATTTGTGCTAGAGCGGAAAAGACTATTCTAATTATTTAGGGTGCCAGGGCCTTCATCCCACTCTTCGATCCTTATAGTTAATTTTAGTTTAGGTATTATCACTAGTCCCCCTCCATGTAATTTGATCTTTGAGATCAAAGGCTTGATAATTTTGGGAGTTTTTCGCTTATGGGGAGTTACCCTTTTGGAGAACCATAACTTTGGGAGTTACCCTCTAATGGGGAGTTACCCATTTGGAGAATACCTCGGTTGAGATGTCAGTATCGACCGACTGAAATTAAGATGTCGACTTTGGGAGTTACCCGCTTGTGGGGAGTTACCCTATTGGAGAACCTTGACTTTGGGAGTTACCCACTTATGGGGAGTTACCCCTTTTTATAATTTTATCCTGCAAATAAGTTTAAGAAATTTTATACTGCAAATAATTTTATAAATATTTACTAACCTGCTTTATGGTTGCTTATGTTGTTTGAGAGATTTTTCAAAGTCGCCGTTGGCGATGGATGAGAATTTCTCAAGGCATTTTCACACCTTTTTCGATCAAATCTGCTTTTGGTGGTGGCAATAATAACATCCGATCCACCCTTGGTGATGGATGGTCTTTCGATCCGCTCTTGGCGGTGGAAATAATAATATCCGATCCGCTCTTGGCGATGACAATCTTTCGATCCGATCCACTCTTGGCGGTGGCAATAATAACATTCAATCAACTCTTGGCGATGGATGGTCTTTCGATTTGATCCGCTCTTGGCGGTGGCAATAATAACATCCGATCTGCTTTTGGCGATGGGTGGTCTTTTGATCCGATTCGCTCTTGCCGGTGGAAATAATAAAATCAGATCTGTTCTTGGTGATGGATGGTCTTTCGACCCAATTCGCTCTTGGCGGTGGCAATAATAACATTTGATTCGCTCTTGGCGATGGATGGTCTTTCGATCCGCTCTTGGTGGTGGTAATAATAACATCTGATCTGCTCTTGGCGATGGATGGTCTTCCGATCCGATCCGCTCTTGGCAGTTGAAATAATAACATCTGATCCACTCTTGGCAATGGATGGTCTTCCAATTCGATCCGCTCTTGGCAGTTGAAATAATAACATTCGATCCGTTCTTAGCAATGGATGGTCTTTCGATCCGATTTGCTCTTGGCAGTGGAAATAATAACATCCGATCGAAATAAAAAAATCATCAGAATCGACCGAAATAAAAAATCATCGAATCAGATTTAACACATTGTAGAGATAATATATTATGAAAAAGAAGTTTTCAACAATTTCACATTGAAATATTAGGAAACTAAAAGTGAATACTGGAGCACATGTACTAATAAATTAGTCAAAAAGCATAAAAAGAGGCATTGAAACTAACCTTTATTTTGGAATTGTTTAAACTTGATTTATAATTCTAGGTCTTTTGACCATGAGAATAAGAAATTTCCTTGCTTATTTATTGGTACTCTTTTTCTTTTCAAATGAATTGGCAGGGCTACTCTCCTTTGCAGGGTTGGTAGTACGTGGTAGCACCTTGGTTTTTCCTCCCTGTTGCGAGAAAGACTTATCTGTGATTTGTTGCAGGTGGAGAGTAAGGTTGCATGCCTTTCTTGGGAATAGGCTCTACAGGCCTCATCGTCCATCGATCTTGATCATCTTAGATCTTTCTCTCCTCTTTCCCTCAGTCTCCTTTCCTTTTTTTTTGAAGAATCAAACCAAAGATTTTTCAAATCCAGGCCTTCCACGCGAAATATAGCTAAAGACTTTTAGATCTAAGATTTCCATTTAAAATTAAGTTCAAGATTTTTAGATTTACGCTTTCTCTGTGAAATAAAGTCAAAATCTTTTAGATCTAGGCTTTTTTTGTGAAATAAAGCTCAATATCTTTTAGGTCTAGGCTTTCTTTGTGAAATAAAGCTCAAGATCTTTTAGATCTAGGCTTTCTTTTTGAAATAATGCTCAAATTTCTTCATGAATTTTTCTTTTATAGAGGGGCGATAGTAGATCTAAAATTTGGCATTGAAGCTCCTTTAAGAAGCAGCCATGGGATGAAAATCATTCTTCTTTGATTTCAGGCTGAGCAGCTCAGATTCGGCATGAACTCTCAATGAAAGCACCAAATGATAAAGCCTAAAATATTTTTATCTTGTAAGAAGTAGAGCTGGCAGTTAAAGGGCCAATCGAATGATGGACCTATAAGAAAGAGTGCCCGGTCGGACCCAGGCATTAGCACTCCGAAGCTTAAGTTAGTAGCTTTTAAAGAAAGAATGCTTAGAGAGAGAGAGTCTTAGATGTTTAATACCTAGAGCCATTGTATTTTAGGCTATTTATAGGAGTTCCTTGGAGGGGTACTCAAGTACCTTAGGGAGTGATAACTGGCAATTATAGTAGGTAAGCGGCGATGTGACAGGGAGCAGGTGGAGAGTATGGGCATTGGCTTATGTAAGTTGGCTGATAGGACGTGCTGTCCCATCAGTCTGATCGGACATCATGCCTTGCTGTGCTATCTTCCAACTCACGCTTTGCCTTTCTGCTATTGGGCTTGGGCCATGCCAAGCATTGTTAGGCCGACCTTATTGGGCCTTTGGAGATGTATTTTCCATAGTTATTAGTACCATTTTAAATAATTTAATCAATTTGGTTAATATAATTTTTTAAATTTAACAATCGAACCAAACTGATTCCCTGTAAATATATTTCAATTAAGAATCAAACAAATCAAAAATTGAAATAACTGAAACAAATAGATAAAAATCTATTCGATTCAGTTCGGTTTACGATTCCCATTTGATTCAACACAATCTTACAATATTGTTTTTCTTTGTTTAAGAGAGGAGGCAAATGACATGTACAAAATATATTGATTATTTATTTTGAAAATAATTGGAACAAGGTTATAAATGACAAGAAAATAATAAAAAAATATCTAAAATGAGATAGAATGAAATTTTTAATTTTCTATATACACATATCAAAATAAAATTGAAATTAAAAAAATATACATGTAAAGCGAAAACAATTTCGCTTATTTAGATGGAAAATACTTTCAAAACAGGTTAAAATGAAACATTTTATTTCTAAAAAAATTCTAACAGATGAACGTTCTTTAAAAAAATTTAAGCATACCTCATAATTTTTTTTGGTCAATTGTATCCGTGATCATCGAATTTTATGACTTATAACTAAATGGTCATAATAAAATAATTTATAACACAAAAATCATCAAAATTCTATTTTGTTTCAATTAAAGTAAAAAAGAATTGAAAATTAATTTTATATAACCAAAGTGATAGTTAAGCAGACCATATGTGATTGACATGTCATTTTAATACCAATTAACTCTACAAATAGTTCATGATTAGTTACTTGAATTTTTTTTCTTTTATGTACACGTCATTTTTTTTATGTTTATACGAAGATGTGAAACTTATTTTATCTAGTGGTTCAACTTATAAAGATTATTAATTCTAAAATAACGTGATAATCATACGTGACATGCTTAACTGTCACTCCGATTATATAAAAATTGATTTTCTGATAATTTTTACTTCAATTGAAACAAAATATAAATTTGATAATTTTTGCGTTACAAATTATTTTAATATGATCATTTGGTTATAAGCCAAAAAATTTGATGACCATGGACATAATTAACCCTAATTTTTTGTGAGAAAAATATATTATTTAATGTTGAATTGGATAGAGCCACAAAAATATGATATGAAAGGAGAAAAAAGGGTGGAGATTTAGTGGGGCATAGGTTGGTGGCCAAACTAATTTTGAAAATAAAGGAAATCCAGAAATAAAGACATTAGCATGAGCAATCTAAAATTTTAGATTAAATAGACAAATTTAGTTAAAATTAATAGTAATCAGAATAAATTTGATTAAAATTAATAGTAAAAAATAGTAAAAATTAAAAAAAAATTTGAAATTTATAAAAAATATTTTTGGAAAGATATAATGGGCAATTATTCTCCTTATTTATCATGTGGATTTGTCTGTAATCTTTGGCCACCCCACTTATTTGAAAGACAGCCGCCTTCTACTCCCACCATAAACTATAATGTAATTAGATTAACCACATGTTTTAGCTTCTTTTATTTATTTTTAATTTATTAAATACAAATTTATAATCTCTAATACTTGACTCCACCACTTAAAGTTCTCTATTTTTATTGGTCCCCATGACTCAAGTTGTCATCCCGTAAGTCATACATTAATACACTGAATGTTGTACACCATCAGATCGAATATGCATCATTTAATGCATTGGTGCTTGACACATGGAATGAGTGCCTCCTGTGACACCTTTGTATTTATCTTCTAAATTTACAGAAATATTTGCATTGACAATTTAAAATTCATAGCAACATTAGATACTAAGGTGTAAGAATTTACGTCAGTACCAAATTAACATCATCATCATCATCATTATCATTATCATTATTATTATTATTATTGATAAGAATAATCAGTACAACATTATTATGAAAAAAACCAATTATTTCTCCCTTTTCATAAATATAATTTTCTTTTTTATTTTAATTAATTCTGCAATACAATACATCTTTTATTATTGGAGCTAATATGTAAATTGTTTAATATACTTTTATTTAATTTCTTTGTAAATTACTCCAGGACACATGTAAACATAGGATATTGGCATTCCCCCTTGTAATTTCCTAAGTTAGCATTACGTGGATCAAGAAATGCACCAAGTTGGTAGAAGCTTTCTTATAGACCAAATTATGCTTAATCACATCCCTTTAAATTTAGTGTTAATAATGGTTAAATAGAAGCTTTCTTATAGACCCAAGAGTTTTGATTCTACCCATGTTAATAATGCTAATAATGGTTAAATCAAAGACATTCTACATATAACTATTATTCAAACATTTAATTACACCATACATATATATTTGTTTTTTGTACTTATACTTGTTTTATTTTTCTGTATTTTTATTAAAAAAACATGTGTTAAATCCATGGGTTGGTCCAAATCCTTCCAACCCATTTGGACATTGATCCATTTATGATTCATATTTTTTTGACCTATATATGACTCGTCCATTTATGGTCCAACCCAAGTCCGTCCAACTCACCCATTTGCCACCCCTATTTGTAATCATTAACAATTTTATTAAATTTTTTATATTTTCTATTCTTATTTATTAAAATGTTTTAAATATATGTAAATTATAATACCATCTTTTCTAATCCGAAACTTTAAAAAAATTATTTTAATTTATGTAACATACATGTATGGAAACTTACATATTAATTTAGGATATATTAGAGAATATATGAGCAAAGTTTCATCTTTAATAAACTAACTAATTTTTTGTTTTAATTTATGTGAAAAAATAAATAAATTTATATTTATGAGATGGCAAGAGTATTAATTTAGATGAAAGAGTAAATATGAGAATTAAGTAGTGAATTGCAATAAAAAAAATTAGAGAGCTAATTATTTATTCAGCCTAAATGTTAATTTAAGCAATGGGTTTGGGTCAATCTTATTCATAATCTATCAACAACCCTTTGTAATTCTTCGAACATTATGGAAAAATTGAAATCCAACCACATAGTCCTAGTAAGCCTTTTCTAAATGTCATACAGACTATATCATTAATCAACAATTGTTTTTCTTTAAACATTTACCTAAAAGGGAAATGATTAAAGAATTTTAATGTTAACATCAGTAAGAAATATGAAAGTAAAACTATAAAATTATTGTTGTAAAACTAATTAAAGTAAAAACAAATATAATATGAATAGAGATTTTTCTCTCTTATTAATTATCATTGAATAACCATATTGTGGTATTTATAGGTACAAAATAGAAGATGTAGACTTCTAGTAGAATTAAGAGAAGGATGAGTTTGATAGTTGATAATACTCTAAAAGCTCAAAACTATAGGCCTATTACCGGAAGGCCTAATGGATGCCTCTCCTAGCCAGTTGGCTAAAACATGAAAAATAAGGTCATCCAATCGAACAGGACCTTTCCCTGCCTTGATAAGGTTGTCTAACATACGCTTTCATCAAATCACCATTACTTATTGATAGCTTTGATTTTAATGTTTGTTTTCAGCATAATTTTGTGTGTTTTAATGCCTTATCTTGCATGCTTTTAGTGTTTTTAGTGGTAAAATGTTTTTCATATGTTCATTTTAGTTATTTTGATAAATTTAAAGTTTTTGGGTGATTAATAGTTTTAATTTGCATTTTGTGCAAAAAATTTTGCAAAGGCATGGCTGAGATAAACTGTCCCTGTCGTGTCCAACACAGAAGTCAAAACTCACCGTTTCACTGAAGGTCGTGGCTGAGACAACTTGTCCCAGCCATGGCCAATTACAGCCTGCAAACATGTTTTGATCCAGAAGCTTGCCATGGATGAGAAAAAACTGTCCCAACCGTGGCCAATGAAACCTATTGCTCTGTCTTTTTATTACTCGGTTGAGACAAAAGTGTCCTAGCCATGGCTTCTTGGATACCTCTTTAAAAGTTGGCGAATCTTCTATTTTAAAGGGATTAATTTTTTAGGGTTTCATGTATCGGGTATTTAAGTAGAGAGAAAATGTAGTTTTTAAGGGGAGCAGAGTGTTTTCATACTTAGTGTTATAGTTTTACTTGTAAAAATCACTCTTTTAGCTTAATTTTACTTCAAGAATACAAATATAGTCATAGTTTTAGTTGTTTGTTTGAAGATTATAGCTTAAAATCAAGGTGCAGTTTGGAGAAGAAGAGAAAGAGCTTCATTAACTTCAAATCTTCAGCTTAAAATAGGTTTTATAGTTTTGACTCTCACTACAAGAAAAATCTTGATTCCCCGACGAAAAATTATCGGTGAAAAATTTTTCGTTGCTAATTACCGACGAAAAAATATTTTTCGTAGGAAAAATTATCGAAAAAATATGTATTGCGACGCAATAATAAATCCATCATAAATAATGGAGGAAAATTTTCCCGCCAAACTTTACCGATGAAATTAGCGATGGAATCGAAAAAGCCATCATTAAATTGGCACCAATATTACACGGCTAAAATTATACCCAAAATTTACGGACAGAATAAACATTCCGTTTGAAATTTCCTTACGAAATTTCCATTCTGTAGGTAAATTAGTGCCAATATTATGCGATAAAATTGTACACAAAATTTACCGACAAAATAAATATTCTGTCAATAATTTTCTTATGGAATTGCCATTCCGTCGGTAATTTTGCCTATGGAACTGAATTCCTTAGGGAATTTTGCTACATAAATAATTAAGAAAAATTAAGAATACTTAATTTTTTATCACTCTATTAATTCTATTTAACTATTTTATTGAAAAAACCCCAATTTTTATAAACAGTTAAATTTTTTTTATAAATATATGAGAATTTTTAAATAGATACTAATGATGCTATGTACAATAGTTGGATGTATTTTGAAGTCATTAATGAATAAATATATTAAAGTTAACCAATCAAAGTTTTATTTCTTAGTTATTTTTTACTGAAAAAGCAACGGAGAGTTTCTATCCAACTCAACTATAGAAAAATTAACTTCTTAGTTAGAATACTTTTATAATTTGTTATTAAGGATCGAAAAATATTCTTGAATAAATGAATGAATTAATTAATTAACAATAACATGTATAATTCATACCGATAAAAGTTTCACCACCACTTGTAAGCTAATCTATTATGCACTTTTAATCCTTATAGTTGATAAGAAATAATCTCTAAAATAATACGTTTACTATTATTATAATTATGAGGTAGATACTTAATAGGTGGACAGACACTGAAGTTGATTTCAATTATAAATGACAGGAAATTAATTTAAGTATACACAAAATATAATGTAGTATACGCCGATGTTTTTCAAAAGCTGATCAGATATCAATTCGACCTGTCAATTGAGTCTAGTGTAAATTACCTACGAAAAAATTTTTTATAGGTAAATTACCCATTAAATTGAAAATTCCGTAGGCAAACCTTTCCTATATAAAAAAATTGCTCCACTTCTCTTTTTTTTTCTAAATTAAAAATTTAAATAAACATAAATAATTAAGAACACTTAAAATTCAAAGTAAATAAATAAATATATATATAGGTTGAATTACTTAAATTGGGGATAAAAATGCACAAAAGAAAGAGAATTGGGCTCAATTGATTAATTATATAAAAAGAAAGTACTAAAAGAGAGATTTGCCAAAACAAAGTAGTTTTGGCCTTAACCTATTTTTTTTCTCTTTTTCCTGGAACGATCGCGTTCCTTTGCCTTCACTTCCCACTGCCTCTCTCCTTTGTTCCTCTCCCTTTACCCTCTCTTCTCTGATCAAGCTTCGACCGTCACCATTCCTCGTTAGCCCATCAGACTACTGCCATCATTCCCGCCTGAGAAGCTATTAAAGCTGCCATTTCTCCCCTTCTTCCTATCATGCCATGGCAGCCCCGAGCTCCCCTGCTGTTTTCTCTTCTCTTGCTCGGTCCTTTCTCAAATTCGCCCCTCTATTTGTTGCTTCTCTCCTCTTAATCCCTAGGTAAGCCTTATATCCTCATTTAATGGTTGTTTTATGTTGGGAAATTGAAAGAAACTTGAGGGATTTAGATTTAGGGATTTTATGAAATTGGGGAAAATTTATTTACTGTTGGTTAAATTGAAGATTTGGCTAATTAATAATCTAAGGTTGCTTTAAATTAAGTATTAGCATATAATTGATTGAAAATTTATGTTAGCAAGTGATAAGGTAGTGGAATTAACCCCTCTCGCGACTAAAAGAGATGGGATTTTGCTTGTACACTCAAATTAGCTTCTAATAAATGGGATTTTTCCTATTGTCTAATTTTGTGAGATCTTGTGTTAATATTTTATTTCTTTCATCTCTTAAATTCTAAAGAAAGTGATTTATTTTTTTTTCTTTTGGATTTTCCCAGTACAAGGTTTAGTTATGAATAAAAATTTTTTGGGACTGGGCAATTTTTGTTGATAATAGATGCTCAGCCAAATTATTAAGGATTAGTTTCTTTGTGATGCTGGCACTAGTTCTCAATGTTCAATTCATATCTATTGTACTGTTAGTAAGCTGGATTATGTTTAGTCAGTAAAATTTTTCTGATAGGTGCAAATCTCTTTATGGAAAACCTCTTTTTCGCTATCAAAAGTAGAAGAAAGATGACCTCTAGAATTTATTTTATTGATAATAATTTTATTGCTGATACAGTTTATTGATCGATTGATTAAAATATTGATCCATTTGACACAAAATTATTCAATTGATTGCTTAAAAATTTTAAGTGGTCACAATTTTGTTTTTATTTTCAATTTGACTAGCCACAATGATTGTGTGCTCAAGTACTCATAACCTTTCTGATGCATTATAGGATTATATGGTCCATGGGGTCGAGAGTATTTAAGAGGTTCACTTCTCCATCCCCAGTTATAATGGTAAGTGTGTTCACATCTGGAAGTTTTACTCATCAATTTTTATTTTTTCTTTCATGGGTTCTTTCGACATCTTTCACATCAAAATACCAATAAATGCTTTTTGATGCTTCGTGTTAATTAATCTTCCTTATTTTACATTATTTTAATATTTCAATTCTTGGTAGATAGGGGTTGAAATTATTGTAACACACTTCTTTTATCGGGGGGTGGGGGGTTCATAGCTAAATATTTTCGTTTGAAGAATGCAACTTTGGATTATAACCCAAGTTTTACATGGCATAGCATGTTGTCCGCTAACTTTAATTTAGAACTTCAAAATTGTTAGGATGCCTTGGTGGTAGCTTTGGAAGGTCCAAAATGATTTAGTTTGGAATCATAAGATAAATGCATTCACAATTGATTGTTAGTTATGCTCTTAACTAGCTTAAGGATTGAAGGCAAAAAAAAACCATCTAGAGCTGTTAATTTAAGTGAAAATTAAGGTTCATTGATATCGGTTTCATCAGGTACAGAGCTCAATTTTGGTTGGCATGGGTGAATCAATGCAGCAATATTCGACAGCCTGATGTAGCTTTTCAACTTGCAATTTCATATTACTTTATGGGTCTGTTCTCTCTTATAGTGGCTTAAGCTTTAACCTTGAGCTATTCTTTGCATTGGGTAGCATTCCTCCTCTATGTGTGGTCCAAATTGAGTTTATTTTGCTTTGTCTTCCAACTTGAGAAGTTCCTCTAGCTTTATTTTCATGTTCACGCGTAGGTGCATGCCAATAAAATGAAAAGCTCCCTCGTTTTATTGCTTGGCTTTGTATAACTTCACGATGGCTACTCAGTACGATATGAATCATTGGTTGAAGGCATATAAAGGGCAGTCTTTGTGGTTATATACTATTGCTAGCTTAATTCAACCTGAGAATGTCAATTCTAAAAAAGAGCTACTTTGTTTGAATCTTTTTGTAGTTTGATTCTAGATTCAACTTCTCTCCTTTTTACCTATTACTATTTTAAAATGTAATCGAGTTCTCTTGTAGAAGTATTACTAATTATACAGTCTTTAATTATCTTACACAAGCATTTTGGAGTTTACCTAACCCTTCTTTTTATTTTTAAGATCTTGTGGAAAGAACATCTCACCTCATCGATTGTTAGAGTTGCTTTGCTATAGCTGGCAATGTCTGTTCATTTCAAATATGCACCATAAAACTCTGTGGCATTGGATTACTGTTAAGCACTACTATGTTTATGTTACAGACATGTTGGTGTCATCTTGCCGATGCTTTTGAGGTTTTACTTTGTATATTGCAAAGTCACTACAAGAAAAGGGGATATTAGTGACCAAAATTAACGAAGGTAAAAATTTTCGGTCCCTGAAAATATAATAATAGAGACCGGAATTTTTCCCCTTCACCCAATATCATTTTTCCATTGAAAATAGGGAAGGTAAAAATTTATAGTCCCTGAAAATTAATAATCCGGTCCCTAATTGCCAAGCTACACGCGGGAATATATCCCGCTTTTTATTTTACCCTTTAGACCCATTCTGTAAAATCCCTTAAAAATCATTTTGCCTTTATACCCGTATCGTAAAAACCCTAAAAATGCCCCAAGTCTCTCTCAACTGACCGACGCCCCTGACTCCGACGCTCTCAACTCAGATCAGTCTACCAATCTCCGACGCCCCAAGTCTCTCTCAACCGACTCCGACGCTCCTGACTCCGACGCTCTCAACTCAGATCAGTCTACCAATCTCCGACGCCCCAAGTCTCTCTCAACCGACTCCGATGCCCCAAGTCTCTCTCAACTAACTCCGACGCCCCAATTCTCTTTTAGCTTTACTACACAGTTGAAGAAACTTACTTCGATGCTCAAACAAGGTATAAATCACTGATCTTACTTTTTGTTTTAATTTCCATTTCTTTTATGTAATTTCTTTGGTTTTTAATCTTCATTAACTTGAAATACGATGTATTTCGAGTATCCTCCTCCTCTTTAATGCTATTCTATACTGCAGTAAGAAACAGATTTGGCTTGTTTTTAATTTTTTTTTTAACTCTGTTTTGTGGAGAGTGGTACCCGAGAAACAGAGTCAGTTGAGATTGCAATATTTTTCTTATGTTCTTGACATTTTTGCTGAAATCCGAATTGAATTTTTCCACAGAGTATAAAAGTATTTGGTAAATGTTTCCAATTGGTTGGAACCTGTGAAATGCTCCTATCTTTTGCTTCATCATAGGTTGATGTCTTTGTTGCTTCAGGTTTACTGCTATTTGCCTTAAAATTATGGCTTTATGTTGAGGCTCTGTTGTTTTGTGTTTTAGCCAATGGGGCTGCTTCATTTTTTTTGTTTTTTTCCTGCTATTTTGGGTTGTTTTTTATCTGCTGTCTTCATGGACAGACTTGGTTCCATTTTGCTGCAGTCTCATTTGATTGGATCTCTGTTGTTTGGTTGCTTTCATTGGCCGTTTGTTAGCCATCTATTAATTAATAATATCCTTTTGGCTTATAAAAAAAGATTTTTCTATCTGGTCTCTGTATTTGAGTTGCATGTGTGGAAAATTGGATAATGTCTGACTATATTATTTGTAGTTTCTTACTTGTCTAAGATTCGATAGGGAGAACGATATGCAAAATCATGATTATATTTAGACCAACTTCGGAGAATTTTCTCCTTGATCTTTGTAACACTGTAGTTAAAATTTTACTTTCCATGTTTTTAATAAATTTCCAAGGTTCTGATGATTGTTCAATGTGACAACAATTATAGTAAAACTAAATTCATGTTTTATTCAAGAAAATGAATGTTGCTTATCCATGTTGCTATAAAA
This sequence comes from Excoecaria agallocha, assembly GCA_037975025.1. Taxonomy (NCBI): domain Eukaryota; kingdom Viridiplantae; phylum Streptophyta; class Magnoliopsida; order Malpighiales; family Euphorbiaceae; genus Excoecaria; species Excoecaria agallocha. The sequence goes on along the minus strand of CM075820.1, from coordinate 4,362,628 downwards.
TTTCGATTCGTAGATTGTAATTATTTGCACAAACTGAATTATTGGGTTTCTACTGATGATTAACTTAAATAATAATTATAATAAAGTTATTTTTATGTCTCTGTATATATATTATTTTGGCATAGGATTGGTATCTCGAATCTAATAATTGAATTGTCTTGACCATTTCATTTGAATCATAGATGATCCTTGTAATCCAGAATTTTTTTAATAACGCACATAATCAACCCTTGTTAAGAAATTGTCTTGATCATTTCTCTATCCTAGATGTGTGGTCATTATACTTAAGTCGTTTGGCGAGACACAAGATGTTTAGGTTGTGTAAAGGTTAGATGCAGAAATGTTGGAACTCTCGTCATGCAGGCTTATATTGAAAAAGAAGATAGTAAGAAGTTGAAACAGAAGCAACGTGAGCGTATGCAGCCAAAGATGGGAAAAATGGATATTGACTATCAGGTCTTTCACATTCCTTTATTCATTTTTGTTTTAGAATGAAGTGTGCTATTTTCTTTACATTATTTTTAGTGCCACTAATGCTACATTCTGGTCTTTAGGTTCTTCATGATGCATTTTTTAAGTACCAAACAAAACCAAAGCTTACTACTCATGGTGACCTTTACCATGAAGGGAAAGAATTCGAGGTATCTTCTTTCTTTTCTTCTCATACCTCTTTCTGTTCTAAGGAACTTAGATTACATATTATATGCATCAAGCACTATTTTTTCTGGATGATCTGTGGATATAATGCCAGGAGTCGTGCATTATTTTTTTGCATCAAACACACTAGAGTAACTTTGCTTTAATTAATGAAGACATGTTGTAAATCAAGACTTTGGAGCTCTATAACTACCTCTGCCTATATGCAGCACTGCAATTCTTGGCTGGATAGAAATTTGATTCTCAGAGTTTCAATGCTTAACATGGAAATTAGAATAAGATAATATCAATAATCTGTATAGATATATGGTGTTTCTTTAAATTTCAAAACAATAGTGGAAAATAGTGTTTGTTTCCTTGTGGTTCACATTGTTTCCTTCATCTTGTAGGTAAAGCTTAGGGAGATGAAGTAAGTCTCTTACTTGTTAACTAAGGATTTAAACCTTTCTCTACTCACTTAAAGCTAGCTAAAATCTTTCTATTTGTCCATTTGAAAGAAAGTGTTCTGTCTGTAACTAGTTTAACTTGTGTGTGTTGGAACTAGTATGGATGCCCTTTGTATGGAGATGTTTTTGGAGTTCATCAACAAGAACAGCCCAACTATGAGGTACTCATTTGCATATTACTTCTATGTAACTGAATGATGATTTTATTATTATTATTATTATTATTATTATTATTATTATTTTCTTTTTTGGAATCACGATCCGTTTGTCTTTGATGTTAAATAACCATTTTAGGAAGATTCGATTGATAAGACAAAGCACTGGGGTGACTTGGAGGAAGAAGAAGAGGAGGAAGAAGAAGAAGAGGAAGAAGAGATTGAGGTTGAGAATCTTTATGTGCTTTTTTCATGATTTATAGTGAGCCTTTTATTGGCAAATAACTTGTTCATTCTCTATGCTGCTACCCATATGTTTCTGTTTTATTTATCTATTTTATAAATTTGTGGAAGTGTTGTCTTCTCTTCAAAGGGGGATAATGCCTTTTCTACCAACCTGCTAATTTTAGATGTATTTATATGAAATAATGAGAAGCAAGAGAAAATATCTTCTTTGTTGCAGTGAGTTTTATTTTGTGCTACTTGCTATTTCATCTATTTTCTCTTTTTGTAAGCTAAATTGTAAGATTCTCAACTTCTTAGCATTTGAACTAGATAAATCAGGGAAAAAAATGAGTTAACAGAGGTAGAGATGTTTGATGTTGATTATACCTTTCCTTTTTGGTCTTGCAATTCTATAAAGGTAGCCTCTTGTTTATACTGTTTAGTAATTTGACATTTGTTGATGGAGTAATTTCTTTTTCTGCCATATGCTATAAGGATTTTTAGATTCCATAACTTCTCTTTTTCTTTTACATTCATGATATTGACATAGATTTTATTAGTTGTGGCAGGTTGAACATAAAAGCAAAGAACATTGTGTGCAGTCCAATCTTTTAGAGACCCATGATTTTTTGTTGCATGATGCATGTCTTTTAAGTCATATTTTGATTATTTATCTGGAATAAATGCTTGCAGGGGTGCTTTAGTTTGTTCAGGCAGTCTTCACCCTGATTCTCTTATTCGCCAGGAACAACATGCAAAGGCCGATAAGAAAGCATATTACTCTGAGATAAACAAGTACCATAATGAGTATGGGGCACATCTAATTTTCTGGGGCACATCTAATTTTCTCTATGCATTTAATTTGGTTGATTTAAGAGCATGTGCCTTGTATAATGTGTTACCTGCCTTCATTTTATTTTCTTCTTGTGACAGCATGATAAAGTATTTGCAGAAGTTGAAAGAGACTTGGGAAAGCAGCAAGGATCCTGAAAAGGATATTTTGCAGAAGATATCGAGGTTTATACTCACTGCTTAGAATACACTAACAATTTTTATTATCATGTAACAACAGGTTCATGTGCTATGATTGTTTATCTCTTATGCTGAATGCATTTTGTTTTGCAATTTTTTTTGCTGCAGTTCCAGTCGGTGCTTTTGATACTTTACAAGTAATCTTTGCTTGCTTCTTTTATAATGGGACTATCTGTTAACATTTTTAAGTGTTGAAACTTCAGATTTAAACTTTTTATCAATAGAACACTAAATTATGGAGTGTTCACGGGTTATTCTTATATGTCTTCAGATGAGTTGCCAGTTCTCTGCCTGATTCCATTTTTGACCGTTTTCCTTATTTATTTTTTTAATTAATTTGGTCATAATCGATTTTTTATTAGGTCAACAAGGAATGCAGACAGACAAATTTCTTCATATGCAAATGAGTCTGGATGTCACATTCCTGAGGAGAATATTGCAGCTACATCTGAGTCTTGCTCCTTCGTTGCAGAGGAAAAAGCATGCAGCAGTGACAACCAGATCAGTCCAATAACAGAGAATGGATGATTTCAAAGAAGGTAAATAAATAATGCCATAATGAAGCATATTGTAATTGGATGGCTTACACTTTGGCAAGGTTCTTTATGTGAGCTTCTAATTATTGTTTTTTTGCCTTGGAGGTGGGATTGTTGTTCCATGGTAGTTTGACTGTTAGTTAAAGTAAGACCTGGTAGTTTAGCTCTGGAAACATGTACTTATAGTCTTGTATTATGTAGCAGCTATTACATTAGTGTTTGAACAAGTATATGTTTTAATATCATTGCCATAAAGTCTCACTTTTGGGAGCTTGAGGTTGGGGGTGTGGAGGGTTATGCTGTGAGAATTTCTGTCAAATGGTTATGGGGATGAATAAGGAGAGGTGGATGATGTATTTTGTTTTAACTCTTTGGTTGGATAAATTAAATAAAATAGATTAGGAAAAATCAATAGTTATCTGCTTACATCTTTGGTTATCATTAATTAAAAAGTTTATTATCAATGAAAGAATTTCTTTTAACTACTTTTGTTCTACATAGCAGTTTGTCATTAGTTTGAGTCATGAGCAATTTATGCATCCAAAATCAGTTGGTAAAAGCCATATGAGAGCACATCTCTTGATACAGTTGTATTTTTCCTGCAGAATTTCGATAGGTGGAAATTTCTTTTTTCTTGATTCAGGAATTATACCATGAAATGCATGTCTTGGATAGATTTGAATAGGATTATCGGCATAAGCTTCAAAAAGATGATAACTCATATAGGTATATTTTGATGCTAATTGCCAGTGATTTATTGATTACATACTTGCAGTGATAATTTTGAAAAATCACATGGCTACATGTATCACATTATGGCACAGTTTAAGCTCTTACACAAACTAAACCAGGCTGATGACTCGGCCTATTCACTATATATTAACAATGTTGGGAAGTATTAAATCTGCCAAATTTTTTTTTATGTATAAAATTCCTTAAAACTAATTTATGTTCTTGTATCTTGTAGCCCCTATCATATATGATGATTTTTTGAAGTGTATATAGTTACACTTGGTTGGATTACAATTTTTTTGAGGTTGATATGCTGACTTTTTGAAGTGTATATAGTTACACTTGATGGAATTATAATTTTTTTGAGGTCAGTCCTTCAATCACTTGTTGTTTCAATCAATTATTTATAGTATATCTATATATTTTATGACATAATCATTTTTGTTTATTTATATTTTTTGCAGATTTAAAGAATTGAAGATTCATTGAAATGTTGGCTAGATAGAGATTTAAATTCTTTTTTGTTTTTTCTGGGAAGGAGTTGTATAAACAATACATACCTTTTTTGAATGCTAATTTTATATTTGTAATGAATTACAAATTATCTATAAAAATATAATATTATTTATTGCTCATGCATCTATTGTCTGTTTAAAAATATGGTGATTATGCTTTTAGGAATTTATTTTATGGTTTTTAATGTAATATATGTCCAAAAATCTTAGTGACCGGATTTTTGGTCGGTCCTTAAAAGTTTTAACGACCGTAAATATACCTTTTAAGAACCATATTTTTGTTCCTCAATAACCTGATTAGTTGCCTGGTGTATATTATCAAGGATGGGAAATTTAGTCCTTAATATTTTTTAGGGACCGTAATTGGTTCGGTCGTTAAAAATATTTAGGGACTAGTGAAATACAGTCATTAAAACTTTTTAGGGACCGGATACAATGCGATCCTTAAAACTTTTTAGGGATCGGTTTCAGGTCGGTCGTTAAAACATTTTAGGGACCGATTGATAACCAGTCCTTTTTGGTCATTAGCGGCGGAGCCTATAACGACCGGATGGCGACCGGCTTTTACGGTCCTTATTCACTTTTAGGGACCGGATTTGTTCTTTTAGTGACCGGATTTGCTCTAACATTGTACAATATATCAGGTGAGAAAAGCAGATTATGATTTTTCTATCATAAAACTGTGTTATGAATGAATAGTTCATCCTTTATGAGGACTTTTTTTTAATCTGCCCATAATAGTTACTATATGTAATCAAGATTGCTATTTGGTAAACTAAGAACCAACGTTTAAATGCTCTATACCAGCAAAAAAAGGTTCAATAATTTTCTATCTTGCTATACTGCATGGTTTTCTTCTAAGTGTGTTAGTGTTACCATAGGATTGTGTTTACCAAGGACTTAATGGTCACTGATGGGAAGCCTAAGGTAAATACAAGATTTTGGTTATTAATCTGATCTTTTTATTCCTTTTATTTGAATTTTTGGGAAAATTGAAATAAAAGAAAATTAATTCCAGCATTTAATAATGCATCCTTTATTAAATTTGTTTTCTGACAGATGCTTCAGTTGCTTTGGTTGCTTTCTAATTTCTTATTATAATGTGAATTATCTGTTGTTGATTATTTTTTGTGTTAATGGTATGAATGCAGAATGCAGGGATTATCAGTATGAAACATGTGTCTTGAGATAGTTATTAAAAATTTGTAATATTTTAGTGACGAAATAGTGACAGGTAATTTTGTCGCATTTTTGGTAATATTTCCCTACGAAATTTCATTTTTTGTTGCCAAATTTGCCTACAAAAAGATACATCATGTAGGCAAAGTTGGCTACGAAATTATAACTTTCGTCAAAAATTTACCGACGAAAATTAAAATTCTGTCGGTAAATATGGCAAATGACGACAGTTTTCTCGACGAAAATATTTTCGTCGGTAAAATTACCAACGAAAAGTAGTTTCGTCGGTAAAAGTACCTATAACCATTTCTCCAACGCCATTTTCTATCGCTAAATTCCGTCGAAAATTTTTTTCCCTACGAAAATTCACTCAATTTCGTCGGGAATTTCTATCAGCAAAATGGATTTTTCTTATAGTGTCTAACTTTATTCATCTCTTACATTATGGATAGTGAGTAGTCCTTTTTGTTGCTTGGGGGAGCTTTGAATCCCTTACTCACACTGTGAATATTGAGCATATTTTGATTTTGACATGAATGAGTGGTCTATTTCACTGTTACTTATTTATATTTTGTGGTTTTTCAATTTATTAAGTTATTTTCCATACATGGATGAATGATTTTCATCATATGTCTTTGATGTGTATTGATCCTAGAGGATTGAATTCTATGAATGATTTCGCTCAGTTTTTATTTCATGAATGCTGTATATTTTAGATTACTCCGTAATGGGTTCTAGATGTGCATTATTTGTGAATTTAGGACTAGAGTGTGGAGTGAAATAGATGGGTTTTAGGTTGTTTGGCTTCGAAATGGGAAAGCAAACCAAACTTAGGATGTTAGACCCGTACGTAAGCTAGTTATTAGGCCAGCTCTAGAATGGAACGTTTAGCAACTAGAATAGCTGGCTCCAGAATGAAACGCTTGGGTTAAGAGAGTTGTCCCAAATTCGTTCATGCATACTTTTAGGTAAAATTAATTCACAATGGCTATAGGGTGGATGAGTGAACCTGAGCAACGTTAATTTCTATAGATTTTCATACTTGTTAATTTTTTTGAATTTAATACATACTAAATTTACTGTTAGAAAAATTTAATTTCTTTTCATTGCATATTTTAGTTTTTAAAGTTTAAATTATATAAATTAAACAACTCATACACATAAATAATTGGGAATTCTTTAGCATACAATTAATTTCCACAGTTTTCACACACAATTCCCTTGGGTTCAATATTGACGGTTTTAAATTTACCCTACTTTATTACTTGTTGATCAGTGCACTTGCTAGGGTTGCAACAAATTTTTGGCACCGTTGCCAGGGAATTGGCATTGTTAGTAAGCTGTGATTATTTTTTGTATGTGTTTTCTTTTCCTTATTTTATTTTTCTTGAATCTTTTCAGGTGAAATTGGTGCATGAACAGAATAAGACAATAGCAATTACTGCCTTTTGAACCTGAAATCGAGAGGACCCTACACCAAAGAAGGAAAGCCAATAGAGATAATGAGATGGAGCATGATCCTTTTCTTGATATTATTAGTAAGCTGTGATTATTTTTTGTATGTGTTTTCTTTTCCTTATTTTATTTTTCTTGATTCTTTTCAAGTGAAATTGGTGCATGAACAGAACAAGAAAGCAACAATTACTGCCTTTTGATCTTGAAATTGAGAGGACCCTACACCAAAGAAGGAGAGCCAATAGAGATAACAAGATGGAGCACGATCCTCCTGTTGATGAGTTTCCTCCCGAGAATGAACAAGTGCCGAGGGCATATGAACAAATGCTAGGGGCAAGGAGAGAAGAAGTGCTTAGGCAAAGGACCATAAGAGACTACGCTATGCCAAGGTGGAATAAAGACCATCAAACAATTGTATTACCGAGAGGAGTATAATTTGAACTCAAGCCAGCCACCATTACTATGGTACAGAGGAATCAGTTTTCTGGTTCGAAAGTGGAAGATCCAGCTCAGCATATCAACATATTTCTGGAAGTTAGTAACACAGTTCAAATTTTGGGTGTTAGTATGGATGTAGTAAGGTTGAAGCTGTTTCTATTCACTTTGATTGGCAAAGCAAGAGAGCGGCTACAAATGTTACCACTCTAATCAATATGGTCATGGGATCAGATGCAATAAAAGTTTTTGATGAGATTTTTCCCTCCAACAAAGACTGCAAGCATTCAAAATAGCATCATGAGTTTTCATCAAATGAATGAGGAACCTTTTCACAAAGCTTGGGAGAAGTTTAGGAGATTATTGGGAAGATGTTCGCATCATGAGATAGTTGTCTACCAACTGATGACCATATTTTATGTTGGATTTTAACGGTTACATGCATCACATACATGAGCGGAATTTTAAAAATTTTTAACCATTAGATCTGATCTTGCCATGAATATACAATATAACTATATGAGAACAAGAAAAATCAACTTTTATTTTTATTGAACAGTTGATTTTACTTCGCACCGGGTTGTCGCAAACCACAGTGTCCAAAATCGAACACCTCCAATGAGTAATCCACACTAGAGGGGGGTAAATTGAACCAATAAATTGGTGTTTAACTAGGTCTAGCCGAAATTCCCAAGAGCTAGCTTAGGAGTTGGCGCAAAAGGGAGAGAGAATTAAGAGAAAAAACTTTCCTTTTGTTTTAATCACTTAACCCTAATTCTCATTAGTTGGCCTTTTATAGTTAGGTTAAAATTCCAACTCCTTAATGAGATTGGGCTCTTTAAAATTGCTGGAGAATTATTAATTGGGCCTCTGGAATTAATTATAATCATTTGGGCTTAATTAAATCCAAATTAAATCTTTTCATAAAAGACCATGCATAAAATCCATAAACTAGGCCCTTTGTGACTCTAATTGGATTTAAATACCCAAATGGATTTCAAATCCAACCAAATTAAATATGTGAGTTCCATAACACTTATGTAACATATATAAATTAATTTGGTCAGAGAAAAAGCCCTCTAAGCCCTTCTGTATGGAGTTGGTGTGTGGCCCTCTTCTGGAGGGCTTTCACCAACTTTCTTCATTCCTCTGGCCCTTAATAATTCCTCCAATGGTCCTATTAATTATTATATCAGTCCTATAACACTTATAGTAGTCTTATAACACTTATAAGACAATAATAATTAATCATGAAATACATTATTTCATTTAGGTCCAATTTACAGAACATTTCTCAAAAGTTCCGCGAACAATTTTATTTGATCATAATTAATTAACCTCTTTAATTAATTATTATCATATTCTCTTCTCTACCTTCATAATAATATCAAATATTATTATCCTTGTCATTTTATCATTTTACCCTTTTCTCTATATGTGTGTGACCTATTGGGTTCCTGTCCATGTTGGCAGTATAATATGTAATTGTGAGTTCTATTCAAAATTCACATGATTCAAACTCCTTTAAATCATTTTATCAATCTCTATTGATATTTTGATACATCATTATACAAGTCATGATTGGCCTCTAGCTAGGCATCATGACTACCCAAATGTTAGGAAAGTCATGTGGTTTGACTGTACCCTTTCATAGAAACAGTTACCGTGCAATTACTCCTTTCACCACTCTTATCTCAATTAGATTCTGAGTATGGATTTCTATCAACTCATATAAATCTAATTATGCATGTTCTATTAATTTAACCATTGTTCCTAAAATGCCCTTCATGGATCTCCATCCATCTCGGCATATTACTCAGGCCTGAGATTCTCTGAACAAGGCAATTATAGAATCATGCGAGATAACTTCCCTTGTTAAATCTGGGATGGTGAATCCTTTGTCAATCACTCAACTATCTTCAAGTAGGTCATGATATACCCAATCTCCTAACTATGTTCACTCCCAGTTGGAAGTAATCAATTATGGAGTCAAAGTATACCACTTGCTACTTAAGATAACTTTGGTGATCTCAAGTCTAAGGATACTTGTACAACCGCTATGAAGAGATTCCTCACTGACATAGATTTAATATCCATATTAGGATTCTCTTTGCAGGTCTCCAATGAACTTGTTCCTCTAACAAGCAACCACATGTTAGCTTTGATTATCATCCATAATCACAGTTATGAGAACCACTGCTTGAACCATTCAAGAAGCACAACATGTGCTAGTCTGTCCGAATTAACAATGTCCTATCTTGTTAATTCTATGACTAGGGATATTTAGATATTAACACATTTGCATGCGATAGACATCTCACATCATGAACACCTTCATGATTGCCTTTGCACTATGTTTATAATATCTAGGACTTCATTTATTAATTTAAGATTTACAAACTCATGTATTCAAACATAGCATTAATAAATGAATGATGCCTTTTATTAAGAATATAAATTTCATACATATGAAAAACATCCCTATTACATGGGCTCTAGGGCATACTCTCTAACAATCTCCCACTTGCACTAGAGCCAATCACTCATATGTCTCAGACCCATGCTATTTATATGGTGATCATGCTTTATCTGGGAAAGTGCTTTAGTGAGGGAATCCGCCACATTGTCATCTGTGGGAACCCTTTGTATTTTCACATTATTTCTAGCTACTATTTCCCTTATAAGATGGTAGCGTTTGAGAACATGTTTGGATCACTGATGAGACCGTGGTTCCTTTGCTTGCGCAATGGCTCCATTGTTGTCACAATATAAAGGAATCGGATCAACAATACTAGGCAGCACTCCTAGTTCGGTTATGAACTTTTTGATCCAGACTGCTTCTTTGGCTGCTTCTGAAGCAGTAATGTACTCAGCTTTCATCGTGGAATCAGCAGTTGTTTCTTGTTTGGAACTTTTCCAACTAACTGCTCCTCCTCCCATTATGAACACATAACTAGATTGTGATTTACAATCATCTTTGTCAGATTGGAAGCTGGCATCTGTATACCCATTTACTTCCAAACTGCCCTCTCCATATACCAAGAATATATCCTTAGTCCTTCTCAAGTACTTAAGAATATTCTTGACAGCTGCCCAATGTTCCTCTCCAAAATTGGATTGGAATCTGCTTGTGACATTCAAAGCAAATGCTACATCTGGATGTGTACATAACATAGCATACATGATAAAACCAATTGCAGATGCATATGGTATTCTGTTCATGCTCTCTCTATCCTCTAGTATTTGCGAACACATAGACTTAGAAAGGTGTTTCCCATGCACCATGGGTATAAACCATTTCTTAGAGAGATCCATATTGAACCTCTTCAATACTTTATCTATATATGTACTATGAGAAAGACCTAGCAACCTATTGGATCTATCTCTATAGATCCTTATTCCCAGAATATAGGATGCTTCTCCAAGGTCTTTCATGGAGAATTGCTTGGATAACCATATTTTAACAGATTGGAGAAGAGAAATGTCATTTCCCATGATCAATATGTCATCTACATATAGAACTAGGAAGACAATTGCACTCCCACTGGCCCTTTTATACACACAAGGTTCATCTTTATTCTGTGAGAAACCAAACTCTTTGATTGTCTTATTGAATCGTATGTTCCAGCTCCTAGAGGCTTGCTTCAATCCATAAATGGATCTTTGAAGCTTGCATACCTTTTCGCCATTTCCTGATGTGAATCCTTCTGGTTGTGTCATATACACATCCTCAGAAAGATTTCCATTAAGGAAAGTTGTCTTCACATCCATTTGCCAAATCTCATAATCATAATGAGCTGCAATGGCTAAAAGTATTCTTATAGACTTAAGCATCGCTACAGGAGAAAAAGTTTCGTCATAGTCAATACCTTCTTTTTGACGATAACCTTTTGCTACTAAGCGAGCTTTATAGGTAACTATATTACCTTTCATATCAGTCTTCTTTTTGAAGACCCATTTGCATCCTATGGGTTTTATCCCTTCAGGTGGTTGAGTTAAAGTCCATACTTTATTCTCATACATGGAGTCCATTTCGGACTGCATAGCTTTAAGCCATAAATCACGTTCTGAACTGTTCAAAACTTCTTGATAGCTTGTAGGCTCATTGTCCTCTACTACAGTTATGCCTCTATCCGAATCAACGTGAAATCCATATCTCATAGGGATAGAACGCATCCTAGTAGATCTTCTAGGATTTTGTGTATAATCAGGTTCAACTGTAATCTCATCATTATGAAATTCAGTTTCGGGTTCAATCGGTTGATGATCTTCTATTTGTGGGTCTTGAACTTCACCAAGCTCAATTTTACTCCCACTGTCCTCTCGTAGGAGAAATTCTCTTTCCAAGAAGACAGCATGCCTTGAAACAAACACCTTTTGTTCTAAGGGATGATAGAAATAATATCCAAACATTTCTTTTGGATATCCCACAAATAAACATTTGTCAGACTTAACATCTAGTTTGTCTGACATTGTCCTCTTCACATAAGCAGGACAGCCCCATACTTTCATATGAGAAAGCATGGGTTTCTTGTTATTCCACATCTCATATGGAGTAACATCAACCGATTTACTAGGAACGTTGTTTAACACATAAACAGCAGTTTCTAGTGCATATCCCCAAAAAGACTTAGGCAAGTCCGCTCGGCTCATCATTGATCGAACCATATCTAATAGTGTTCGATTTCTCCTTTCAGATACACCATTGTGTTGTGGTGTATATTGAGGAGTCCATTGAGATAAAATCCCATTATCTCTAAGATAATCCTGAAACTCTTGACTTAAGTATTCTCCACCTCGATCTGATCTAAGTGTTTTAATACTTTTGCCATGTTGTTTCTCTACTTCATTTCTGAACTCTTTGAACTTTTCAAATGCTTCAGACTTATATTTCATTAGATAGATGTATCCAAACCTGGAATAATCATCTATGAAAGTAATGAAGTAGGAGTAAACTCCTCTGGCATGTGTAGTCATTGGACCACATACATCTGAATGTATTAAGTCCAAAACCATTTTAGCTCGTTCTCCTTTACCAATAAAGGGAGCTTTTGTCATTTTTCCCAATAAACAAGATTCACAAGTATCAAATGATTCATAATCAAATGATCCCAAATCACCTGACTTGTGTAACTTGGTCATGCGTTTTTCATTTATATAGCCTAAATGACAATGCCATAAGTATGAGGTATTCAGATTATCATGTTTCATTCTCTTGGTATTCACATTATGTACTTCTTTAATTAAATCAAGAACAAATATACCATTCTCAATGATAGCTTTTGCATAAAACATATTGTTCTTAAAAATGTAACAACATTTGTCCTTCAAAGAAATATCATAATCGTTCATCAAACGACTGAAAGAAATAATACTTTTGGATAAGGCTGGAACATAATAACAATTATTTAATTCCAGTACTAATCCACTAGGAAGAGGCAAATAGTAAGTCCCCACAACTGTTGTAGAGATGTTCTGTCCAGTACTGACTGCAAACATATCTCTGCCTTTCCAACTCTTCTAAAGCTTCTAAGCCCCTATAGATCATTACATAAATGAGATCCATATCCGGTATCTAATACCCAAGATTGTTTTGAAGCAATAGAATAAGTATTAATTTCAATCATATGAATACCTGAAGTAGAAGCATCAGCTTGCTTCTTCTCCTTGAGAGAATCTAGATAGGCCTTGCAGTTACGCTTCCAATGACCATCCTTTCCACAATGGAAGCAAGTTCCTTTAGGATTCTCTTTCTTGGCAACCTTCTTCTTGGAGATCCCACCATTCTTTGGCTGCGCCTTGGTTATCTTCTTCTTCTTCTGCTTCTTGCCTTTAGCAGAAGTGACAACCATGACACTTTTTGGATCCTTCTTAAATGATCCATCAGCTATCTTGAGCATGTTGATTAACTCAGGAATGGATACTTGGATCTTGTTCATGTTGAAGTTAAGCACGAAAGGTGCATAACTTGGAGCCAACGAGTACAAGATTAAATCTATGTATAGATCATTATCCATAACATAGCCAAGTCTACTCAAATGCTCAATATACCCATACATCTTCAGTGCATGAGTAGCAGCTGAAGTGCCTTCCACCATTTTGCAACTAAATAGAGCTCGAGCAATCTCATATTGCTCAGTTCTAGCCTAAGAAAAATAAAGCTCCTCTAGATGCAAAATGATGGTTCTAGCATCCATCATTTCATGCTGCTTCTGAAGCTCCGAGGACATAGCACCCAGCATCAGACATGCTGCTGCTTCTGAAGCTCCGAGGACATAGCACCCAGCATCAGACATGCTGCTGCTTCACTATCCTCCATGTATTTTCGATAAATGCCTTTGATCTCATCAATGGCATCATCTGATGGAAGTGGTGGTGGATCTTTATCCAAGACATAATGGATCTTTTCAGCTCTGAGAACAATTCTCACTTGCCTAATCCAGTCAGAATAGTTGTTGCCAACCAGCTTGTTATCTAAGATTGATCGTATATTAATGTTTGATGTGCTCATGATGATGACCTAGAAGTGAAAAAGAAAAGATATTTGAGTATGTTCATATATATGTATGCATTAATAAGGTATTTAATTAATCCATTTACTCCCACTATTTTATTGCGAATTAATAGCCCTCACTATATAATCCGAGAAAACCCGATGGTTTTCTTAGTGGGCCAATATCCAATCCTTGATATGTAATTTGACCTTGACTGTGGTCAACAAGCCAAATTCCATACCCTTGAAAGGTAGGTATCTCTATACCAATTGTGTCTTTACACAACTATTGGATCATTAGGTTATCAACTCTTGATGCATGCATATCATATATGCATTCCCTAATCTTGCCTCTAGAACCATTAGCCTTGACTGTGGTCAACAAACTAATGGGCTAGCTAAGATGACCCATTTAATTAGATTTGAACATATTCGATATAATGTGAGCTTGACTGTGGTCAACAACCCACACTATAAAGAACTCTGGTTCTCCTCAAATTAATGGAAGGCTTATATACCTTAGTATATGTTTGAGGGTTTTAGTTAATTAAGTCTCATCATACATGGTTGGCATACATTGGTATGCATCCTATATCTATCACATAAATATAAGCATACAAATATGGTATAGTTATGGACTTCACTACATTGATTTCCCCGAGCCAAGAGGGAAATCAAAAGGTCACACCTAGGTAGTATGCATGATTCAAACAAAAAAAATAATTACATTATCTTCAAGCTCGTTGGATCTCCATTCGGCCCATCTTGCTCCTTGAAAATGGTCTCCATCTGTATTCTTAATTCTAATCTAAGTAATCTAATTACATATTACAATTTGAAATGAAATACAAACCAAAAACAAGTAGCCGGGACATGAAAGTCCTCATTAGGCCAAAACATGCATAATGCTCAATCACATTGGGCTTTGTCCATAACTATCCATCATGCCAATCATACACCCTTATATGCCTTTCTAATGCATAAAGAAATGGATTACTAACTTTGTTTCAACCTTTGAAACTATATTTTGAGTTATTTTAATGATGTGATCAAATTAGGAAACTTTTTCCATTTTGGAAACTTTCATTTTAGGAAACCTTTTTGCATGAATGTGTTCTTGCCTTAATAATCAATCAAATTGATTATTAATTAATTATAAATTGATTATTTAATTAATTAATCATATTAAATAATTAAAATAATCAATTTTGGGCTTAAAACAAGTGTAGGCCGAAACCCACAGAAGAAAAACCCTAAGTGTGTTCACACACAAACTAGTTTTGTGTCATTTGGACCATTTGGGCCTTTTGGAATGAGCCAAGCCCACTCCAGCCCTTAAAAACCCATTAATAAACTTAATTAATGTTTATAATAGTTAATTTAAATCAGCTCCTTGGGCCCACCAAGTCATTCACTAATTTAAACCAAGTCCGTAAACATAATTAAGCCCATTAAGTGGTTTTAATGAATTAAAATTAATCAAATTAATTTAAGGCCCAATTTAATTAATCCAATTAATTAAAAACACTTTAATATATCATATATATCAAATTTAGAAGATCAAAAGTCGTTCTAACCATGAACACATCAAGAACACACGAAGAACACCAATTTATCGAACTTTTCGACAAAACTAGTTTTCATGCAAAACTTGTTCGATTTTAATTCCGTTCGATCCTATGGCTTAATATCCAATATTAAACACATAAAATATCATCTAAATGATTTTTAAATGGATCCATAAGAAATTAAATTAGAACAGCCCCTACATTACCTAGGGTTTCACGCCAAACCCAAATCACAATGCTTCAAAAACTTCGTTATTGTTTCCACCAAATTTATTTGATCACACATACAACCAGAAATCAATATTTCTCATTCATGAACAATCAAATCTAATATTTTAAAGTTCATGAAATAAATAACTCAAAACAAAACAAAACTTATTCCGCAGAAAAATATAGAATTGTATATCCATGGCAAAATCTGTCTCTGATACCATGTTGTATTTTAACGGTTACATGCATCTCATACATGAGCGAAATTTTAAAATTTTTTAACCATTAGATCTGATCTTGCCATGAATACACAATATAACTATATGAGAATAAGAAAAATCACCTTTGATTTTTGTTGAACAGTTGATTTTACTTCGCACTGGGTTGTTGCAAACCACAGTGTCCAAAATCGAACACCTCCAATGAGTAATCCACATTAGAGGGGGGTAAATTGAACCAAAAAATTGGTGTTTAACTAGGGCTGGCCGAAATTCCCAAGAGCTAGCTTAGGAGTTGGCGCAAAAGGGAGAGAGAATTAAGAGAAAAAACTTTCCTTTTGTTTTAATCACTTAACCCTAATTCTCATTAGTTGGCCTTTTATAGTTAGGTTAAAATTCCAACTCCTTAATGAGATTGGGCTCTTTAAAATTGCTGGAGAATTATTAATTGGGCCTCTGGAATTAATTATAATCATTTGGGCTTAATTAAATCCAAATTAAATCTTTTCATAAAAGACCATGCACAAAATCCACAAACTAGGCCCTTTGTGCATCTAATTGGATTTAAATACCCAAATGGATTCCAAATCCAACCAAATTAAATATGTGAGTTCCATAACACTTATGTAACATATATAAATTAATTTGGTTCAAGAAAAAGCCCTTTAAGCCCTTCTGTATGGAGTTAGCGTGTGGCCCTCTTCTGGAGGGCTTTCGCCAACTTTCTTCATTCCTCTGGCCCTTAATAATTCCTCCAATGGTCCTATTAATCATTATATCAGTCCTATAACACTTATAGTAGTCTTATAACACTTATAAGGCAATAATAATTAATCATGAAGTACATTATTTCATTTAGGTCCAATTTACAGAATATTTCTCAAAAGTTTCGCGGACAATTTTATTTGATCATAATTAATTAACCTCTTTAATTAATTATTATCATATTCTCTTCTCTACCTTCATAATAATATCAAATATTATTATCCTTGTCATTTTACCATTTTACACTTTTCTCTATATATGTGTGACCTATTGGGTTCCTGTCCATGTTGGCAGTATAATATGTAATTGTGCGTTCTATTCAAAATTCACATGATTCAAACTCCTTTAAATCATTTTATCAATCTCTATTGATATTTTGATACATCATTATACAAGTCATGATTGGCCTCTAGCTAGGCATCATGACTACCCAAATGTCAGGAAAGTCATGTGGTTTGACTGTACCCTTCCATAGAAACAGTTACCGTGCAATTACTCCTTTCACCACTCTTATCTCAATTAGATTCTGAGTATGGATTTCTGTCAACTCATATAAATCTAATTATGTATGTTCTATTAATTTAACCATTGTTCCTAAAATGCTCTTCATGGATCTCCATCCATCTTGGCATATTACTCTGGCCAGAGATTCTCTGAACAAGGCAATTATAGAATCAAGCGAGATAACTTCCCTTGTTAAATCTGGGATGGTGAATCCTTTGTCAATCACTCAACTATCTTCAAGTAGGTCATGATATACCCAATCTCCTAACTATGTTCACTCCCAGTTGGAAGTAATCAGTTATGTAGTCAAAGTATACCACTTGCTACTTAAGATAACTTTGGTGATCTCAAGTCTAAGGATACTTGCACAACCGCTATGAAGAGATTCCTCACTTACATAGATTTAATATCCATATGAGGATTCTCTTTGCAGGTCTCCAATGAACTTGTTCCTTTAACAAGCATCCACATGTTAGCTTTGATTATCATCCATAATCACAATTATGAGAACCACTGCTTGAACCATTCAAGAAGCACAACATGTGCTAGTCTGTCCGAATTAACAATGTCCTATCTTGTTAATTCTATGACTAGGGATATTTAGATATTAACACATTTGCATGCGATAGACATTTCACATCATGAACACCTTCATGATTGCCTTTGCACTGTGTTTATAATATCTAGGACTTCATTTATTAATTTAAGATTTACAAACTCATGTATTCAAACATAGAATTAATAAATGAATGATGCCTTTTATTAAGAATATAAATTTCATACATATGAAAAACATCCCTATTACATGGGCTCTAGGGCATGCTCTCTAACATTTTATGCTTGAGTTACACCTCAATCAAGATCATTATTGGATGCAACATTAGCAGGATCTTTCTTGAACAAGTTGCCTGAGGATGCTTTTCAGTTGTTGGATGAGATGGCAGCAAATGACTCTCAATGGACTGCCCCTAGATCAGTCCCAAGGAGGCAAGGTTTACACAATATGGATGAAGTGGCATTGTTAAAAGCCCAATTAAAATTGGTAAAGAAAGTGTTGAGCGGCTTGAAAGTTCAAAATATGGTTGCAGTAAATCAAGAAAGTGGGCCATGTGAAAGTGGGCAAGGAGTCCAAGAAGGATAAATTGTAGGAGATGTGAATGCATTAGGTGATTTTAGAAGGAATGATCCCTAAAACAATGCATATAATCCGGGATGGAGAAATCACTCTAACTTCTCTT
Source organism: Excoecaria agallocha (assembly GCA_037975025.1). NCBI lineage: Eukaryota > Viridiplantae > Streptophyta > Magnoliopsida > Malpighiales > Euphorbiaceae > Excoecaria > Excoecaria agallocha. The sequence continues at coordinate 4,344,265 of CM075820.1, read as the reverse complement.
GAAAGGATGGGAATCAACAAGATTCGCCTTCTCAACAACAAGCAAGAGTCCCTTACCACTCAAATGCCTATCATAATCATACTCAGCCTCACCAACTACAAAGCCACCAATCATTACCAAACCCCTTATCCACCAAACCACCATCAAGGACAAAGCTCTAATCAACCATAACCTCAATCATACCATCCACTAGGATTCTTATCAAGGCCACCCATTCAAGAAAAGCAGCCTAACTTAGAAGACATGTTTGCTAGTTTCATGAACAGACAACAACAATTCATGAAAAGCCAAGAATCAAGATAGAAGTCTCAAGAGCAATGGAACCGAAACTAAGATGCTTCAATGAGAAATTTGGAGACTCAATTGGGTTAACTTGCAACTTCATTGTCGAATAGAAAACTAGGGATGTTTCCTTCAAATGTGGATCGCAATCCCAAGGAGGAAGCCAAAGCAATCACTTTGAGAAGTGGCAAGGAGGTAGCATGAGAGGAAGAAAAAGGTAAATCACCAGCTTCATCAACTGAATTGGAGGAACCAATACGGAAGGTAAGTATTTCTAACTCTAGAGTAGAGGTAGATGTGGATGCTCCAATGAATGACAAAGGAAAGAGTATAATGAATCCAATCGTAGAGGATCTTGATATTAATAGGTTGCCATTTCTTGCCGTATCTAGGAAGGAGAAAAAAAACGAGCAATTGGCTACGTTTTTAGAAATGTTTAAGAAATTACTTATTAACTTGCCTTTTGCTGAAGCCCTAGCACACATGCCCAATTAAGCTAAGTTTATGAAGGAACTTTGTTCCAACAAAAAGAAATTGGAAGGGTATGGAACTGTGCAACTTACAAAAAATTTTAGTGTAATTATCATGAATAAGATCCCAAAAAAATTGGAAGATCCAGGTAGCTTTACTCTGCCTTGTGAAATTGGTGAGACCTTTGTTGGAAATGCCTTGTGTGATTTAAGAGCCAGCATTAACTTGATGCCTTATTCCATGTGCAGGAAACTCAACTTAGGCAATCTCAAAGAAACAGGAATGAGACTTTAACTTGCGAATAGATTAATGAAGAAGCCGAAAGGAGTTATTGAGGATTTATTGGTGAAAGTAGGAAAATTCATTTTTCCCGTAGATTTCGTGGTTATGGAAATGGAGGAGGATATGAAGGTACCACTTATTATGGGAAGACCATTCTTGAATATTGCAAAGGCTCTAATTAATGTCCATGGGCAAAAGATCATTCTTCGATTCAACAACGAAGAATTGGTGGTAGATATGAACAAGGCTCAAAAATATCTAGCAAATGGTCTAGAGGAGTTAGTCTATTTCATAGATAACATTGATGAATGTGTAGAAGAAATGCAAGAAAAAGTATTGCTAAATGATCTAGTGAATTCAAGCTTGATGCATTCTTTGGAGAGTGAAGAGTTGGATGGAGTAAAAGAAAAATTGATAGACTTTGAGAGCTATTTAGAGCATCTCGATTTAATGTTAGGTAAGTGTAAGAAGACCAACTTAGTACTAAATTGGGAGAAATGCCACTTTATGATAAAGGAAGGCATAGTTTTGGCATACAAAATTTCTGAGAAGGGGATTGAGGTAGATAAAGCAAAGATAAAGTTATAGAGAAGCTTCCACCACCAACCAATGTCAAGGGAGTTAGAAGTTTTCTAGGTCATACAGGTTTCTACAGTCGGTTCATAAAAGATTTTTCAAAAATTGCAAAGCCTTTATCTAATTTGTTAATGAAAGATACTCCTTTTGAATTTAATGATGAGTGTTTATTGGCATTTGAATTGTAGAAACAAAGGCTTATTTCAGCTCCGGTGATCATATCTCCGGATTGGGATTTGCCCTTTGAGCTAATGTGTGATGCAAGTGATTTTACAGTAGGAGCAGTACTCAGACAAAGGCAAAAAAAATATTTTGTGCAATTTATTATGCAAGCCACACTTTGACAGGAGCTCAAGTCAATTATACCACAACTGAAAATGAGCTTCTTGCCATTGTATTTGCCTTTGAGAAGTTTTGATCATATCTACTTGGAGCAAAAATTGTGGTGTGGTCTGACCATGCAGCACTAAGACATCTCTTTGCCAAAAAGGAATCCAAGCTAGATTAATAAGATGGGTACTACTCTTGCAAGAATTCAATTTGGAGATCAAACACAAGAAGGGGAAGTTGAAAAGTTTTCAGGGATTTAAGATGGGTACTACCAATGTTACCACCATTGAGCTTAATTTGTATGCTAAAAGCGTGCTACTTATTTTTTTAGATTGCACTATTGCTTAACCATATAGCCTAAATGCCTTTGTCTTTCCCATTTTGGAATTGGCTATTCTAGGTTGGGTAGTGAAAATTGCATGATAGGTTCGATGAAATTTTTGATTGTCAATCAAGAAGGGGAAGTTGAAAAGTTTTCAGCGATTTTTGAGCTTAATGTGCTAAAAATAAAATTTTGGGACAAGGTTGAAAAGAATCAATGCTTTTGGTACTCCTGTCACCTAAGTAGTATCCCACAGTTACCAAGAATTCATAGGAATTGTGTCAAAAAAAATATTATGCCGTAGGAATTTTGGTTAATTCAGTACTGCAGAAAATGAGTATGGGGTACCTAGCATTTATAGGAAGTGTTAATTATTTTGCTTCCTACAATTTTGAGAATTCAATTAATGTCATAAGATTAGTTTTTCCTTTTGATAATAATAGAGCATGGATTTTGAAAGAGTTGTTTCTTGAGAAAGCTGGGTGGTATGTAATTCTAAGTAGTGTGGCTAATTCTATCTTGCTAACCTTATCAATTCGTTGGAACCTTTGCCTTAGCCCATTACAACCTTAATGTAAGATCTGGTGATTCTATCTTATTTTGAGTTTTTAGTGGAGATGACCCTTGTGGTTTAGGTGCTAAAGGAGAGGCTAATAGTTTTTCTGAGTTGCAAGCATAAAATTATAGTAATTCTGTATTTGCTTGATTGCTAGAATTCATTGGTAGTTTTGGATTTGAAAGAAAATAAATATGTTTTAGCCTTGCACACACACACGAGAAATTGTTTTATATAGATCAGTTTGAGTCTTTTTGATAGAGTTCTTCTTCTGAGTGTTGCTAAAATCTCTCTGAATTTGCTTGTTCTGATTTGGAGTTTGAGTTTTCAAGATTGTGGATGATTCATTTGCTCGAAGGCGAACAAAAGTCTAAGTGTGGGGTAGTTGATAGCCTTGTTTTCAAGATAATTTTGTGTGTTTTAATGCCTCATCTTGCATGCTTTTAGTGTTTTTATTGGTAAAATGTTTTTCATATGTTCATTTTAGTTATTTTAATAAATTTAAAGTTTTTGGGTGATTAATTGTTTTAATTTGCATTTGGTGTAGAAAATTTTGCAAAGGCACAGCTGAGACAAACTGTCCTTGCCATGTCCAACAAAGAAGTCAAAACTCACAGTTTCACCAAAGGTCGTGGCTGAGACAACTTGTCCCAGCTGTGGCCAATTACAGCCTACGAACATGTTTTGATCCAGAAGCTTGCCGCGGCTGAGACAAAACTATCCCAGCTGTGGCCAATGAAACCTACCACTCTATCTTCTTATGTCTCGGCTGAGACAAAAGTGTCCCAGTCGTGGCTTCATGAATACCTCTTTAAAAGCAACAAAATCTTTTGTTTTAAAGGGATTAATTTTTTAGGGTTTCGTGTATAGGGTATTTGAGTAGAGAGAAAACACAGTTTTTGGGGGAAGAAGAGTTTTTTCATACTTAGTGTTATAGTTTTACTTGTAAAAATCACTCTTTTGGCTTAGTTTTACTTCAAGAATACAAAGATAGTCATAGTTTTAGTTGTTTGTTTGAAGATTACAGCTTAAAATCAAGGTGCAGTTTAGAGAATTAGAGAAAGAGCTTCATCAACTTCAAATCTTCAACTTAAAATGGATTTTATAGTTTTCACTCATACTTTATTCATCTCTTACATTATGGATAGTGAGTAGTCCTTTTTGTTGTTTGGGGAAGCTTTGAATCCCTTACTCACAATGTGAATATTGAGCATATTTTGATTTTTACAAGAATGAATGGTCTATTTTACTGTTACTTATTTATATTTCATGGTTTTCAATCTATTAAGTTATTTTCCATACATGGAAGAATGGTTTTCATCTTATGTCTTTGATGTGTATTAAGCCTAGTGGATTGAATTCTATAAACTGTTTTGCTAAATTTTTATTTTGTGAATGCTGTATATTTTAGAAGGCTCCAGAATGGAATTCTAGATGTGCAGTATTTGTGAAATTAGGACTAGAGTGTGGAGTGAAATAGATGGGTTTTGGGTTGTTTGGCTCCGAAATGGGAAAGCAAACCAAACTTAGAATGTTAGACCTGTGCGTAGGCTAGTTGTTGGGCTGGCTTCGAAATGAGACGTTTAGCAACTAGAATAGCTGGCGTTGGAATGGGACATTTGGGTTAAGAGTGTTATCCTGAATTTGTTCATGTATACTTTTAGGTAAAATTAATTCACAGTGGGTATGGGGTGGATGAGTGAACCTGAGCAACGTTAATTTCTATAGATTTTCATACTTGTTAATTTTTTTGAATTTAATACATACACAATTTACTATTAGAAAAATTTAATTTCTTTTCATTGCATATTTTAGTTTTTAAAGTTTACATTATATAAATTAAAACAACTCATACATACAAATAATTGGGAATTCTTTAGCATACAATTAATTTTCACAGTTTTCAGACACAATTCCCTTTGATTCGATATTGAGGGTCTTAAATTTATCCCATTTTATTACTTATCAATCTAGTGCACTTGCTAGGGTCGCAACACTTATACAGTAGGCCATACCTGCTTCAGAGTAAGCCAACTATTCAAAAATACTGTTCATCTTCCTCGAGTTCTATAAATAACAGGTTCATTCTATACATTCACACACATCATCTCTTTTTAAGATATATCCTTATTCTCTCTCTAAGAGCTTTTCTCCCAACCCTTAACTTAAGCATCAGAGTACTAACACCCGATACAACCAAGAAAGCATCGTTTGCATGGCTTATATGCTTCAATTTGTTTGGAATCAATCCTTTAGAGTACATCAACCTCTCACTCTCTTCTACACAGGAATATCTCCCTTCTCTCCAAAAATTTTTGATTTATCATTTAATACTTTCATTGAGAGTTGATGGATGAGCAAAAACATCCCACCTTCAGGATGTGAGAAGAAATATGGATTTACAATTACAGAGAGAATGTCAAAATACAAGAGCTTTATAAAAGTCTCTAAGACTACATGAAAAATTCTCACATGGTGGAAGCAAAATTTGGGACTGAAAGAAAGTAAAGAATTGTGTGCCAAGGCTGAAAGGAAGCAAAATGTCTTCCTTTTGAGATATCACATAGCAGATTCTGAAGACTCTAAAAACTAGCCTACTGGTAAAAGTATTGGGAGGGATGAAACGGTCGCCCCTCTCCTCTTCTCCAGGCAAATTAGATAAGGTCATCCCTCTCCTCATCTCTAGGCAAATCAGATAAGGTCACCCCTCTCCTCATTTTGGAGAAAAGGGACTAATCTCATGATCTAAGTATTAGGACCAAAACATTGTATTGAAAGGATCTTTCCCCATAAGTGATAGAGCTGATCGGGGATAGGGATCCTAGCCAAGGCAATTTTACAGGCGGTCCCAGGAAAAGCATACCTAATGTTGAAGGAAGATGAAATTATTTGTGCTAATATTAAAGGAGGTTGAAACATTCATCTCCCTCAATATTATGCACCAAGGCATAAATCCTTATAGTTCTTCCTTAAAAAAGACAAGGGAAGAATAGGGAACTACCTCCATACATTTCAGCAATCCAAAATATGGTTGTTGACTCTTTCGTCTCACCAGCTTCTCCTTTCAGCAAACATAGAGAAATAAAGTAAGGTTGGAAGGATAAAGTATGATTGGACACAAAGGAAAGGAAAAAACCAGGCAAGTAGGGCCTGCCTTTTCTGCATTTGATCGGTCCAAAAGTGAAGAAAGGAGACAATAATTCTAAAAGAAGAGGTTGATTAGAGAAAACATTAGATGGAAAAGCAGAAAAAAAAGTAAAGCAGATCCTTAAGAACCCATGGCGATCAATGTCAAAAACTAATAGGTTCACACCTAATTGATACATTTTCCTATGGTGAAGAAGGCCCTAAAAGATAGAGCACCTCAGACTAAGGAAAAGATAGATATCATTCCCAGTGTTGGACAAATTCAACAAAGTTATAGATAAAAGAGCAAAAGCTTATCAAACAAATTGTCATAATCCCAATAAAAAGATCGATAAAAATTTTTTATTATCCCGATCGAAAGATCGATGAAAAATTATCATAATCACGATCAAAAGGTCAATGAAAATTTGTTATTATCCCGATTGAAAGATCGACGAAAATTCTTAATCGAATGATCGATGAAAAATTATCGTAATCTCGATTGAAAGATCAATGAAAATTCTATGAAATCCAATCGAAAGATCTATGAATAAACTTTATTTATCATATTTGATTCATTTCTTAACTTCACCTGATTGACATTCTCCAAGTCAATCTAATAAACATATTGATATACATTACAACTAATAAAGTGACAAGCATGAAAATAAGGGCAAAGATCTGAAAGAAGAAGTTTATTAAATTTCTTTCCAAAACATTACATCTGAAGCTTACAAAGAGAAAAACATAATCCTATGTTTACCATTGATTGCTACTATTCTTCCTCAACCTTCAATAAGTTATGAATATCTCCTACTTGTGGCACATTGGAATTTGGAAAATTAAAAAAAAAAGATTAGCCATGGCTTGAGAAGATGAGGATGAAGGAAGCAACAAAAGATAAAGAATGCATCGCCCGATATTATAGGTGATGCCATGGGAGGGAATCGTCCGACCATTCATTCATCTTTCTAAAATGGCAATATCAAAGTAGGATAAGAGATAATCAGAGGGCTCCATACAAGAAGTAAGAGTGAACAACAAAGAAGATAGCAGGAGGAAAAGAATACAACAAGAAAAAAAAAAGAGGATAGACAAGAATAAAAAGAATTGACTCTATTTATAAAAGTCTAAAAGTACACATAGCAATCCTAATAAATGAGGAGTAAAAAAATAATAAATACCCATAATAAAAGCCTGAAAATTAAAGAAACCAAAAATGGCATTCAATTAATGGTATTTTCCAAGAGATTCCAAGAGATGCGGTAAAAAATGCAACAGTTTAAAAAGCAATGATTGTGTAGACACTAGGTCTTGAGGTGACTCCTAATCAGAGTTACCTGATTATGAAGTGGTTTCTCATAAATGGACAAGGAATAGAGGTTGTAGGCTTTCTCGAGTTTTTCATTTTCTTAAAATAGCCTTTTTTTTAGCTTTGCCCATTTATCTCTTTTGAAAAGCCCAAAATGGGAAAAATGGTTTCCAAAACTTAGAGCAGTTTCGAGTGCTTCGGCTTTATTTTAGCCTACAAACCTCACAATCAGATGATTCTAAAGCCATTTGAATCTTAAGAAATAGATCTACAACTTTTATAAGACACCTAAACCTAGTTCAATCATTAAAGTTTCCAAAATTAGGCTTGAATATATATGACCCAAATTTGTCCCTATACCTGGACTATTATGTAATATTTTAGGAATAACTCCCTTTTTAGATCTCCTATTGAGGTGAATATAATTTTGGAAGAAACTAGACTCATTTTCAATAACTTTCATAAAAAGACTATGATCTAATTTTAAACCCATTGTTCCTAGTAATTTTTCAAAGTTAGTACATCAATTCTATCTGACCAGCATTAGTACATCAATTCTATCTTACCAGGATCTAGCAAGTATACTAGATTGGCTATTAATATAGGAAAATATAAATTAAGACCCCAAATATTGAACCCAAGGAAAACTTTTATGTGTATGAAAAGATTTTGAGTTTTAAGATGAAAATTATGTGTAGAGAGAGAGAAGAAATCCTAAAAGTTATGATAAAGATTTAAAACCGAAATAATAAATCAAAGCAAATTATGAATGACTTAAAATAAAAAAATGAATAATTAATTAAAACAGGGTAACAATCAATATCTAAAAACAACTTTCACTAAGGGACTATCCACCTTAACCTTTTATTGCAATGACCTGATTTCTTAAAAACACAAATGATTATGGAAAACTAGATTAATAAAACTTGATACCTTGAATTAAGAATATCTTTCTTAAATATTAAATTTCGTGTTAAGAACAATTTAACATTCAGTATAAAAATCTAGTTTAAATTCCTACACTTTCATTAAACTCTCTTCCAAGAAAATTCAATTCCAATATATTATTGGTTCCTCCTCTCTTAATATTAATCAATATTATCAAGATATAATTATCTCAAAACAAAAAACAATCATGCATTGACTCAAAAGATTAATCCAAGAACATACAAATCCCTAATTGTGCTTAAATCAACTTTTAGTTATTTAGACCAATAAACCAACAATTAATTCAAACATAATAAAAAAGGAGAATATGCTTAAAACCGAAAAATAATCAACTTGAGTTTACATTAAAGCTCAATTAAGTCATCACAACAAAAGATTAAGGATTCAAGTATCCTTAGCAAAATTTAAGAAAAACTACTCACACATCATAATTAAAAGCTAAAAACCAAGTTTAAAAGAAAATTATAGGGAATGTAAACTAAACTCAACTCTAGCTACGTAAAAACAAAAGCTAAAACAAAACCCCCTCACTTGTTATTTGAGTCTTCTTTTTATAGGCAAAGCAGAGGCAGCAAAATAGGAAGTTTAATCCACCTCAACTTCCTAAACTGAGCATCAACAAATTTCCTAAATAGAAGACTTCCTAATTTGATTTGAAGAACAACTTCCAATTTAAGCAAAGCCTTCTGATCTAGTAGAATAGATTTTGAAACCACCGAATCACTTCCTCTAAAACTTCAACAAAAACTCATTTGGGAGAATAGAAAATTAGATTCCACCGAATAAGGCTATTTAGCCTTCAAAAGGGATCTATTCGGTAGAATCAATTCTTGATTCCATCGACTAGTTTTCTTTCCCTCACTTTAAAAGGCCATTCGATAGAATCAAGAGTTGATTCCACCAAATGGTCCTTCTTTGGACTATAAACGATGCTTTTCTTCATCTTGTTTTGCGAAATTACCCTTTTAGTCCTTCAACTTCTTTTTTTTCTTTCAATTATACACCTAAAAACACAATTAAGCACACTTAAACCCTTAAATCACAAATTAAACACTAGATTAACTAAAATACTATAAAACTAACACAATAAACCAACTAAAATCCCATACTTAGCCTTTGCTTGCCCCTAAGCAAACTTGAACCAACCACATTCTCAAATTTATCAAACTTTAACTAAGAAATATGCAATTCAAAATTAAGTGTAGCAATTAACAAGAGCTCTTAAAAAAATTTCAATCAGAATAGCTTTAAACAAGATAATATAAGCTCGTTTCTTTATGTGTGTGCAAGATCAAAACATTTTAAGGTCTTTTCAAGATCAACACACCAATGCAAATCAATAATCAGGCTTAGAGTATATGTACACTTAAGTGTACAAACGGTTTCGCACTTGAAACTCTAGAAACACCATAGGCCTCTCCTTTAGCATCGGAACCCAAAGGTCATCTCCAACTCAAAAGCAACTTAAAATCACATAAGTTTTTAATGGTTGTAATGGGGCTAAGGTAGTAGTTAACAAAGAGAAGATAAAACATATTCAAAAGGAATTAGCCACTCAATGCCTCAAATAGACAAGTACTTCATAATTCTAGCTCTTTTCCCACATTATTTACTTGCTAAGAACAATTGAGAATAGGACTGAAATTTCCTTAATAGAAGAAGAAAACTAACCTTTACAACAATCACTCCACACTTAAGAATTTACCATAAAATGTATTTATTTTTCAATCTTCTTCTTCTTCTTTTTTTAACTTGAGGGTGAAAGAATACATAAACTTGAATTCAAAAATAACCTATTCTACTAATCCCACTTACTTGCTATTCCTATAAAAGAAACAATCATATTTCCATTAGACTATCTAAAGCTAGAGTGGCAACTCTATCAAGGGAGGATAAAAGCTTTTTGGTTATATGGTGCTTAATGAGGTAATGAGAAAAATTAATGTGGATTAACAAGGGTCAAAAATATATATTAAGGTAGGAAAAATAGTCTGTATTTGGCTTAACAAGAAAAAATTTGCCTAGATCATGTTCTAAGTTGCAATGAGTTATTTCTATGCTTCAAAGGGTGATAAGGAAGGTTCTAGTGTTCTAAAATTCCATACTCCACTATTTCAATGCATTGGCTTTTCTTTAAGTTTAAAAATTAGTCTAATGTGCTAAAAAATTTGGAAACTAACAAATATACGTCAAGTTGAAATGCTATTCCAATTAAAATTCATTAAATAACTTACTTTTTCTATTGCTAACCTAAGAATTTTAACTCATGCACATTTTAAGTTTAAAGTTCAATATGTTCAAAATTTAAGAATAACTGGGGCAGACTAAAGTTTAAGTAAAAGTTATAAGATAAAGTGCTTACACAAACGTTAACAGTTATCCTATGATTAACAAAATAGTAAAAACACACCAAATTAAAAAAACAAAAAAAACTGAAGTGCTTAAACGAAAAGGAGAGAAGAAATATTCAACTTCCTGCAAAATTGAGCTTTAAACAAGCTCTACCCCCCTCTCAAAATGTTGTTGTCCACAACAACTATCATCACTCTACTAGTGGTAATGGTGGTGGTGGCCAACGCTTCCAGAAATTTATAGTGAACACCTCCAAATTATGCTTTACTTCAAGAATATTGTCCTGCATAGTATCCATACGTCCCTCCAGCCTATTCATCCTATTATTCATTTGAGTAGTAAAAGCTTGCATTTGATTTGAAGGCTTCTATGGTGGGGGTGCTGGATTCTCAGGCTTAGATTTTGATTCAGATTCTTCATCTCTATTTCTACCAATGGTAAGTGCATGAAGATATTCTTCCCTATCGGACCAATGTCTCTGTGGTTGTTAATTAATAACTTCATTCGAGCCAACATAGCATAATCCATGTAAGTTGGTTTCCTAAGAGATTTCCTCATATCCATGTAACCTACTGCTCTAGCCATAATGGTTGCAACCTAACCCAATGATGTCACCTTAATTTTTACACTTATTCTTTACAACTCCTCTATTTTCTGGCATAAAAGGACAACCCCATTGATTTAGACTCCCTCAACCATGCATCTCAAAAACATACATTCTTCATTGTTAATGTTCCTAGGGCTTCCTAGGCAACTAAAGAAAGTGATAGATAGGAACCTATGAAGAATCCGGAAAGGATGACTTCCTAAAGCATGAGCCTTGAGCTTGCTAGGTTTATATCTGACAGGACACAAAAGGTCTCTAATGAATTCCCAGTTGTCTTGTGGTGTAGATTAGGAAGCTCACCTATTACATCATCTGAAAAACCTAAATGTGCAGCAAATATAAGGAACAACATGTAATGAGTTTTCCTCTCTAGTTTAAAACTCACTGTGCCAACATCCTGATCATCTTCACGTGTCAGCTTGAAGGAAGTAAAAAACTGAAGTGCAGCAAATGGATAGATTTCTTGGTGTTTATCAATAAATCATTCCCATCTAATATCGAAAATAAGAGGGTAAACCTCATTCCAAAGATTGCCATCAGGGATATCAAGAAAAACTGCTTCAAGTAAAGAGACTTGACAAATTTAATTTGCTTGAAATACTCATACATTTCAGCTTTGTCCTTATCAATACAAGCTAGAAGAGTCTTCTTAGATGTTGATGTGTAACACCCTATTACTACCTGGTATTCCTCATCATTAGGCAAATAATTTATAATATTCAATCAATTGGTCAATGATACTCATTATATGTAACGAAATATTACTATTCATGTGGTATATATTTGGGCAGCATGATGGCTTATTTTTCATGCTTTCCAAATACTTGCAATTTAAATTAGCACTCCCAAATAATTCTCCTCCTTCATAACTTTGACAAACACTCAAGCATTTCTAATTCATTCCACAATCATAATAATATAACATATATTTGCACACATCCATCCATAATATACTAGTTTTAAATTTAATTACAATCCAAAATATTTTCATAACAAAATAGAAAATTTCTATTTATTACAAAAGTGGACCAAAGTCCCAAAATACATATACATAGCATTTCCTTCTTCAATTCCTTGTCTTCGTTACCTGTCCCTGCGTATCACAACAACTACGCACTAAGCAACATTGTCGCTTAGCGGTGGATACTACTACATAGGATTGCACTCATAATTCCAAAAATTATAAAATTTCCATTTAGTACCTAGTCGTTAATTTACATGTTTTATTTTCATTTACTAACTTCTCAAATTTATTTCTTTTATCTTATTACACCTTTATTTTTTCGTAGATGTAAAAATTACAATTTAGTCCTAAATTTTCTCTATAAAATGGAAAATTACAATTTGGTCCCCGAACTTTCCAAAAACTACGATTTTACCCTTTTAAGCCTATTTGTCCCCTATAACTCCCTTAACCATATTTTATGATGCATAATTACAATTTAGCCCCAAATTTCTCACATAATTACATTTTTACCCTTTTCAACCATTTGACTTGGTTTTTTAATTTTTTTCACATATAAATCACGTAATTAACACATTTACTCATAAAATTTTATTTTAACACTGAATTTTTTTATAATTATGATTTTTCCCTTAGTATGACTAGTGGAAATTCTTGAATTAGATATGCGGGACGAGGACTTCAATGATGTAATGAGGACCAGATCACTTGCTGTTACCCCGTGCCCTGATTTTTAATGTGTCGGCTAATCCATATATGCATAGTGTGACAAATCTTATGGTGTAACAGCGGTAAACATGTCCCTATGGCTAGCCATTATATATAATGATTGCAAATTACCTACTGAGCACTAAGGGCAATAATTTATGAACTCAATGTCATTTGTTATACATTATTTCATGTTGTTCACATCATGTCACATTATCATATAGTCATATCACATTCATATAGGCATAATTTTTATAATGACATCATGTACACATGTAATTACACATGTATGACATAAAAATACATGATTTCCCACATGGGTACCATTCGACCACATTAGGTTCACATGCCTAGGATACTAATTTCTCTTAATTCACATGTCATGCTTGATTCCCATATCATTATTACTATTCTTAAGTGTTTACATCATCATTTCATATGTATATCATGAATTACACATGTGATTACCATTATGTACACATAGACATCATTATGTTCACATGTTATCATGTTCCTTCACCATCATATTATGTGTTTCATGCCATTTATGTCATTAATTATTGAAATAAACCATGTTAAGGTATACTAGGGCATTCAGCCACTTAGGGTTTAGGTCTCTATAATTTATTTTAGCATTTAATTAATGTTTCTAACATATTAAATCACCATTTTATTAAGTCATGACAATTTATTTCATCATTTAACCTAGGTTGTCTTAGTTACATAATGTAAACATTGACCAAAATTTGTGAAATCAAACGTAAAAAGGAATCCACTAACCTCAAATGGCTTGGAAGCACCTAGACTTCCTTCTCCTTCCTTTTTCCTTCATTGGTTTACTTTTCCCCTTGATTTTCTTCTTTAGGTCGAAATGAAGAAAGAGTAAATCATGAGTTTAAACTTTGAATTTTAGCCTATACTTGATGTTAATAAATCCTACTCATGAAACTCTACATGCCTATATGGAAAAACTCAATTAAAACTAACAAAACTCATGAAAGTACCTAATTTAGTCAAATTTCTCTCTCCCTAAAACCTTGATTTCCCCACTTCCTTTTGCTTCAATCTTGCTTTTAAGATGAAAAGGAGGTCCTTTAATGTATTTAGGTAAATTTTCAACTTGGGATTTGGTGGGAATTGAAGAAAGAAGAAAGAAAAATGGTGGGAGGGCTTTCAATGGGTGGTTCAGATTTCCTAGGGAAAGAGAGGGAAGATGACAAGATTTTGTTGTAATCTTGGAGTTTTCTAGACTACTCTAAGGTATCTTTAAATATCCCAAATTAAGGACCAAGATTCCCCCATTTGTTATGTAAACCAAAGGCTTACTTTTTGACCACTTGTAATCAATACATCTACTTAGGCTTATCCTACTAATCTAAGATCACTTACACATGATCGTGGCTCTATATTAATAGCTTATCTACCTTCTTATGGTCAAATTCCTGGATTTAACCCTTCGAATGACTTGATTTCAGTTTTACACCTCGAAATATGAATTTTTGTTTCTAATGTCAAATTACCCTAAAATTTTTCCCTAAGTGTCCCTATATACTTAAAAACATGTGGTAAAAATTTTAACTCATTTTGATGTTGTTTTAGTTTACTTTCGGTCCTAGCATTCTGTGCAGCCGGTCCGAAATTCAAAATTCTAGAACTACCAGAATCACTATTTTTTAGTTCCTAGAGTGTCTTTACATGATTTATATGATGTATATAAAATATGGGAGCAATTGGAGATCTCTAAGTCTCTCAACTATTTGGTCAAAGTTTTGGTCAACCCTTCGCGAAAATGTGAAATTTTTCTTTATTTGGCTATTTGGAGGCCTATTTAATCTCAATTTCTCCCCAAACTGCATCATTAGGTTGTACTTAACTCATACTACGTTACTAAATATTTAACTCATTTTCCCCAATTGTCACTATGCATGCTCTAGAATATATTATGCATGTTAGATAAAAATAAAAGGCATTACATGATACTTCAGCTTCCTTGGACGTCTTAGATGACTCAGCTGGTGTTGCAATTTTATTGCTTTATCCTTCTTGGCTTTCTCAGATGTGTCATCCTTCTTTGCTTTCCTAGAACTCATTGAAAAGAGAAAAGACATGAGAAGTCCATTAGGTAAAATAAATGAGCAAAGGATATCGTTGACCAAATTGGTGTAAAAAGATATTGAAATATATGTATCAATGAAACACAAAATCAATATGTAATAATGCAAGAATAAGTTAGCAAAGTAATGGGATTGAAAATCTTAGCCTAAGTAGTGCATTTAGTCTTTGAGAAGTTTCAAAAAACACTTGGTGTGCACAAGTTCTCAAGCCAAAATTAAATGAAATCTCAAAACTCTAACAACCTAAAAATTGACAATCAACACGTAATACATCACCAAATACATTTAGCATCACCAATCAAAACAATTATAAGAATAGAAGTGAAATCAAATGAGGAACACAACCCAATTTTACAAATGTAAGCCATGATTTTAAATGCAAAGTGATGGAACTGAAAGCAATTAAACACTTACTTGTGATGAAAAAGATGGAGAACAACTAAATCAAGAAGAAAATCACACAAGTAAACTTGATTTGGTAAAATGCCTAAGTGAGTGAAGGGATAATGGGAGTGAAAAACTAAGAGAAAAATGAACAACTGATGAATACTGTGTACAATTGGCTATTTAAGGTGGCATTTGGTGGAATGGGGAAGAGCCATTCGGTGGGATAAGGTTTCCCATTCTACTAAATAGTCCTCCATTGCCAAAAAACAAAACCAAAAATCAAAACAAACAAACAAAGCAAACAAGCATTCGGTGGGATCAAAATCCATTCGATCTAATCATGGTCCCATTCAGTGGGATGATGTTCTCATTCTACCGCATGGTCCATCACTGTACTTCAAAGCCACAAATTGATCCAATTTAAGCCAAATTGGAAGCATTCCCATTCGGTGAGATCAAATTGGACTCTACCGAATGCTTCCCTTCGTGAACAAATGGTGCACAATCAAATGGTTAAGCAAATTCTCATGTTAATCATCAATCGTACAAATAAAAAAATTTCTTCCATCAAATGCTCAAATACTCATTTAGATCACTATAACCGAATATAATCTTACTATTTTAGCACAAGTTTGCCTTGATTGGACCTAATTTTTAATCATCTTACTCTAAATTGATCATTGAACTGCTAACTTCATCATACTACACACACACACTCAAGGTTAAACTCTCATAATGCTCTACCTTAGGATTGCTTTTCTTTCTAATTCTCACTCAACTTACACGTACACACTAAAAACTTCACCTCTTTCTTCCTCTATTAGAAATTGATCTATCTTTACAAAGCACTTCCTAGAGCTAAAGCTAAAACAATCAACATAAGTGAAAATAAAACACACACAATAAAACCAAATGAAAACAAACAAAGTAATGCATTAAGTAAACAAAAAAGGATAAAGAATTTAGTTCTGAGTTTAATAAGTCCTCAACTAGACTTTTTTTCCTTTACTGCTATTCCTGAAATACATTGCTTCAGCCACCTCCACTCTTCCCTCAAAGTATGGCTTCAATTGATGTCCATTCACTTTATACTCCTTGCTATCTTCCAGACTCTTTATGGTTACCATTCCAAATTCATTACTGGACAAAACTTGATAAGGCCCTAACAATTTGGATTTCAATTTACCTGATTGGAGAATCTTTTATACCGTGCGATTAGGTCCATGATGGATTCCAAATTCTCCTCCATGATATTGTCTCATGATATCTTCTCGTTCTCCCTCTGGAACACATCTTTGAAGTACTTGATTCAAACAAATCTTGATTAGGTATGGATCATCCCAAAGGTAGTGTTTGGCATCTGCTTGTAGCTTTTTCTTTTATTGCCAAGTAAAATCTTTCGGAAGATAACCTTCTGCGAGAAAATTAGCTATATTAGCATACCAAGGAGTCACAAAGTTACAAGCATAAATTACACTAATATATTCATCAGGAAATAAATCAGCAGTTTCTCCCTTTTTAATATTTTTAGCTCCTTTCTTGTCTTTACTCTCCACATCAAACTCTTGTAATAGCAAAATCCAGCGGATAAGTCTCAGCTTGGAATTCTTTTTGGCAAAGAGATGCCTCAATGTTGCATGATCTGTCCATATTGTGACTTTGGAACCTAAGAGATAAGATCTAAATTTGTGAAAAGAAAACACTATTGCTAGGAATTCTTTCTCCTTGGTTGTATAATTGACTTTGATCTCCAGTAAGTGTGTGGCTTGCATAGTAGATAGTATAAAAGATCTTCTCCCTTTTTTGCCCTAAAATCTCTCCCACAACATAGTCACTAGCATCACACATAATCTCAAATGGTAGGTTCCAATTGGGTGATGTAATGACCGGTGCTGTGATTAGCTTTTTCTTCAAATATTTAAATGCCTGCAAACATTTATCATCAAAGTTAAATACAATATCTTTCATCAAAAAATTGGAAAATGGTTTAGTACTTTTAGAAAAATCCTTAATAAAGCGACGATAAAAACTTGCATGACCAAGGAAACTTCTAATACCTTTAACACTCGTAGGAGGCGGTAGTTTATCAATAACATCAATTTTAGCTTTATCTACCTCAATTCCATTTTTAGAGATTTTATGCCGTAGAACTATCCCTTCTTTTACCATGAAATGGCATTTTTCCCAATTCAGAATAAGATTAGTTTCTTTACACCTTTCTGAAAGCAATGCAAGATTATTTAAACATGATTCAAAATCATGACCCATATAGTGTAAAATCATCCATGAAAATCTCCATGAATTTTTAAATAAAATTGTTAGAGAGTATGCCCTAAAGCCCATGTAATAGGGATGTATTTCATATGTATGAGTTTATATTCTTAATAAAAGGCATCATTCATTTATTAATGTTATGTTTAAATACATGAGTTTGTAAATCTTAAATTAATAAATGAAGTCCTAGATATTATGAACATAGTGCAAAGGCAATCATGAAAGTGTTCATGATATGAGATGTCTATTGCATGAAAATGTGTTAATATCTAAATATCCCTAGTCATATAATTAACAAGATAGGGCATTGTTAATTCGGATAGACTAGCACATGTTATGCTTCTTGAATGGTTCAAGCAGTGGTTCTCATAACTGTGATTATGAAAGATAATCAAAGCTAACATGTGGATGTTTGTTAGAAGAACAAGTTCATTTAGACCTGCATTGAGAATCCTCACATGCATAACAAATCTATGTCAGTGAGGAATCTCTTCATAGTGGTTGTGCAAGTATCCTTAGACTTGAGATCACCAAAGTTATCTTAAGTAGCAAGTTGTATATTTTGACTCCATAACTGATTACTTCCAACTGGGAGTGAACATAGTTAGGAGATTGGGTATATCATGACCTACTTTATGATAGTTGAGTGATTGACAAAGGATTCACCATCCTAGATTTAATAATGCAAGTTATCTCGCATGATTCTGTAATTGCCTTGTTCAGAGAATCTCTGGCTAGAGAAATAAGCCAAGATGGATAGAGATCTATGGAGGCCATTTTGGGAATAATGGTTAAATTAATAGAACATGCATAATTAGATTTATATGAGTTGATAGAAATCCATACTCAGAATCTAATTGAGATAAGAGTGGTGAAAGGAGTAATTGCACGGTAACTGTTTCTATGGAAGGCTATAGTCAAACCACTTGACTTTCCTGACATTTAGGTAGTCATGATGCCTAGTTAGAGTCCAATCATGACTTGTATAATAATGTATCAAGAATATCAATGGGGATTGATAAAATGATTTAAAAGAGTTTAAATCATGTGAGTTTTGAATAGAACTCACAATTACATATTATACTGCTAATATGGACAGGAACCTAATAGGTCACACACATATAGAGAAAAAGGATAAAACGGTAAAATGAAAAGGATAATAATATTTGATATTATTATGGGGATAGAGAAGTGAATAAGATAATAATTAATTAAAGAGTTTAATTAATTATGATCAAGTAAAATTATTCGCAAAACTTTTCTGATATGTTCTGTAAAATTGGACCTAATTGAAATAATGTATTCATAATTGATTATTATTGAAATATAAGTATTATTGGGCTAATATAATAATTAATAGGTCCATTGGAGCAATATAAAGGCCCAAATAAGTGAAGTTGGCACAAAAGCCCTCCTGAAGAAGGGCCGTACGCCAACTCCAAAAAAAAGGCCTTAGAGGCCTATTTCTTGAAAAAAAATAAATTAAATATGTTACATAAGTGTTATGGAGCCTACATAGGATTCTCTTTGTAGGTTTCCAATAAACTTGTTCTTCTAACAAGCATCCACATGTTAGCTTTGATTATCTTCCATAATCACGGTTATGAGAACCACTGTTTGAACCATTCAAGTAGCATAACATGTATTAGTATGTCCGAATTAACAATGTCCTATCTTGTTAATTATATTACTAGGGATATTTATATATTAACACATTTGCATGCAATAGACATCTCACATCATGAACACTTTCATGATTGTCTTTGCACTGTGTTTATAATATCTAGGACTTCATTTATTAATTTAAGATTTACAAACTCATGTATTTAAACATAGCATTAATAAATGAATGATTCCTTTTATTAAGAATATGAGTTCATATATATGAAATACATCCCTGTTACATGGGCTCTAGGGCATACTCTCTAACATGTACCGAGGCTAAAAAAGGGATACCTAACTTAATTCTAAGGCCCTAGCATGGATGCAATGCAATTTTTTGGAAAGAGATAAAATATGTTTATCACTAGACTCATTTATATGAAATTAACCAAAGGTACTTTTAGAGCAAAATCTCATGTTCCCCAGCGGAGTTGCCACTGTGACACACGTTGAACCCCGTAGGCATTCAATTTGTTCTCAAAAGCTCGCTTTTAGAACTCGAGACTAGATAAAGGTTCATAAAACTCATGAAGACTGATCATTTGATAATAGATAGGGCTTCAACCCAATCTATAATGCCTCATGCCAAAAAAAGGCATGAGATAGCATCTTGAGGTATCCCCATTCATTTGCGGGTGATGAACCTATGAGGCATCTGTTGGGCACCACAAGGTAGGTATCATAGAGTCGCCACCAAATAAAACATGTGGAAATGATTCTAACCTCGTGAAGCCAAAACACAAGATAGTTCAGACTTTACTCCCTTCTAAATCTATGTTAGTGAGGAATCTCTTCATAGCGATTTTGTAAGTATCTTTAGACTTGAGATCACCAGGTTATCTTCAGTAGCAAGTGGTATACTTTGACTCCATAGCTGATTACTTCCAACTGGGGCTGAACATAGTTAGGAGATTGGATATATCATGAACTACTTGAAGATAGTTGAGTGATTGACAAAGGATTCACCATCCCAGATTTATTAAGGGAAGTTATCTCGCATGATTCTATAATTGCCTTGTTAAGAGAATCTCTGGCCAGAGTAATATGCCAAGATGGATAGGGATCCATGAAAGGCATTTTGGGAACAATGGTTAAATTAATATAACATACATAATTAGATTTATATGAGTTGACAAAAATCCATACTAATAATCTAATTGAGATAAGAGTGGTGAAAGGAGTAATTGCATGGTAACTTATTTCTATGAAAGGGTATAGTCAAACCACTTGACTTTCCTAATATTTGGGTAGTCATGATGCCTAGCTAGAGGCTAATCATGACTTGTATAATAGTGTATCATTAATATCAATAGGGATTGATAAAATGATTTAAAGAAGTTTAAATCATGTGAGTTTTGAATAGAACTCACAATTACATATTATACTGCCAATATGGACAGGAACCTAATAGATCATAGACATATAGAGAAAAGGATAAAATGGTAAAATGCCAAGGATAATAATATTTGATATTATTATGGGAATAGAGAAGTGAATAAGAGAATAATTAATTAAAGAGTTTAATTAATTATGATTAAGTAAAATTATTCGTAGAACTTTTTAGAAATGTTCTTTAAAATGGACCTAATTAAAATATTATATTTCATAATTAATTATTATGGACTATAAGTGTTATAGGACTAATATAATAATTAATAGATCCATTGGAGAAATTAAAACCAGAAGATTGGTTTTGCCGTAAAAACCCTCTAGAGAAAGGGTTACACGCCAAACCCTGATAGAAGGCCTTAGAGGCCTAATTCTTGGTCCAAAATATATTAAATATATTTCATAAGTGTTATGGAGCCTACATATTTAATTTGGATGGATTTGGAATTCATTTGGGTGATTAAATCCAAGTATATGCATGAAGAGCCTAGTTTATGGGTTTTGTGCATAGTCTTTTATGAAAGGATTTAAATTTGATTTAATTGAGCCCAAATAAATTATTAATAATTCCAAAAGCCCATGTAATATTTCTCCATTAATTTTAAAGAGCCCAATCCCATTATGAAGTTGGATATTTTAACCTAACTATAAAAATCTAAGTGATAGGGATTTTAGGGTTAAGTGAACAATTAAGAGAAAAAGAAATTCTCTCTCTCAAAAACCCTAGCTGCCACCCCCTTGCTAGCATCAAGGGGAACTCAGCCAGCCTTGTGGTTCCTCCATTGTTGGTTCATTCATTCCTTCTCTAGTGTTGATTACTAATTAGAGGAGTTCAATTTTGGATATTATGGTTTGTGATAACCCGATGAGAAGGAAAAATCAACTGTTCAACAAAAATCAAGGTGATTTTTCTTATTCTCATTAATATTTATATTGTAAATTCATGGAAAGATCAGATCTATTGGTTAAAAAATTTTAAATTCTACTTATGTATGTGATGCATGTAACTGATAATTCCCAACAGTAAATTCTTAAAGCTTGACCCTGCGTTCAGTCATTGTAGGGAAGTGTTAGGGAGGACCACCAGCCTAAGCCTCATGCTCTTTTTAGTATATTAAATGGTGACCCGATCAGTCATTATGCTTGTGATGAGCCAGATCTATTAGTAGGGACCACGCTTATAATGCCCCTCAGTATACTCTAGGAGAATTATCACTAATTAATTATTAGTGGCTATGTTTAATTAAGTAAAAATGTATAGAGAAGGATCTAATTGCATAGCAAAAGGGTAAGTTTTGGGGTAGAATTTGAAATAAAGTAACTTGAAGGACCAAATGGAAATTTTTGCTTAAAGATGACATTTAGACCAATTGAAAACAAAAGTGAAGAGGATATTTTGGAGAGGGATGGCCGGCTAACTCATGGTCTTCTTCCTCCACCTTCATCCTCTCAAACCCTAAACTCTCTCTCTCTCTAATTCTCTCTCTAGAGTTCATGGGGTTTTGATAAAAGGAAAAAAGATTTACTTGGATTTTGGTGTTAAGGTAACTTGTTTCTTCTTTGATGTGTGTGTTTCATTGAATAGCTTGATGGGTTTTTATAGAAGTATCTTATTTTATAGAAGGAGAATCAAGCAAGAGAAAGGGGAAGGAGGCTCTCTAAGGTTGAAGAACATGAAGCTTAACAAGGTATGGGAACTTAGGATTTTGTGTGTATGTTTGATGTTTTGGTCATGAGAGAGGGAGACATTGAATGTCTCTCTCATATATTTTTATGGATGATTTCAATCTTAAAAGGGTTTAGAATTGAAAATATACAAGTTTTGGTTGAAAAACATGAAAATCTGTTTTAAGGATCACTTGACCAGTCTGCATGCTTTTGCTCATATCTTGAGCTATAGTTGTCCAAATGATGAAATTCTAGTTGGTAAAGAAACTAGACTTGTAAACTTGATTTTGTTAGAAGAATCCGAAATCTGATTTTCACTGCTTGATAGTGAAAATAGGTATTGAAATATGATTGTGATTATTATTTTGTCTTCATGAATAGTCTTTAGTTTTTCTAGAATATCTAAAGATTTACAGGTCCTATTGAGGATATTTTTGGTGTTTTGAAAACTAGAAATATAGGCCTAAAACTTTGTAGAAGATAGTGTTTTTAGAAAAATCCGTTTGGTATGTTGAAATTGAGATGTAATTTGAGTTTTGAAATTAACTTACAGGATTTTTGAGCAATGAGCGTTGAAGCTTTTGAACTATTGCTTTATGTTGCGAGCGCGACTTATGTCATGAGCGTGACATCAAACTATCACCTTGTGTCGTGAGTGTGACTTATGTCGCGAGCGCGACATCAAGGAATGTTCATATAGGCCATTGCTTGCTGTCGCGAGCGCGATCAATACCGCGAGCACGACAATAAGCATTTTTTTTACTATTTTCTTTTATTTATTTTCCATTATAATAAGCTACGCCCGAATGTGTTACTTTAAAGATTGAGCAGGTATGCTATTGTATCATAATTGTTGATGCATACACTTGCTTTTCTATGAATAGTGCTTATGTTTATGTATCTATATATATATTCACCTCATCGAAATAATATGCTATTGGATTAAAGTAGATTGTCCTGATTATAATGTATATTTATGTGAGTGGTCTTTATAGATGATAAATATGATAACTCAATCCCAGAATCGATACAATGGTATATGAATTGAATAATGCCTGAATTAAAAGTTGGTTGCGGATAGATAGGCATGCCTATAGGGTTACAGTCGTAGCTGCTATAGTTTGACTCTTATGAGTCCACAATTTGTCTCTAAATGAGACCACAGTTCTGACCCAATGGGTCAATAGATTTAATACCTTTGGGTATTTACAGATTTGATACCTTTTGGTATCCACAACATCCGTTATCCACACCCATAGAAAAAGAATTACACAGGCAAATTTATAAGATGAATAATATGCACATACAGTTTACAATCTTTCATTATATGATTTAATGAAATAGTTATTCCATTTAATATTGCATATATTTATGTATTATTACTTTATTACTTTATTAATGAAATCTATGCAATTTATTTTTGTACCATTGTTGCATGCTTGGTGATAACCACTGTGAGTGGTTATCAACATATTAGTTTGTTCCCCACTAAGCCTTATAGCTTAGCACGAGTATTTATCCGTGTAGGTTCACAGGTTAGACCTTTTGTCCAGGAACAAAGCTAACATTTTCCAAAGCCAGCATTAGAAAAGAAAGATCTTCTTGATGTATGCGCTTGCTTTTGTATATTTTTTTTGGTTAAGTCATGTAATTATTAAGTTATGTAAATAATACCTAACAGCATGATAAAGTATGACCCTCAATCTGATATGACTTGTATAGTATGAATGTATGTATACTCATATATGCATCGATAACAGATAACTCACAGGATTTACAGGATTAATAAATGTAATTAGTAACAGTAATCAAGATTATCTAGTATAGTCATTACATTTTTGGTATTAGAGCGCCTTGGTTTAGGCGGTTCTGGCCGATAGGAATTTAAGGTCATTAGATATAGATTTCTTGTTGATGTTGGCTTATTGTGGTTGTCCCTGTATTTCTTTTGATATAGTTAGTGATGGAAGGATATCGTGAAGTGGTAGATGAATCGGCTGAAAGCAATCTACTTGGTCAATCAAATCCTTCTCAGCCTGAATCTTCTGCATCCACTAGAGGCGGTGCAGCTGCTACTGAGTCTGGTGAAGCACTATTGAAAATTTCCCATGACATGGCTCAGATTTTACAGCGGATGACTACACCAAAGGCTTCGATTTCTGAGATCAGAAAACATGGTGCAGAAGAATTTCTAGGCTCTACTTGGGAAGAATATGAGAAAGCAGAGTTATGGCTTGAAAGATTGGAGCAGGTTTTTATAGAAGTTTAATGTCTAGCTAGTCAAAAGGTGATCTGTGCTGTGTCCTTGCTTTACGAAGCAGCTTACAACTGGTGGAAGCTAGTTCAGACACAACCTCAGCTACCTGATTCCCTCTCTTGGGAATTCTTTGTAGCAGAGTTTAAAAAGAGGTATGTGACTGAAGCATATAAAGATGAAAGGTTGAAGTAGTTTTAGAATTTAAAGCAGAGAGGTATGTCAGTGGCTGAATATGAAGTAGAATTCAATTGTTTAAGCAAGTATGCACCAAAACCTATGCTGACTGGGACTTTCAAGTGTCACCAATTTGAAGATGGATTGAATGATCATATTCGAGAGCATTTAATAGGACCTATTTCTTTGCATCCTGTGGATTATCATCAGTTGGTTCAAGCAGCTATCCAGGTTGAGAAAGAAGAGAATGTTAAAAGAGAAAAAGAGCAAAGAAGAAGAAGTTTTTCTCGAGGTGGTTCTTCATCAGAGAAAAGATCGAGGTTGACTCAAGGAGATCAGTCAATGGAGTCAAGTAATCATTCTACATCTATAGGTAGACGACAGGGTACTTTTTCTTCAGCCGGATCTGGTAGAGGTACTGCATCAGGGCAGGGTAGAGGTCAAGCTCCAGAATGTACCTATTGCTTTAGGTGACATTAGGGCACTTATAGAATGCTCACGGGTGCTTGCTTTAGATGTGGCAGCATGGAGAATTTTTTGACAAATTGTCCTATGATGCAGGAGCAAGCCTCCAGTCAACAAAATAACCAAGAAATTTCTAATGCACCCTCTTCAGGTAGGGGTCATGGTAGAGGCAGAGGTGGATCGGGCCAGTTTAGAGCACAGTCTAGGAATGTTTCTGAGACTGTGGATCAACCATTCGCTCCTACACCTTCTGTCAGAGCTTATACTATGAAAGGTCGAGAAGATGCTGATGCTCTTGAGGTCATAGCTGGTACATTCTCCCTCTTTGATACTGATGTGCATGTGCTTATAGACCCGGGATCTACACATTCATATATTTGTAATGGGGAGCTGGGTAGAAATGTATCTGCTGTAGATCATTTAAACTATGATATATGTGTAATCAGTCTTTTGGGCCACAATATACATGTAAATGAAATTTATAGGAATTGCCCTATTAGAAAACAAGAAAGAGAATTCCCAGCTGACCTAATTATTTTACCTTTCCATGAATTTGATTTAATCCTGGATATGGATTGGTTGTCTAGATACCAAGCCATAGTGAATTGTAAAGCTAAAATAGTAGTAGTTAAGAATGATTAGGACGTAGAGACATTGATTCAGGGTATTAAGTCTAAACCCTTAATCAATGTTATCTTTGCTATGAAAGCGAAAAGATTCCTTAGAAAAGGATGTGAAGCATATTTGTCTTTGGTGCTTGATTCTAAGAGGGAGACAATTAATCTTCAAGATATTCTGGTGATTAATGAGTTTCCTGATGTTTTTCCTGAGGAACTTCCGGGTTTGCCACCAGAAAGAAAAGTCGAGTTATCTATTGAGACTCTGCCTGGAACTGCTCCTATCTCTAGAGCACCTTACAAAATGGCACCACCAGAACTGAAGGAGTTAAAGATTCAATTACAAGAGCTGTTGGATAAAGGCTTCATCAAGCCTTGTGTGTCACCCTGGGGCGCTCCGGTATTGTTTGTCAAGAAGAAAGATGGCACTTTGAGAATGTGTATAGACTATAGATAACTCAATAGTATAATTGTAATGAACAAGTATCCTTTACCTCGGATTAAGGATCTCTTTGATTAGTTATGGGGTGTTGGAGTGTTTTCTAAAATTGATCTGAGGTCAGGATACTATAAACTTCGGGTTAAGGATATAGATGTGTAGAAGACTGCTTTTAGGACTCGATATGGTCATTATGAATTCTTAGTAATGCCTTTTGGGTTGACTAATACACCCGTAACCTTCATGGATCAGATGAATAGGGTGTTCAGACCCTATTTAGACCAATTTGTCATGGTGTTTATAGATGACATCTTGATCTATTCTCGTGATGAAGTAGAGCATGCAGAACATTTGAGAATTGTATTACAGATTTTGTGAGAACAACAGTTATATGTAAAGCTAAGTAAATGTGAGTTTTGGCTTAAAGAAGTTTCTTTCCTTGGGCACGTGGTGTCTTCAGAAGGCATCAGGGTGGACCCTAAAAAGATTAAAGCTATTATAAACTGGAAGCTGCCTCACAATGTTCCAGAAGTCCGAAGTTTCTTAGGCCTAGTTGGTTATTATAGAAGATTTATAAGAGGCTTTTCAGTTATTGCCTCCCTGCTTACTAAGTTACTTCAGAATGAAGCCAAATTCGAATGGACAAATCATTGCCAAGCCAGCTTTGAATAATTAAAGAAGATGTTAACGGAAGCTCCAGTTCTTACCCAGCCAATAGCAGGTAAAGAATATGCTATGTATAGTGATGCATCGAGAAATGGATTGGGGTGTGTGTTGATGTAAGAGGGTAAAGTAGTGGCTTATGCATCAAGGCAGTTGAAGCCTTATCAACAGAATTATCCGACTCATGATTTAGAATTTGCCGCAGTTGTTTTTGCTTTAAAGATATGGCGGCATTACCTTTATGGTGAGAAGTGCAGAATCTATACAGATCACAAGAGTCTTAAATACTTGCTTACTCAGCAAGATCTCAACTTAAGACAGCGCAGATGGCTAGAATTGTTCAAAGACTATGATTATATAGTTGATTATCACCCAGGAAAAGCAAACGTGGTGGCTGATGCTTTAAGTCGAAAAATGATGGCAATTTTGTTATTACAAGAGTGTAAATGAAAGTTTGCTATTGCGACCCTAGCAAGTGCACTAGATTGACAAGTAATAAAGTGGGGTATAGTCAGGACCCTCAATATCGAACCCAAGGGAAATGTGTGTGTGAAGACTGTGAAGATTAATTGTATGCTAAAGAATTCCCAATTGTTTGTGTGTATGAGTTGTTTGATTTATATAATGTAACTTTAAAGCTTAAGTATGTAATGTAGAGAAATTTAAATTCAGTGTATTAAATTCTAAAAAATTAGCAAATGTAAAAATTTATAGAAATCAAGCGTTGCTCGGGTTCACTTATCCACCCCATGCCCAAATGTGAATAATTTTTTACCTAAAAGTATACATGAATGAACCCGGGATAACCCTTCTTAACCCAAGCGTCCCATTCTGAATCTAGCTATTCTAGTTGCTAAACGTCCCATTCCAGAGCCAGCCCAATAACTAGCCTAAACCCGGGTCTAAAATCCTAAGTTCGGTCTACCGTCCTATTCCGAAGCCAAGCAATCCAAAATCCATCTATTTCACTCCCTACTCTATTTTTGAAATCACAAATACCACACATCTAGAGTCCCATTCCGGAGCCATCCAAAATAGACAATATTCATGATAGAAAAACTGAGCAAAATCATTCATAAATTCCAATCTATTAGGCTTAATAACCATCAAGACATATGATAAACACCATTCATCCATGGATACAAAATAACTTAATAGATCAAAAAATCAATGATAAACAAATAAGTACATGTGAAATAGACCATCCATTCATATAAAAATCGATTTGAGTTCAAGATTCACATTATGAGTAGGGGATTCAAAGATCCCCAAGCAACAAAAAGGACTACTCACAATCCATAATAAAATGAAAAGAGAAAAAGATAGAATAACCCCTGAAATTCATGGTGAAGAAAACCCAACTGAATCTAAGCTCTTCAATCTCTTTCTCCAAAGCTTACAGGAAAAATGAGCTTCAAATATGTAGATCTATACTTGTAAACTATATATCTATGTTTAATCTAAGTGTTTATGTATAAATCCCTCTATTTTCAAGTATATCTATGTATCTATGTGTGTAAAATGAACAAAAAGCTCAAAGAAAGAAGAAAGAAAACCTAAAAACTAAAAATTACCCAAAAACTCCATATATCCCGATTTTGCAGAAAACTCTACCTTATAAAGGTCAACATGGGTCACGGTTACTACTAAATCCGTGGTAACCGTGACCTCTAATGAAAAACCCTCTTTTGATTAAAATAGATCACGATTACTATGAAATCCGTAGTAACCGTGAGATGGCTCGGAGCTGAAATTCAAGATTTGGTCACGGTTACCATGAAATTCCTGGTAACCATGAGATAACTCTCCTCTTCATTCTCGACTGAAATTATGCCTCCCTCATGGTTAGTATGAAATCCTTAGTAACCGTGAGATGCTTCTCCTTTAGCTTATGTACTGAAAACTCCATAGGTCACGGTTACCACCCTATCATGCACAATTTCCATGCTGACCGTGACAAGCTTCAAAACAGTGCGTTTTGACATAATACATGGGTCACGGTTACTAGAAAATTCTTGGTAACCATGAGGTACCTAAAAATCACAAAATTCTATCAAAAACTCTCAAAATTACACAAAAGCTCAAATTAACTGAGAATCGGATAAATTTTTAAATGCTAGTAAAAGCAAATCAAAAGATGCTAAAAGATTAATGAAAACTAGACTCAAATTAAACTAAAAATAAATACTGAAATTGAGTTATCAAAATACCCCACACTTAGACTTTGGTTGCCCTCAAGCAAATGAATTATCCACAATCTTGAAAATCTCAAGACTTCAATTATGACAATTCTTGAAAAACTCAAGAATAGGAAAAATCAGAAGTGCCAGAACAACACTTAGCAGAGTAACTCAGAAGAAGAACTTCATCAGAAAGACTCAAATTGATCTATATCAAACAATTTCTCATGTGTGTGTGTGAGGCTAAAACATATTTATTTTCCTTCAAAACCAAAACTACCAGTGAATTCCAGCAATTAAGCAAACAAAGAATTATGACAATTTTGTGTTTGCAACTTAGAATAGTCATAAGCCTCTCCTTTAGCACCTGAACCACTAGGGTCATCTCCACTAAACAATTTAGAGAAAAATAGGATCACCAGGGCTTACATTAAGGTTGTAATGGGGATAAGGCAAAGGTTCCAAGAATTTTATAAGTTACCAAGATAGAATTAGCCACACTATCCAGAAACACAACCCACCTAACTTTCTCAAGGAACTTCTTCAAAATCCATACCCTATCATCATAAGAAGGAAAAATTGATCTTAGGACATTAGTTGGATTCTCAAAATCGTAGGAAGTAAGATAAATGACACTTTTTATAAATGCTAGGTACCCCACACTTATTTTATGCAATCATGAATCAATTTAAAATTTTTGCAGCATAACATCTGATTTTGTGTTTTTTTTACATGTACCAAAAGCACTAATTGTTTATCATCCTTGTCCCAAAATTTTTAACACGTTTAAGCTCAATAATTCCTAAAATTTTATTCTACTTCCCCCTTTATGACTGACAATCATAAATTCATCAAACCCAACATGCAAATTTCATTACCTAACGTAGAGTGGCCAATTCCAAAATGGGAAAGAGAAAAACAATTAGGCTATATGGTTAAGCATTAGTGCAATAAAAAAATATAGTACGCTTTTAGCATACCAATTAAGCTCAAAGGGGCTAACAATTGTAAAATTTACTAAGGGTAGGTCAAAAGTCATTTAAAAGTTGGTTACCAAATAAGGCTACCTGGGTCATATCCTAAACCTGCCTAAATTGAATATTTGTTTCGAAGGGTGATGAGGAAGGTTCTAGCTATTCCAAAATTCCTTCACTTAACTGCTTTCACTCACTAGATTATTATTATTATTATTATTATTATTTTATATGTCTTAGCCTATTGTGCTCATTACATAAGAATATTGAATGATATATGACTAACTGAGATCATGGGGCAAACCGAGCGTTCAAGGCAACCAATGCTTCAATGATTTGCTGCTATTGATGCTTGAATTCCTCTTGATTGGTAGCTAAAGTGTCCATGTGGTCCATTAAGGTAGTATATTGGGCAGAGGATAAAGTGACAGAATTATGATTCGGGGTAGGTGGAGGATTACACAGGCTGCGTTTCATCTTGTGCAAATACTCTTCTCTCTTGGTCAGCCGGAACCCATGCTCGGTAGTAGCATCATTTACAAGGATCTTCATATTCTTCAACATTTTGGCATCGATAAAAGCAATTGCAGGGAGGCTCTTATCAATATCTAATGGATGCTCGAAATGCCGAGCAATCAGTGTCACCCAGCCACCAAAAGAAATCTTCTTCACTTTTGTCGGCTTTTGCTGCATCTCCTCTATTTTGTTCCACCAATGGTATACGCCATTGATACGACAATGTCTTACCATACAGGAGAGAATGAGAGCCTCTGGGAGATTAATTTGCCCTGCACTCTGCACATGGAAATGAAAGACATAGAGAAAAAACGATGTAAGATTCGCAAAGCATGATCCCACAGTAAATGGGATTTTGTGGTACCGACCATATAAGGGCCTCAAATCAGCGGGTCTCTTATATCTTCCCAAGCTCTGTCTTTTGAATAGTCTTCATAGGCATAAATCCCATCTAGTGGAAATCCTAGTGCTTTGGTGATATCAGCCAAAGATACTTCATAAAATTTTCCTTCCAAGAAAAAGGTCACCATATCTGGCTTGTTATCACGTCCGAAATGAAATTGCACTGTACAAAGGAAATCTCTGGTCAAATTTGGATAAACCAGCTCCCTGCAGTTGAAGATATTTTCCCAACCGATGGCTGCAATGTGGCTGTCAATCTCCTCCTTGATTCCCAGCTTTTCCAACAGACTCAAATTGAGATAAACTGAAGGCAGGTACTCACAGTTGGAAAATATGGCATAGTTGGTCCGCATCTTTTCAAGAACCCAGCTTGGTACTTTTAGTCCTTTCTTCTTTCATGACTTCTATTGTACAGGGGCTGACTATGGTTGTTGACTAGCTTTGGCACACTCGTCAGATGGTAAGGGCTGGCTGGTAAGTGGGAGGATTTTTGGTTCTTGAGAAGAACTGAAAGCATGAGCTCTTTTAGGTGCCACTGCCCAAAAACAACAAAATGGAAAGTTTACAACATTGAGGAAGGAAAATAAACACAAAGACATTAGGAGTATATGAGAATCCATATATAAGTTTATGTCACACACAAATTCCCTGAGGTACGTGGCACTCAACCACGATGACCGAGTCATCCTTTGGAAACCAGTAGCCCGCAGGTCAAATCATTTCAGCCTATATACCTCAAGGACAAAAATGGGCATACACATGCATGCAAATGTAATTGCTAACTTAGACAAAAAATGGTTGATTTGGCATGCTTATTTGAGTATAAGATATGCTTGATAAATGAAGGACTAACTAAGTGTGCATTCGTGCAACAATTCCAAATCATTACCCGTAATTGGGTTACAATGTCAAACAATTCATGGTAAAGCAATGCATTTAATAACATTAAATAAATTTGTATGCATGACAATTTTGATGTATCAATGTAAGCAAGAATTCAAAATTTGCACTCATCATACCCAGCAAGATTAAAATGTAGTGCATTAAAAGGAAAGAAACAGGGCTCAATTGGCAAAAATTAGACAAGAAAGAAAGTGAAAATTATAAATGCTTTAGGGACACACATGAAACACAACAGAACATAATGACCAAACAAATGCCATCACTTCTCTAAATCAATCGGCAAACATAAAAAAATAAAAGAAAGAACAAAAGGGAAAGGAATGAGGTGGGATACGAGAACATACCTGTAGGCTGTGTACCTTACATACAAAATTTTTTCATAACAAAACACAAATAAGACTCCAAGATGAAAACAATGAAAACAAAACCAAAACAAAGGAAAATGCATTAAAAAGGAAATAAGATAAAGGAATGACTACATAAAAAAATAAGAAATAAGAATAAATCTTAAAGAGGAATAAATGAAAAACTTCACTAAACAACAAACATGACAATCAAAAGGCAAAAAGGCTTGATTTTTTTATATACAAAATATAAAATAAAAGAAACATTTAAAAAGGAGAAAACGAGAATAAAACATCAAAACTGAAGATAAAAAAACAACTACAAAAGCTACTAGAAAGCAATTGAAATAAAGAGAAAATACACAGACTCAAGAAAAATAAAAATAAAAATAAATATATATATATATATCTATATAATTAAAAAGGAAAGGAGACTTACTTGGTTGTGATGATGATGTGGAAGAAGAAAATAACTAAAAACAACCATAACCAAAAAATAAAATGTTATAGAAGATGAAGGTTGAACGAAGGAGTCAAATCAACTAGATCTAAACAACAACTACGACAAACAGAAACTAGATCTAACTAACAAGAATGAAAAACCAACAAAAATAAAGAAGAAAAAGAAAAGGAAGAAGAAGAAGAAGAAGAAGAAGAAGAAGAAAAAAAGACGAAGAAGAAGAAGAAGAAGAAAAAGAAAAAAATAATAACAAAGGAAAAATAAACTCACCGGAGAAGATGGTGACTAGTGGCGAAGAACGGCGAAGAAGAAGAGGGGAGGATGAAAAAGAGAGAAAATAAAAGAGAGAGAGAGAGAGATAAAGAACAAGAGATGAAATTAAATTAAATGAAAAAGGGTTTCATAAAATTAAGGTTTCATTTTTTTTTAATACAACACGATTACTATGAAATCCTTAGTAACCGTGAGGTAACTTAACTAAAGTTTCTGGACTAAAAACTGACCTGGGTCACAGTTACTATAAATTTTATAGTAACCGTGAGATAAAATGGAATTTTCTTCTAGACTTAACTCACGGTCATCATGAAAATCATAGTAACTGTGAGATACCCCACACATTGCTATTGGAACAAAAATAGACATTGGGCACGGTTACTATGAAAACCACAGTAACCGTGAGATAAAATGGATTTCAGTTCTGGACTAAATTGAAGGGACCTCACTGTTACTATTATTTTTATAGTAACCGTGAGCCCCTAAAAATTATTTGGAAAATTTTTCATTTCTCTCATTCTCTTTTAACAATTGAACAAACCTTTCTTCTCCACTAAATTTCCAGAAAACACAAACAAATTGAATGAAACTCACAATCCTTGAACCACTACCCTTAACACAACTACTAAAAAGAAACTAACACAAAACATTGTTCAAAAGTATGAGTTAGAGGTAGTTCTGCATTTATCAAGTCTGCAGCTGGACTTTCAAATACCGTCAAGGGTTTTGAAGAGTGACAATCACCAAAGCACCTTCAAATATTGGGTTGAAATAGGGCTTCACGCGATGTCTGTTTACCTTGAATTCTTTCTCATCTCTTGGGTGTTTGAGAGTCACCACCCCAAATTTGTCTGCTCTCACTAGCACATAGGGCCCTTTCTACCTTGATTTCAATTTCCCCGAAAATAATTTTAATCTGCTATCATAAAGCAGCACTTTCATTCCAGGTGCAAGTTCCTTCTAGGCTATTCTTCGATCATGCCACTTCTTTGTGTTGTCTTTGTATTTCTTCGCATGTTCATAAGCCCAGAATTGGATCTCCTCCAACTCATTTAACTACGAAGACCTGCACTTTCCTGCATTCTCAAGGTTCAGATTTAAGAACTTAGTAGCCCAATAAGCCTTGTGCTCTAACTCCACCGATAAGTGACAGGACTTGCCAAACACTAGCCTAAAAGGTGACATTCCTATTGGTGTCTTAAAGGCTATCCTATGTGCCCACAAAGCTTCATCTAGCTTAAGGTACCAATCCTTCCTAGATGCATTGACCGTTTTCTCCAAAATTGCCTTCAACTCTCGGTTAGAAACCTCAACTTGCCCATTAGCTTGGGCATGATATGGGGTAGTTATTTTGTGCCTCACTCCAAATCTTTTCAATAAGGCTTTGAATTGGTGGTTGACAAAATGTTTCCCACCATCACTGATAATGGGCTCCATAGCAAGCGAATATATTCTTCCTTAAGAATTCTAAAACAGCATTTGCATTGCAAGTCCTACTGGCTATAGCTTCTACCCACTTACTCACATAATCGACTGCCACTAAGATATATTCAAACCCGTAAGAAATTGGAAAAGGCCCCATGAAATCTATCCCCATAAATCAAACAATTCAACCTCAAGCATGTTGATCAATGGCATTTCATCTCTCCTAGTTATATTTCCCACCTTTTGACATCGATCACAAGTTTGAATGAACATTTTAACATCATGAAATAAGGTGGGCTAATAAAGTCCAGAAGAAAGAATTTTTGATACCGTTCTGTTAGGGCCATGATGTCCACCAGCTTCCCCACTATGACAGGCTTGCATAATTTCTACTTGCTCTTCCTTAGGAATGCACCTTTTGAGAACTTGATCAGCACAAAGACAGAAAATGTAGGGATCATCCCAAATGTAGTGCTTCGCATCAGCTTTAAGCTTCTTCCTTTGCTGCCATGTGAAGTCCCTTGGCATATAATCTCCTGTGAGAAAATTTGCAACATTAGCGAACCAAGGTAAAGAAACTTCACAAACAAATAATGCACAAATTCGTTCATCAGGGAATAAATCCAAAATCTCCCCTTTTTCAATATGATCATGCTACATTATTGACAGATGATCTGCTACATGGTTTTCTGCCCCCTTCTTGTCTTTAATCTTTAAATCGAACTCTTGCAATAGGAGTACCCATCTTATCAGTCTTGGCTTGGATTCCTTCTTGGCAAAGAGATGCCTTAGTACTGCATGATCAGTCCACACCATAATTTTTGCTCCTAGTAGATATGGTCGAAATTTCTCAAATGCAAATACAATGGCAAGAAGCTCTTTTTCAGTTGTGGTATAATTGACTTGAGCTCCTGTTAGAGTATGGCTCGCATAATAAATAGCACAAAAGACTTTCTCTTGCCTTTGTCCGAGCACTGCTCCCATTACAAAATCACTTGCATCACATATTAGCTCAAAGGGCAAATTCCAATCCAGAGATATAATCACCGGAGCTGAAATAAGCCTCTGCTTCAATAGTTCAAAGGCCAATAAAAATTCATCATCAAAGTCAAAAGAAGCATCTTTCATTAACAAATTCGACAAAGGTTTCGCAATTTTTGAAAAATCTTTTATAAACCTTCGATAGAAACCTGCATACCCTAGAAAACCCCTAACTCCCTTAACATTAGTCGGTGGTGGAAGCTTCTCTATAACCTCAATATTTGCTTTGTCTACCTCAATCCCCTTCTCAGAAATCTTGTGCCCTAACACTATGCCCTCCCTTACCATAAAGTGGCATTTTTCCCAATTTAGCACTAAGTTGGTCTTCTTACACCTACCTAATACTAAATCGAGATGCTCTAAGCAACTATAAAAGTCTAGCCCATAAATGGTAAAGTCATCCATGAATACCTCCATAAATTTCTCTATAAAATCATGGAAAATTGCCATCATGCACCGCTGAAACATAGCCGGTACATTACACAAGCCAAAATGCATCCTCTTATAGGCGAATGTGCCATAAGGGCAGGTAAAGGTTATTTTCTCCTGATCTTTAGGGGCTATGGGGATTTGCAAGTATCTCGAATACCCATCTAAGAAACAATAAAACCTATTACCAGCTAGCCTCTCTAACATCTGATCAATGAATGGCAATGAAAAATGATCTTTTCGGGTGGCATGGTTCAATCTCCTATAATCTATGCACACCCTCCAACCCGTAATTGTCCGAGTTGGAATGAGTTCATCTAATTCATTCTTCACCACTGTCATTTCCCCTTTCTTAGGGACACATTGCACTAGGCTAACCTATTTACTATCAGAGATTGGATAGATTATACCTGCATCAAGTAGTTTAAGTACCTCTTTCTTTACCACCTCTTGCATAGCCGGATTGAGCCTTCTTTGGGGTTGAGCTACTGGTTTACAATCTTCCTCCATAGGAATCCGGTGAGTGCAATAGCTTGGGTTAATGCCCTTTAAATCCGCTGTCTCCCATCCTATAGCCTCCTTGTGCTTCTTCAACACCTTGAGTAGTGTCTAATCTTCAACACCTATTAACAAATAAGAGATAATTACTGTTTTTTCTTTGTTTTCCAAAAATACATACTTTAAATGAGGAGGAAGAGGTTTAAGTTCAGATTTCAACTCCCCCTCTTATAAAGTAGTTCTCTCTTGCTTTAGATTCTCCTCTTCGCATCCTTTCTCCACAGCTGCTATATGTTCTTCTTCTACTCCATCCAACTCTTCATTTTCCAAGGAATGCATTAAGCTTAAATTTACTGAATCATTTAGTAGTACTTTTTCTTGTACTTCATCTACACATTCGTCAATTTTGTCCATGAAATAAACTGACTCTTCTAGATCACTTGATGGATATTTCTGAGGCTTGTTCATGTCTACCACCAGTTCTTCGTTGTTGAATCGAATAGTGACCTTTTGTCTATAGACATCAATCAAAGCCTTTGTAGTGTTCAAAAATGGTCTTCCCACGATAAGGAGCACCTTTCTGTCTTCCTCCATTTCCATGACTACAAAATCCATGGGAAAAATGAATTTTCCTACTTTTACTAGTAAGTCCTCAATAACTCCCTTTGGCCTTCTCATTGATCTATCTGCCAATTAAAGTCTCATTCCTGTTTCCTTGAGATCCCCTAAATTGAGTTTCTTGCACATAGAATAAGGCATTAAATTAATGATGGCTCCTAGATCACATAATGCATTTCCAATAAAGGTTTCACCAATTTCACAAGGCAGAGTAAAACTACCTAGATCTTCTAATTTCTCCGAAATCTTATTCATAATAATTGCACTACAATTTTTCGTAAGTTGTACAATTCCATACCCTTCTAGTTTCTTTTTATTAAAACAAAGTTCCTTCATAAACTTAGCATAATTGGGCATGTGTGCTAGTGCTTCAGCAAAAGGC
The DNA here is from genome assembly GCA_037975025.1 of Excoecaria agallocha. Lineage (NCBI taxonomy): Eukaryota > Viridiplantae > Streptophyta > Magnoliopsida > Malpighiales > Euphorbiaceae > Excoecaria > Excoecaria agallocha. The sequence goes on along the minus strand of CM075820.1, from coordinate 4,306,875 downwards.
AAGTTAATGTGTAATTTCTTAAACATCTCTAGAAACCTAGCCAATTGCTCATTTTTCTTCTCCTTCCTAGCTACAGTAGGAAATGGCAACCTATTGATATCAAGATCCTCTATGTTTGGATTCACAATACTCTTTCCCTTGTCATTCCTTGGAGCATCCACATCTACCTCTACTCTAGAGTTAGAAATACTTACCTTCCGTGTTGGTTCCTCCAAATCAGTTGATGAAGTTGGTGATTTACCTCTTTCTTCCTCTCGTGCTGCCTCCTTGCCACTTCTTAAAGTGATTGCTTTAGCTTCCTCCTTAGGATTTCGATCTGCATTTGAAGGAAATGTCGCCGATTGTCTATTCGACATTAAAGTTACAAGTTGACCCAATTGAGTCTCCAAATTTCTCATTGAAGCATCTTGGTTCTGGTTCCATTGCTCTTGAGATTTCCACCTTGAATCTTGACTTGCCATGAATTGTTGTTGGCTATTCATGAAACTAGCAAACATGTCTTCTAAATTTGGCTTCTTTTCTTGAATAGGTGGTCTTAATTGGAATCCCGGTGGGTGATAGGGTTGAGGTTGGGAATGATTAGAGCCTTGCCCTTGATGGTAGGTTTGGTAGTAATTGGTAGCTTTTGGTTGGTGGGGCTGAGCATGACTATGATAAGTATTTGAGTGGTAAGGGGCTCTTTGTTGTGGTTGAGAAGATGAAGCTTGTTGATTCCCATCCTTCCAAGAGAAATTTGGGTGATTTCTCCATCCCGGATTATATGAATTGCTGTAGGGATCATTCCTTCTAAAATCACCTAATGCATTGACATCTCGTACAACTCCTTCTTGAATAACTTGCTCACTTTCACCTGGTCCACTCCCTTGATTTACTGTAGCCACATTTTGAACTTTCAAGCCGCTCAACTCTTTCTTTACCAATTCTAGTTGTGCTTTTAGCAATGCCACTTCATCCACATTGTGTAAACCTTGTCTCCTTGGGAATGATCTAGGGGCAGTCCATTGAGAGTCATTTGCCACTATCTCATCCAACAACTAAAATGCGTCCTCAGGTAGCTTGTTCAAGAAGGATCCTATTGATGCTGCATCCAATAATGACCTTGTTTGAGGTGTAACTCCAGCATAGAAGATGGTCATTAGTTGGTAAACAGTTATCTCATGATGTGGACAGCTTCTCAATAATCTCTTAAACCTCTCTAGGCCTCATGAAAAGGCTCTTCATTCATTTGATGGAACCCTATGATGTTATTTCGAATGCTTGCAGTCTTTGTTAGAGGAAAAAATCTCATTAAAAAATTTTCTTGCATCCGATCCCATGACCATATTAACTACCGTGGTAATAATTGTAGCCACTCTCTCGCTTTGCTAATTAATGTAAATGGAAACAGCTTCAATCATACTGCATCCGTACTAACACCCAAAATTTGAACAGTGTCACTAACTTCCAGAAATATGTTAATATGCTGAGCTAGATCCTCTACTTTTAAACCAGAGAACTGATTTCTCTGTACCATAGTAATGGTGGCTGGCTTGAGCTCAAATTGTACTCCTCTCGGTAATATAATTGTTCGATGATCTTCATTCCACCATAGCACAGCATAGTCTCTTATGGTCCTTTGCCTAGGTATTTCTTCTCTTCTTTCCCCTGGCAGTTGTTCATGTGCCCTTAGCACTTGTTCATTTTCGAGAGGAAACTCATCAAGAGGAGGATCGTGCTCCATCTCGTTATCTCTAATAGTTCTCCTTCTTCGGTGTAGGGTCCTCTCAATTTCAGGATCAAAAGGCTTTAATTGTTCTCGTCTTGTTTTGTTCATACACCAATTTCACCTGAAAAGAATCATGAAAAACAAAATAAGGAAGAGAAAACACATACAAATAATAATCATAGCTTACTAACAATGCCAAATTTTCCCCGGTAACGGTGCCAAAAACTTGTTGTGATCCTAGCAAGTGCACTAGATCGATAAGTAATAAAGTGGGGTATAGTTAGGACCCTCAATATCGAACCCAAGGGAAATGTGTGTGTGAAGACTGTGAAGATTAATTGTATGCTAAAGAATTCCCAATTGTATGTGTGTATGAGTTGTTTGATTTATATAATGTAACTTTAAAGCTTAAGTATGTAATGTAGAGAAATTTAAATTTAGTGTATTAAATTCTAAAAAATTAGCAAATGTAAAAATCTATAGAAATCAAGCGTTGCTCGGGTTCACTTATCCACCCCATACCTAAATGTGAATAAATTTTTACCTAAAAGTATACATGAATGAACCCGGGATAACCCTTCTTAACCCAAGTGTCCCATTCCGGAGCCAGCTATTCTAGTTGCTAAACGTCCCATTCCGGAGCCAGCCCAAGAACTAGCCTAAACCCGGGTCTAAAATCCTAAGTTTGGTCTACCATCCCATTTCGGAGCCAGGCAATCCAAAAGCCATCTATTTCACTCCCTACTCTAGTTTTAAAATAACAAATACCACACATCTAGAGTCCCATTCCGGAGCCATCCAAAGTATACGATATTTATGATAGAAAAACTGAGCAAAATCATTCATAAATTCCAATTTATTAGGCTCAATAACCATCAAGACATATGACAAACACCATTCATCCATGGATACAAAATAACTTAATAGATCGAAAAATCAATGATAAACAAATAAGTACATGTGAAATAGACCATCCATTCATGTAAAAATCAATTTGAGTTCAAGATTCACATTATGAGTAGGGGATTCAAAGATCCCCAAGCAACAAAAAGGACTACTCATAATCCATAATAAAATGAAAAGAGAAAAAGATAGTATAACCCCTGAAATTCATGGTGAAGAAAACCCAGCTAAATCCAAGCTCTTCAATCTCTTTCTCCAAAGCTTATAGGAAAAATGAGCTTCAAATATGTACATCTATACTTGTAAACTATATATCTATGTTTAATCTAAGTGTTTATGTATAAATCCCTCTATTTTCAAGTATATCTATGTATCTATGTGTGTAAAATGAACAAAAAGCTCAAAGAAAGAAGAAAGAAAACCTAAAAACTAAAAATTACGCAAAAGCTCCATATATCCCGATTTTGTAGAAAACACTGCCTTATAAAGGTCAACATGGGTCACGGTTACTACTAAATCCATGGTAACCATGACCTCTAATGAAAAACCCTCTTTTGATTAAAATAGGTCACAGTTACTATGAAATCCGTAGTAACCATAAGATGGCTCGGAGCTGAAATTCAAGATTTGGTCATGGTTACCATGAAATTCCTGGTAACTGTGAGATAACTCTCCTCTTCATTCTGGACTTAAAGTATGCCTCCCTCATGGTTACTATGAAATCCTTAGTAACCGTGAGATGCTTCTCCTTTAGCTTCTGTACTGAAAACTCCATAGGTCACGGTTACCACCCTGTCATGCACAATTTCCATGCTGACCATGACAAGCTTCAAAATGGTGCGTTTTGACATAATACATGGATCATGGTTACTAGGAAATTCCTGGTAACCGTGAGGTACCTAAAAATCACAAAATTCTATCAAAAACACTTAAAATCACACAAAAGCTCGAATTAACTGAGAATCGGATAAATTATTAAATGCTAGTAAAAACAAAGCAAAAGATGCTAAAAATATCAATGAAAACTATACTCAAATTAAACTAAAGCTAAATAATGAAATTGAGTTATCATTTGCATCTGATGGGGCTTTGTTAGCTCAATTGTGAGCTCGCACTAATCTAAGGCAGGCAGTAATAGATGCATACATAGATGATGTAAAGCTACAACAATTGGCTCAATCAGTTCATGCAGGAGGTCCGATAGAATATTCTATTGGGATTGATGGTGGTCTCTACTATCGAAATCGATTGTGTGTGCCAGATGTTAAAGAATTGAAGAGTGCTTTATTGCAAAAAGCCCATAGCACAGTATTCACTATGCATCCCGGTGGCAACAAAATGTATAGAGATTTGAAACGGTTTTACTTGTGGCTAGGAATGAAAAGAGATGTGACTGAGTATATTTCCAGATGTTTGATGTGTCAGCAAGTAAAAGCAGAGCATCAACGTCCTTCAGGACTGTTAAGTCCTCTTCCCATTCCTCAGTTGAAGTGGGATAATGTTACTATGGACTTTGTTACAGGTTTACCCACTACTCAAAGGAAGCATGATATAGTGTGGGTCATAGTAAATAGATTGACAAAGGTGGCTCACTTTATATCGGTCCGAACTACTTACTCGATGGACAAGTTGGCTGAGTTATATATAAACCAGATTGTGAGATTGCATGGGGTACCAATCTCAATCATTTCAGATCGAGATCCAAGATTCACTTCCAGATTTTGGAAAAGTTAACAACAAGCTTTAGGTACAAAGCTTCTCCTTAGTACTGCCTTTCATCCTCAAACTGATGGACAATCAGAAAGGATCATACAGGTGCTAGAGGACATGTTGAGAGGCTATGTTTTAGATTTTCCTGGGAGCTGGGATAAATATGTGACTTTGATGAAATTTGCATACAACAATGGTTATCAAACTAGCATTGGTATTCCACCTTATGAAACACTCTATGGTCGGAAATGTAGAGCTCCCTCTTGTTGGACAAAATTAGCTGAAAGCAAATTGACAGGTCCTGACATCGTTAAAGATACTGAAGAAAAGATTCAACTTATCAAGGAAAGATTGAAAGAAGCCAATGATAGACAAAAGTCGTATGCATATTTGAAAAGAAAGAACATTGAATATCAAGTTGGCGACAAAGCGTTCTTGAAAGTGTCCCCATGGAGAAAAGTGTTATAGTTCGCAAAGAAAGGAAAACTCAGTCCTAGGTTTATAGGTCCTTATAGAATTCTGGAATGGATTGGACCGGTAGCATATCGATTGGATCTTCCCAGTGAATTAATAAAGTTGCACGATGTTTTTCATGTTTCTATGCTCCGGCGATATCGATTTGATGAGTCACACATCATATCAGTGCAAGATATCAGTGTCAGATCTGATTATACATATGATGAAGAGCCTAAATAGATCTTAGCCAGAGAAGTTAAACAGTTGAGGAACAAAGAAATTCCCCTAGTCAAAGTATTATGGCAACACCATGGTGTACAAGAAGCGACTTGGAAACCTGAAGCAGCTATGCGGGCTCAATACCCTCAGCTCTTCAATAGAAGTATGAATTTTGAGGATGAAATTCTTTTAGGGGAGAGAGTTATAATGCCCCTCAGTATACCTTAGGAGAATTATCACTAATTAATTATTAGTGCCTATGTTTAATTAAGTATAAATGTATAGAGAATGACCTAATTGCATAGCAAAAGGGTAAGTTTTGGGGTAAAATTTGAAATAAAGTAACTTAAAGGACCAAATGGCAATTTTTGCTTAAAGATGACATTTGGACCAATTGAAAACAAAAGTGAAATGATGAAATTCCAGTTGGTAAAGAAACTAGACTTGACATTTTGGTTGAAAAACATGAAAATCTGTTTTAAGGATCACTTGACCAGTCTGTACACTTTTGCTCATATCTTGAGCTATAATTGTCCAAATGATGAAATTCTAGTTGGTAAAGAAACTAGACTTGTAAACCTTGATTATGTTAGAAGAAACTGAAATATGATTTTCATTGCTTGATAGTGAAAATCGGTATTGAAATATGATTGTGATTGTTATTTTGTCTTCATAAACAGTCAATAGTTTTTCTGGAATATCTAAAGATTTACAAGTCCTATTAAGAATATTTCTGTTGTTTTGGAAACTAGAAATATAGGCCTAAAACTCTATAGAAGATAGTGTTTTTAGAAAAAGCTGTTTGGTATGTTGAAATTGAGATGCAATTTGAGTTTTGAAATTAACTTACAGGATTTTTGAGCAATGAGTGTTAAAGCTTTTGAACCGTCACTTTGTGTCGTGAGTGCGACATCAAATTGTCACCTTGTGTTGCGAGCATGACTGATGTCGCGAGTGCAACATCAAAGAATGTTCATATAGGCCATTTCTTTCTATCGCGAGTGCGGGCATGACAAGTGTCGCGAGTGCGACAATAAGCATTTATTTCCTATTTTCTTTTATTTATTTTCCATTATAATAAGCTATGCCTGAATCTGTTACTTTAAAGATTGAGCAGGTATGCTATTGTATCATAATTGTTGATGCATACGCTTGCTTTTCCATTAATAGTGCTTATGTTTGTGTATCTATATATATATTCACCTCATCGAAGTAATATGCTATTGGATTAAAGTGGACTGTCCTGATTATAATGTATATTTATGTGAGTGGTCTTTATAGATGATAAATATGATAACTCAATTCCAGAATCGATACAATGGTATATGAATTGAATAATGCCTGAATTAAAAGTTGGTTGTGGATAGATAGGCATGCCATAGGGTTACAGTCGCAACTGCTATAGTTTGACTCTTATGAGTCCATAGTTTGTCTCTAAATGAGACCACAATTCTGACCCAATGGATCTACAGATTTAATACCTTCGAGTATTTACAGATTTGATATCTTATGGTATCCACAGCACCCGTTATCCATACCCATAAAAAAAGAATTAAATAGGCAAATTTATAAGATGTATAATATGCACATACAGTTTACAATCTTTCATTATATGATTTAATGAAATAGTTATTCCTTTTAATATTGCATATATTTATGTATTATTACTTTATTAATGAAATCTATGCAATTTATTTTTGTACCATTGTTGCATGCTTGGTGATAACCACTATGAGTGGTTATCAACATATTAGTTTGTTCCCCTCTAAGCTTTATAGCTTAGCAAGGGTGTTTATCCATGTAGGTTCGTAGGTTAGACCTTTTGTCCAGGGACAAAGCCAACAATTTCCAAAGCCAACATCAGAATAGAAAGATCTTCTTGATGTATGAGCTTGCTTTTGTATATTGTTTTTGGTTGAATGATGTAAATATTTCGCTTTAAAGTCATGTAATTATTAAGTTATGTAGATAATACCTAACAGCATGATAAAGTATGACCCTTAATCTGATATGACTTGTATAGTATGAATGTATGTAAACTCATATATGCATTGATAACAGATAACTCACAAGATTTACAGGATTAATAAATGTAATTAGTAATAGTAATCAGGATTATCTAGTATAGTCATTACAACGCTTGGGTAGCCCTAAGGCTACATCACCGAACTAAAGCCCATGTAATGGCATAGATACTTCCACTAGGGAACACACACCATAATACCTTGTTTGTGATATGGTCCCTTATTTACTGAATAAATCCCAATAAATTTAGATGTTTACTCATCAATGGCTTTCATGCCCTAGTGGGTAAATTTCAGTTTATTTGGATTGTTTAATTACACAATCGCCAAAATCTATTTGCATGTGCTTTAAATAAAGAGAGGTTATGCTATTAGTTTTCCACCATGCATCATACGCATTCATCGGGTTCCCTATTAACCCATGAGCTAATCCCACCTAGGAAAGAGACTGAATGACCTCCTATGTGGGAATAATAAGGTTGGAAGGATTTTCCCTTTTCTCTTGCATGTGGTTGTTCATGCTGCATATATTTACATGTATTTTTAATTAATTGTAAATTAACAATAATAGCTAACAAAATGTGCATGTTTTGTATGTATAGATTTATTTTTTATGTATGTACATCTCATATTGTGTACAATTTTTTGCTTTCATAAATTGCAACCTAATATGTAAATGAAAACTAAAGCATGTAAATCCCTTGTGCATGAGTATGCATTTCATTTTATATGTTGACAAAGTGAAGGATGGAGGAAAAGGTGAAGGTCATGGCCCGATTAATGGCAACAAAGTTATTAACCTAAAAGACAGGGATTTATATAGCAGGGAAGTGCTACCTCAAAAATTTAAAATGCCAGACTTACCTAAGTCCGATGGAACTTCTAGTCCAGTAGTCCATATAAAGTAATATGCCTTAGTGATGAAAGGGACCACCCTCACTAAATGATAGAAGGTTGAATACTTTAACCTTAGTCTTATGGTCCTTTTCATTAACTGGTACCATGGCTTGGACCGAGAAATAAAGAGAAGACTAGGATATTTTGATAGAAGAATTCTCAGAGCAGTATGATTATAACACTAGATTGGAGGTGACCTTGAAGGATTTAGAGCTATTACATCAGAAAATAGAAGAATCTTTCAATGAATACCTTAATTGATAGAGGAGCAGGGTAATGGAGATGAAGAAGAGGCTAGGATTTGCTGATTAGATTAGGTTCTTTATTCGAAATGCCAATCACTACCTGAGAGACGGGCTCAGAATGAAAGGCTTAAATGACTGAAAGTCTCTAAAGGATATAGCCACTAAAGCTGAGGCTGAATATCTAGAATAGAAGGCTAGCACAGCCAACCTGAGTTTTGGAAAGGATAATGGAAGCGATAATAATAGCGAGAATAACAGTGGCAAAACTGTAAGAGTCTCAGCTACAGGAATGGGGAAATCACTGTCTTGGCACCTTGACCATCTTGTTAAGGAAGGAAAATTGCAACCTTTGCTACCTAAGCCAACTAAAAGCCAGGGAAGGCCTACGTATATTTTTATCTAATTAATTGGATTTTTCTCATAAAATGGACCAATGTCCTATTTTATTCCAAAAATCATGTAAAAGAATTTCATAAATATGCATGAGGGAACCAAAGTTTCCAAATCAATCAATAGCCCGATTTATGCTTTTTTACTTATATTATTATTCTTTAGTGTCTTGTTTGTCCCACATAAATGTATTTTTGAATGATAAATTAAAAGTTAACCAAATAATTTCTACTTTAAATTAATCAATTAACACAATTGCTTCCTTTTAAGCCGCTTGGGCTTAACGCCCTCTTTTTATCCAAAATACACCCAAGATGATTAATTAAGTTGATTATGAATTTTTGTTATGGTATTGGTCAAGGATAAAGAAATTGTGAGTAATTCATGTGGTTGAGAATAAAGTAAGCATTGAATTAATTTTGGGCGAAACTCTGGTTTTGGTTCACTTGAATCAGTCTAGATATTTTGGCCATAATCTAGACTATAGACCTTAAAAAATGGAGAAATATAAAGCTAATTCTGCCCTTAAGATACCTAAAAATGACCTAAGATATAGAAGTCTATTGCTAGCCCCTGTTTTGGACCAAATTATAGTGTTTTAGGTATAAATCCTAACATATAGTTGCAAATTGCATGATTTTTATGTAAATAAATCTAGACATAGAGTGAAATAAAAGTTTAGAAGGCCATTTAAGTTAATTTTGACTAGAATCAAGTCAAATAAGCCATGAAAAGTTCAACAAATAAGCTGTCATAGGGAGTTTAAGTTCTATTGAGGGTCACTATGGTCAGGGTTTAGTGACCACCATAAGGGTATTATCTAGATGATTATTTTGCTAGGAATTAAAGGGCTTACGATGGGCATAGATATGTGACCACTATGACCTTTGTTTGATTTTGGTAAGTCATGATGGTAGGATTTCTTGACCACTGTAACCTTGCCCTCTATATGAATAATGGCTATTTTATTAAGGGCCTCGTAGTGGGCACAAACTCATGACCACCGTGAGCCCTGACTATTTTGTAATTTTTATTGAATTTTCTTTTTCTAAACCTATCGGAAGATCCAAAAGCATTTTATATGATTATTTTGAACATATGTAAAGGACATTTGAGTATGTATTAAGATTGTTCTAATTCACTAATGATAAAGGTTTAAACATTTTAAGGTTATGTGATGTTACTTTAAATAAATGTGATTATTAATTTATTTAGATCTAAAATATGATGCTTCTAAAATAACATATGCCTATAATGCTTGAAACATTGTGTTATGATAAGTAGGACCTACTAATGTTTGGTTGGTGGGTAAATAGGCTTGCCTAGAAAGCTATGCAGCTGCTTCTGTGTTATTAGACACTCTAGTGTCTTTAATTGAGGTTATGCCTCTTATTTTAGAGACTATATCTCTTCTAATTTCTAAACTTGAGGCGATGCCTCTTCTGTATAGATACCAATGGTATCTTCTACTCTGTTTCCTATTACCTGTGTCTTAAAATAATAGTAGGCAATTTCCTAGTTGTACTGATTTATATTTATTCTATTCTGATCTATTCAGATTCCAGTAAAATTTGATAAGAACCCGGTAATTGCTCATTATTCAATTACTTATTAAATACTTCATGGATTATGTAGCTAAGGAATAAATTTCATCTACTATTTTATATATCTAACAAAATATCTTATGTTATAATCATTAGAATATTATATCTCCCTTGCATTAAATTTTTATGAGACTACTATAAGTAATCATTTCAGACACCGTGATCTGAGTCAGCCTAGATCAGGGTTATCCAATGATGAAGAAATATTATATTTCTGACAAACACCACGAACCTCAAAGCTTCAACCTTGTTTTAACATTTTTATAAATGTTTTTATGGTTTTCCAACTTGATTTTCCAAGATTTTTGAAAATAATTTCAAAAACCTTGAATTCAAGTCTCTCATAGTGACAGACGATTTTATATCATAGAGGGATGACCATCTGTGGCTATCCTCCTTCATCTAGGTCAAATTTAGAGGTATTTTTGTAATTTTAGGGAATCGAGTAACACACCCGTCTATGGGGTTATTTCCAAATTTTCCATATTTGTTTGTTTTGAAAATCTTTGATTTAAGATAAGATTTCAGAGATCTAATCCATACCGAATTTTAAGGTATTATTTCTTCCGTTTATGGAGAATTAGAGTTGGAGTTAATCTCCAACTCTTCCCTAGATATTTAAAGTAAAAAATTATGATTTCAAAAGGGATCACACACACTTGGAAATAGCAAAACTTTGAAAAAGAGAAAGTTGATGCTATATTCTCGGAGGCTATAGTTCTAAATAGTTTTCATACAAAAATACACAAATGTTTCCTTTATTTGAGAGTGGAAATCAAGGATTATAGTGGAGATCGTCGTTCTTCGAAGTTCCAGAACTAAAAATCCTAAAGGTAATATTCTAGGCTAGTTTCTTTCTCCCTTTAAACCACATCATGATCATGTAAATTTTCTTTTTATTTTATGATGCTATAATTTTTGATTTTATGTTATTTGATTTGTTATGCATAATTCTTATAAGGCCATAATTGTTTAAGCTATTAAAAATATAGAATGGTATGTTAAGATTTTCATATGTGTTCTTCCATTAGTCTATAATAGCTTGATTTAATTTTATGTGTTTGCATATTTATTTGTGTTAACATGATTTAAATTGTATTTTATCATTGGTCCTGTGGATTTTGCATATTTTAAGGTTTAAGATCGTTTGTTTAGCGTTTAAAACTATTTCCTTTGTTTTGAGTTGAAAATATGCTTTTGCTTGTGTTTTTACGTGACAAACGGGAAGAATAAATCACATACGGTCATTTATCAGTGTGACAGACGAGACATCATGATGTCTTCTCCTCATCTTGTCTTTTCATTTTGCCTAAGCATATATCTCTTACCTTGGGGTGTTTGTGGCCCCTATTATCTCCTTTTTTTAACATGTTTTACTGTTATTTTTGTTAATTTAGTTCATTTTGGGTGTTTGGATGCATTATTTGGAGGTCACTCTTCAATCAATTCTTTCCTTTCCCTTTATCTTTATTATTTTGCATTTAACTCCTCATTTTATTTCATTATGCTTTATAATTGATTTGTTTTATTTATTTTTGTACTTTATTTTATTTTTAGATATATTTCATTTTTGGGGATGTAATAAATAGTAAAAAAGAAAATTTTAGCATGTTAATTGATAAAAGTCATTTAAATATTTTATACTTAATTAGTTTCTATTTTTCTTAATAAAATAGACCAATTTCAACTTTTTTATCCCAAAATCACACAATAAAATGAGAGTCATATTTTCGTCAAAATTGGGATCACTCATCCCATGTTTTCTGAAATTTAATAAAGACTCTTCATCTTTCCTTTTGGAAATATGTATGAGGGAACCAATGTTCCCAAACTTAATGAATAACCCATTTTGTGTATGATACTTTTTATTTTCTTTGGACAATTTTCCTCTGTAATAGCTCAAGTAGTGGATTTATTTATTTTATTTACTTGCTTTATTTATCTTTTTATTTATTTAGTTGGTGATTTTATTTTTTTCTTCACAATGCATTGTGTGAGAAGAGAGGTAATGGATTAATAAATTAAAAACTGATTATAAACAACACCTAACTGAGATGCCAAATAAGAGTGATGTCTCGAACACCGATCTTTGTTTGGGCATCAAAAGGTTGAGATTTATTTCCCAGCATTATGTTGGATGGCGAGTCCATGATATGCCTCTTTGAGCCCACATTTGTCACCTTCATAGGTTAACAAACAACAATAATTTGGGTATAGTGTATTTTTATTGTAAAGTGGCCAATATATGAGTTATAATGAGCCTTATCCAGTCTCAAACCCTAAAATCAAGCCTCTGAGAACCAAAGTGGAATTGAGCGAGCTCTAGAGTGCATCACTCTAGCAACTTCACTAAGGACTAAATAGACCTTGCTCCTAAAAACATCTCATTTAAGTTACTTATAATTGGGTTTTTCTTATTAATCTTATTGCCTTTCAATATTGCATTCTTGCATACAGGCTAGAGCCTTAAATTTAGGTTAGGCTTCCCTTTTTAGCCCTGGTGTTATCCTGAAGCTCACCCTACATTCACTCAATATAGGGAGGTCACTACAAGAAAAATGCTTTTTAATGAAGGAAAATCCAATCGTTAAAAGTTAAAATCCGATCATCACCGATCGTTAAAAGTCCCATCGTTAATAGTATAGACGACTGGATTGATTTTCGATCGTTAAAGTTATTAATGACCGAATCAAATCCGAACGTTAAATATAAATTTTTAGCGACTAGATTTCCCT
>CM075820.1:4061678-4293787 GCA_037975025.1 Excoecaria agallocha | reverse complement strand
GAAGTCAAATTCTTTGACTGCCTCATCAAAACGAAGATTCCAACTTCGGGATGCTTGCTTTAATCCATAAATGGATTTTTTGAAGCTTGCATACCTTCTTAGGATGCTTGGGATTGACAAAACCTTCAGGCTGTGTCATATACACATCCTCAAGTAAATTTTCGTTGAGGAAAGTAGTTTTGACATCCATTTGCCATATCTCATAATCATGATATGCAGCTATGGCAAGCAAGATCCTAATGGACTTGAGCATGACTACAGGCGAAAATGTCTCGTCATAGTCTATACCATGAGTTTGTCGAAAAACGTTTGCTACTAGTCTACCTTTGTAGGTCTTATCAGCTTTTAGTTTGAATAACCGCTTGCATTCAATTACCTTAGCACCTTCTGGTGGATCAACCAAGGTCCAAACCTGGTTATCGTACATTGATTGCATCTCGGATTTCATAGCTTCTTGCCAATTATCCGAGTCTGGGCTTTCAATAGCTTTTCGATAGGTAGTAGGATCCTCACGATCTACTAACTCAATAGTGTCACTGTCAGTGATTAGAAATCCATATCTCTCAATCTCCTGACGTACCCTACCAGACCTTCTAGGTACTTGTGTAATGGGTTCTTGTTCCACAACTGGTTGTGAACTTGATCCCATTTCCAACTCATCCTCTATAGGAGCTTGTGGCACTTGAATTTCTCCAAGTTCTACTTTACTCCCACTATCTTTCTTGAGAAGGAACTCCTTTTCCAAGAAAACAGCCTTGCGAGCAACAAATACTTTATTCTCGGCTTGTGAGTAAAAGTAGTATCCCTTTGTTTCTTTGGGATAACCCACAAACAAGCAGACAGTCGATTTGGACTCTAGTTTGTCAGATGTTAATTTCTTAACATGTGCTTCACAGCCCCAAATCTTGAGAAAAGACATATTGGGTTCTTTCCCAGTCCATACCTCGTATGGTGTCTTCTCAACTGCTTTAGTTGGAGTACGGTTCAATAGAAACGCAGCAATTTCTAATGCATAACCCCAAAAAGAGATAGGAAGATTAGCTTGACTCATCATAGATCGAACCATGTCCAACAGAGTTCGATTTCTCCTTTCGGACACACCATTCCATTGAGGTGTTCCAGGAGGAGTGAGCTGTGAAATAATACCACACTCCTTTAGATGACTGTCAAACTCTTGGCTTAAGTATTCGCCACCTCGATCTGATCGAATGGCTTTTATACTTTAGCCAAGTTGGTTTTCTGCTTCGTTCTTAAACTTTTTGAATTTCTCAAAAGTTTCAGACTTGTACTTCATTAGATAGACATAGCCATATCTACTGAAGTCATCTGTGAATGTCACGAAGTAGCTAAAACCACCTCTAGCATGTGTACTTAAAGGTCCACATACATCGGTATGTATTAGTTCCAATAAGCCATTAGTCCTTTCACCTTTTTTATTAAAAGGACTCTTTGTCATTTTTCCATGCAAACATGGCTCGCATGTGTCATAAGACTCTAAGTCAAATGACCCAAGCACTCCAGTTTTGTGGGAGTCTTGAAATGCATTTTTCGTTTGCATGTCCTAAACGACAATGCCAGAAGTAAGTAGGATTTAATTCGTTTGATTTAACCCTCTTTGTATTAATGTTGTATACGGACTCTTTGTTTTGTAAATCAAGGATATAAAGGCCATTTTGCAACATGGCATTGCCATAAGAAATGCCTTGGCGACGAATATGAGCATTGCCATTTTTAATAACAAAATCAAATTCATCATTATCCAAACATGAAACTGAAATAATGTTTCTGCTCATAGCAGGCACATAATAACAATTATTCAAAACAATACAAAGTCCGAAAGGTAAAGTGAGGTGATAGTCGCCTATCTCCATGGCAGCAACTCGTGCTCCATTCCCCACACGGAGGTCCACTTCATTCTTCCCAAGTAACCGCCTATTTCTTAGCCCCTGCACATTTGAACAAATGTGAGAACCACAACCAGTATCCAATACCCAAGTGGTAGAAATAGAAAGGTTAATTTCAACAACAAAAATACCATAACTGGATGCCTTGGCTCCATTCTTCTTTTGTTCTTCCTTGAAGAGAGCGCAATTCTTCCTCCAATGCCCTATCTTGTTGCAATGGAAGCAAGTGCTCTCACTCTCTTTGAGTTTTGGCGCCTTGGGCTTGGATTGGGCCTGAGGTGCACTCCCACTTGACTTGGGTTTTGCCTTTCCCTTTCCCTTTCCCTTAGCGGGTCCCTTTTTAATTCCCTTTTGAACCATTAGAACGGGATTGGTCTTTCGAATGTTCTCTTCAGCATTCTTAAGCATCCCATGAAGCTCAGTTACTGACTTGTTCATTGCATGCATGTTATAATTCATCACAAATGGATCATAAGCAGTAGGAAATGATCCTAAGATCAAGTCAGTGGCCAATTCCTTTGGCACTAGTACCTCAAGCTTCTCAAGAGTATCAAGATACCCTTTCATCTTGAGTACATGGGTACTAACAGAGTACCCTCAGCCATCTTGCAAGAAATTAAGGCCTTTGTTGTCACAAACCTCTCGTGACGAGCTTGCTCTTGGAACATCTCCTTGAGGTGCACCATGATCGCATAAGCCTCTTGGTCCATAAATTGCTTTTGCAAGTCAGGCACCATAGTGGCCAGCATGAGACAGGTCACATCGTTGGAGTCGCTCTTCTTGGTCTCAAAAGTTTCCTTTTGAACCGCAGAGGCGTTCCTTCCTGGTTCTTCAGGCAAGGGTGCATCCAAAACATACGACTTTTTCTCTTGCTTAAGAACTATTCTTAAGTTTCGAGACCAGTCTATGAAATTGGTGCCATTCAATTTGTCCTTTCAAGGACCGATCGCAATGAGAATTGTTGTTTGAAGATGCCATTTTCAATCTACAATAAAATTTAGCAAGATTAAATGAGGTCTTAATGATCCCACAAACCGAATTAATATCCCCTTAAATAATTCGCGTTAGTGATTTAATGTGGGCCAAGATCCACTTTTCACAACAACTTATTAGTCAAGCTGAGCCTGTATACCTAATAAGTTAAGTTACTTAGGTAGGAAAAACTCCAATCATGTCTCGTACATGACTCTTGGATCAAATGGGCTAACATCTTTAAGATGTTATAGCACAACCCATTTATTAGTTGCCTAGGTCCGGGCATCCCTTTCCATGTTAAGTCCAACCTACATTCACAACCCATGCCTCACAAAGATAATCGGGCGCATCTAGGACTCCTAGTCTACGTGACCGATGATCGATGCCTTGACATGTTTCGAATTAGGAAGGCAACTTTGTGACTTACTATTTTTAGGGATTCATTTATTACGGCTTACATGGCATACGCTTTGTCATCCATACATAGCATGCATATATATATAATTGCATAAAGTAAAGCGTGACAAACATGGGCCCACAAACCTACAACTAAGATTCTATACTATTACATAAGAATCTTCGAGTTGGGCTTCTCCAGTGGGCTTCGTCTTGATTTACAAAGTCTTCAAATAAACTCTATTCTAAGAAATAAATGAAACTTTTCCAATAAATATAATGGCACGCAGGCCATATTTAATTACAAAAACCCAGGGCCCATGAATGCACCATGCATATCCATTCATCACACCAAACAAGCAAATAAATATACATAACATTCATGGATAAAACAAAGTCCAATTTTATTTAATTTAGCCAAGCCCATTAATGGAAATTGTGTACTTGAACATTTAAGAGATGACCCCATGATGGGCCTGGGCCGAAGCCCAATGGACTAAATCCTCTTATTGAATAAGTTCTCTTAAAAGCCCAAAACACAAACTAGTTAGATTTGTGCCATAAATCAACTCTAGTATAATTTCCAATTTTGCCATTTTTAATTTTATGTCATACAGCCCATAAACATTAAAAATACATATAATATGTGCTAACATGAATTAAAAATAAAATCATGAAGAACACATATAATAACACACGGCATTCATGCAAAAACAAACAAACAACAAAACTAGTTGTTTAATGCTTATGTAATGCCATGAAATGCACAAACATTTAAATCAATTTTATGAGTCATTTAATAATCTAAATAAGTCCATAAATATTGATTTAATATTCTGTACCATTTTAATAAAAAAAAAACAAACTATATTGATTAAACATGTAACAAACACAAACTAAACATAGTTTTAAGTGATTTTAAAATTAATCAATTAAATTGTCATGGACCAGAATTAAAACCAAATTTAAAATATGTCCAGACCTGATATTAAATCTTTAAAAATCACTTACAAACATGCCAAAATCAATTTTACATTTAATTTTGAAAACTAGTTGTTAAACTAGCAATTTACATGCCAACTAACACCTAGTTTCATAATTAACATGTACCATCAGGTATAAATAATTAAATCCGACCATTACCAGCCCTAATAACATCTTAGGACAGTATATTAACATGTCATATTAATTATAATACCTATCTAATCAATTAAAATCGTTTTTACACCAAAACAATGCAGAAAACTCAAAACAGAAAATTTCAGATTTGCATGTTTTCAAAATAACGATTTTTAATTAATTTTTTCATGCATCTAAAGCACTAAAATAAGCATGTCTAGGCTCTGATACCACTGATGGAATATGACATGGTATGATAATCATGATAGCACAGCGGAAAAATAAAAATTTTTATCATACATAGCATACATATCCAAAACTAGGAACGAAAACATGCAATTTTAGGTTGTAGAACTTACAAATTAAGATGCCTTTTAGATATTGATTTCGGTGATGGCCAGCAACTAAGATGACTTTGTCCGCCTTAGATCTCGATCACCAATGCCAAGGAATAGCCTTTTACGCCACTCCCTCTATTCTCACACACACACTTGCACCGACGGCTTAAAATCGAGTTTGCTAGCTCTCTTTTTCGGTATTGTGTAATGGCAATGGTTTGAAGCTACAAAATATGATTTTGTACTTCTCTTAGGTTGCTATTACTACCCAAGATCACAAGAGAATGAGGAACTATCCTTTCTCTTTGTGAAAATTGGCTAAAGAATTCTTGAGAGAGAGAGAGGGTTTCACGCAAAAACCATAGAAGAAAGCTTAGGCTTTCACGCAAAAACAACAACTCTCTTTAGGGTTTTATTTCATTTAATATATATGCTTATCCTTTGGCAAGTCTTTGATTTGAATTCAACTATCCTAAGATAATTAATTCAAACTCTTTCACTTCCTAAAGATAAGTAATATATTTTGAATTAAACTCCTTTGAATTTAAATTCAAATTTGAAATAAATCATAAGACATTTAATTAAATTGAAACACTTAATATAACTAATACACATGTGCCGAAATTCCTTGATTTCCCTCTTGGAATTTCGGCCACTTCATCAATTATATAAGTGATTTAATTTAATTTAAATTTCTTTAGGCTTTAATACTCAATTAACTTAATTAATGTAACTTAATTAATTAATTGAAATTAAACCTTGTGGGCTGAATTTCTCTCTCTCATGGACTAAAGCCCAATAGCAATTTTATAACCCATTACATACATTAATTTGACTTTAATTAAAAGCCCAAATTAATGCCCAATACTTAATTTAAGTATTTTAAGCCCAATGCTTTGTGTGCGATCCTATAGGTCCATTTAATGTTGGCAATGAATTAATAAATTAATTCAAAGGCTATATATATTCTCTAGCAAGATATTATAGCATTCCAAATTAAATGAAAATGCATATGGCATTTGGTGACCTAATGCAATTTCGCATAGTCCCTTACCCATAAATATCAGAATTAATATAAGGCATGGAACTAGTCATCCTTATATACATTAATTCATTTCTTGATATTCCAGTGACACTGAATTCTCAGATAAATAATGATTACTCATTATTTCATCTCGGTATGGCCATACACTTCTCAGTTCACTGATCAAGTGGCCGATGATATTTTCTCTCTTATTGAGAGGGGTAATCCCTTCACTTCTCTCATGCTCTCTAACATGAATCAATGTATACCCAATCATACCCGTACTTGTCACTCTGTTACGAGCACGTTAGGTGTATGTCAAAGTACACAGTAATTCATAAAGAGTTTCATAGAGATTTCAGGTCTAAGAACTCCGATACAAAACTTGCATATGAGAAACACTTATGACTTGTACCATGTAGTGTTCTCATGAGCGGATCGAATCCAGATACCATGTTCTTTAACATGTATCTATGATCTCTGATTGACACTCTTGTCCTAATGATCCGTAAGACAGAACTCATATGATCAGAGAGAGCATACTAGTCTTAATTCATTTGTTATTCCCATAACAATGACTGACTAGGGATATTTAGAATGATGTCTCATTTGTTTCAAGGTCTTACAATCCATGTGCCTCACACATGATAACTTAAACCGAAACAACACTCTTGGATAGTTTTATCAATTGATATGCACAAGAATACAAAGGATAAAACAAATGCCTCATTTTATTAATTTCAAGTGTTTCGTTACAATGCATTGGGGCTAGGGCTTACACTAACATGTTGTTCTTCAACTTTTCATCGATAAAATCTAGCAAATGCAAACTTAATTTCTGTCAATCTTAACAAAATTTAACAATTGATCCAACATGCAATATGATCAGCCTAATTCCCATACCATGGCTGACAAATCCTATATCTTTAATCTCTAGCAATATTCTTTCCTTTGCTCCTTCTTCCCTCCTCTTCTTCTTCAAAAGTATCATCATCATCATCATCAGTTTCCAGCACATTTACATTTTCCTCAGTCAACGTGAAAAGAAGAAGAAGATGAAGATGATGAAGGGTTACATTAAGAGTTTAATTACCTTAATTTACTGCACTATACTCTTGATTAACCCATAACATTATCATCAAATTGCTTAAGGTAATTCAATGAAAATCAAAAGGTTGAATAAGATGATTTTTTTCTGGTTTTTCTCTCACAATTGCCGATCTCAAAGTCTCACAAAGCCACCTCCACATTTCACTAACTTCTTTCTATTTATATAAGTGGCAAAATTTCCCTTTTACTCCCTCAACATCTTAAATGCCACAGAAATGCCACAAACCTTTATGCATGATAGACTTTAACCCCTCCACTAACTCTTTTTCAAACATTAACCTATCCATTTAATCATTCTTTCAAATTAACCTTAAATTAAATGCTTCTATTCACAATTGGCCACTAATATGCTACAATTACAAATTTACCCCAAATTAATACCTTTTACTTCAATTACACCCTTAATTAATATTAAACCATACTCTTTTATTTTATTTTCATGCAATTAACATAATAACATGATAATTTACCCCCCTTACTTAAATACAAAAATATGCAAAGTAAATTAGGGTCATGTTAGGGGCCTTACACCTTCACTAATTGTGCTCTGCTTTTAACGAAGGGAATTCCGATCGTTAAAAAAGCCCTTTTAACGGCCGATTTTGCCCTTCGTTAATTGTTTACCACTTTTAGCGAAGGGAAATCTGATCATAAAAATTAACTTATAACGACCAAAAGTTCCCTTCGCGGATTGTTTATATCTTTTAACAAAAGAAAATCTGATCGTTAATAATTACAAATGGTGGCCAGATTTTCCATCGCTAAATGTACATCTGATAATTAATATAAATAATTTTATTTAAATATTTCATGTACACCCCATTGACACTCCGACACATACATAAATATCCAAAAATATAATAAAAATTCTTTTCATAAATTGCAAAAAACTAATTACAAATTATAGCAATATTTCGAAATTGTTTAACATTCTATTTGTCATGTATAAATTTATTTAGAAAAATAGCCCATTGCTATAACAACATCTATCTACCTAGAATTTAAAAAAAAATGAATAATGAGCATCAAATCTTCATTGTCCATTGATCAAAAAACCTGCAAACATAAATTTATAATTAATATTCATTTATAAAGGTAGTAGATCAAGTGGCTAAGAAAGTAAAAAATATTTTAGTAATTGAGCTCATGATCACCACTATAGGTAAGCAAAGATAAGAAGAAATAATAGCAGTGTTTAACTTACCGTATCTGGAGGAGTTGGCAATAAGATCATACTTGATGGAATACATATCTATATAGACTATTGTTGCACCTACCAATTGAGACCTCATCATATGGCATCTGCTACCCAATTTTTTATTGAACAATCTTGCAGCATCATTATAGCTAGAAATGCATTCGTATGGATCTAGATCCTTTTTTCAACTAATGAAAGTTTTTTAGGAAGGCAACCTAGTGGTCCAGTGTTATGTATCCAAAATTTTCTACTTCCTTGATCGTATATAGTCTGTATGATATGAAAAAGCAGTTATTCTTACTGTCTTACATTGACTGCAAAGTTTCGATTAGAAATACACTTTTCTTTCTTTTTCCATAGATCATTTATATCCATTTAATCAACAAGCAAAGTTTTCAACTTCAAATTAACTGCTGGTTATAAATCACTGGAATGCATATTGTTTCTCTTTTTGATGAGCAACATAAATATGTAAGCCCAGAATCAGGTTTAGTGAAAGGCAATTTAGAAAATGTTGGACCATACCATAAGTCTATTTACTAAACTTGGATAATTAAACTTACCTTGACAGCATTTTCTATTTCTTGAACAACAGTTGGAATCCTTTTGATTACTTGAAGATAGGATAGATTTTTAGCAAAGGAATTGACAAGATCATTCTGCCTAATATCGATCATGTAAAGCGCATTACGGAACCCTTCATCATCCACATAATCCTTTCAACCTAAAATAAAATTTCCTTATTTAGCAAATCCAGGATTTTCAGCAGCAAGTTGCATATACATACAAACTAATTGCATTGATAAAGAGAACGAGAGAGATTACCAGAAGAGACAAGCTCAAGGGAGCGAGCTTTGAAATGAAGGAACTGTATAATTTGAATGTGCAATGAAAAAGGAACATTCTTTAGGAGAGCAGAAGATCCTATGATTACAAAATTTGCACCACTTGAAAACTTGAACCCCTCTAATGAGTCCAGATAAGGGCTCAGCAAACTAGCATTCAAGCTTTGGCCTGCATTCAAATTAATTCAAACAAAACTCTTTGTTCAAAATTTTATAATGTTATTGGATTTCATATTCTCTGGTGATCCTGCTGTCAGAATAGCCAGGAAAGTTGATATTATAAACAAAGTAAGAGGATCGAAATGGAGACGCCAACTACAATTGTCAGAAAGAGAATCAAAATCAAGACCTCCATGCAGTAATGGTTGCCAGACCAGATCCTATAGTTATTGTCTACATAGTTTTTAATTTATATTGCGAGAGCAATACAGCTTCATATATAGTCCGAACTTTATCCAAATTGCAATCTCTTTAACCACCTCAGCTATCTTATTTCAACATTTACTTTATATGTAACATTTCTACAGAGCAGAAACAAACAAATTTTATGTGCTTGGTTTCTAATTATTTTATCAACTCTAGACCATGTACATGATACAAGGTGATCTAAACATCAAGATAGCCATTGGCTTAACTTTACATCCCATCAAGATTAGGTCTAATCACCATAAAGCATAGAAACAATGTTCCAAATATCAACTTGCTGCTATGCATGTATGATCTATTAAAGAATCTTAAAAGCTTGATTCAACAAAATGATACAAAACAATAGAAAAAAACACTACAATATATTGAAAAAAGCAATGAAGGCCGTGAATAATTGAAGACAACAATAGTACCTGTTGACTTTTATGTTCCCATCAAAGACAACTTGTCCTTGTGAATGAGCAGCTATGCACTTGTCAAGTTGTCGTGAATAGGCCCTTGGATGATCCAAGACTAGCCTGCTATATAGATCTGGTGTTTGACCACTCACAGATAAATGAAACGTTGATAATTCTGTTGTTGTATCTGGGCCCAATTGCTGAACATGGATATTGTGCCGGCTCAAGTTTCCTCCAGTGCTCACCTCTACAAGCTCATAAGTGCTCCTTGATTTCTACAACGAACAACTTGAAGTCAAATCTCCATCATACTTTTTTTTCACCCCATACTTCTTATGTTACCTTGAAAATGAAAGATAAAAGGGAAAAGATCCTCCTTGGAACCTGGTTCCCCTAAAGAGAAAATATTTTCCCCAGATTACCTGCTAAAGGAAACACAACCTATTGATGCAAAACTAAAATGAAATATTCAGTTCCCCATGCTAAGAGATACTTGTTTGTCTCTATGATATTCCTTGCATACACCTCAGTTAAATCCTTTTATATGACTAAGCTAATAGAATTTTTTCTAAGAAATTCTTCCTCCTAAAACTATGGTGAAGAAAAAATTGAAAAAAAAAAAAGGAAATTGCAAAATTTATTTCTCTGAAACCAAGAAAAAAATTCATAAAGGAAAAGCTTGGTTTATTTAAAAGCTGTATTCCAAAATGTACTGATAAACAATGTAAATATTCATGAAACCAAGGTAAGCATTCATACATTCTATTTTATTTCTCACATATCACCATTACTCAACTTTGATTATGTATTATACATATATGCATAGCCAATTTAAATCTTATGACTTATAGCCAAAAAATTATGTCACATGCCCTTCAAGAAATAATTCACACAGCCTGACTTCAAACGAAAATGACCTGTATCATCTAATAAGCTTTTCCATACAATACTGAAAAGGGCATTGGTATGTAAAGCCAATTTTTTTCAGTGTGGGAGAAACTACGTGCATATTGAAAACTGAATGATGAACACGTGCACTGAAGTCAATTCTACCAACAGAGCAGAAACTAACAATCTCCTCACATCTTCAATAGAGGCAAAATATTTAGCATGAAACCTTTCCTTGGATGGAATAAAATCGATCTTAATCTATAAACATAACCCCCTCCATATACAAGGTGAGAAAACAGAGACGTTTCCTAATATAGGAATAATAAATCAAGGCCTTTGCCTTAGATGCCAATATCTAAGGTTGCTACCCACCCAGATCTCTAATGTGTGCCAGTGCTCTACATAAGGTATACTAGCCTAAGATATGCTCAGTTAGCATATGAAAAGCCAGTGAATAAAATCCTGTATCCATATTCAACAGTAATAGAATGCATTACATGTTTCAGCTTTTGCTAGATAGAATTTAGATGCTTGCTATATTATGTTTCAATTAGAGTATACTTTCATCATTTGATGGTAGTTAGGTGATACTTTAATCCATCCTTTATTCAATATATATAGCTTTATTGGCATTTTCTTACCACGTATGATTCTGCTAATGCTAAAGGAAAAAAAATCATGAAAGTAAATCTAATAAATTTTCACAAAGGCAAAGTACTTTTTCCTAGAGATTGCCACTGATCATACCTCATATAATATCCAAGCAATAGAAGTTATCACCACCACGACTAGTGCGTTTAAGAACTTCCTATAAATATCCAACTTAACAGAACTTCTTTTTGACTGCATGATGATTATTTTGGCATCCCATGTCAGATAGCATGAAATAAAAATGGGAAAAGTGACAGGATAAAAGAATAAGCCCATACAAATATTACATATAGAAACAGATGATTTAGAAAATGCATACATACCAAAATCAATGAAGTTGTCGGTGACAGAGTCTTGATCGGTGGCCGGCCAAAGAAAAATCGTTGATGGTGGCTGGATGAGAGCAAAAAGCAGAAAATCAAGAAGACCCAAACAAATTTTACAGAGGTTTCGAAGGAGTGAACCAAGTAAAAGGATGTAGGATTTTTTTTTTGTAGAAAGGATTTGCTTTTTTTTAGTTGGGTTTATCTTCTTTTTTTCATCTTTTTTAGTTTTTTTCGTGGGTGCTGTTATTTTGTGTTTTATTTTTATAAAATAAAATAAATGGAATTTATTTTGGAGGTAAACTTTAGTAAGATCCCGCCAATTTTTTTAATACATTAACGATCGGAGTTACTGCTATCCAACCATTGAATTTTTAACCTCTCGCTAAATAATAATAAAATTTAACAACTAACGATCGGTTTAATTTCCCTTCATAATTTGAATATTTTTACGATCGGATTTTCATCCCTTCGCTAAATTTTGGTCGTTAAAAGTCAATTTTCTTGTAGTGGATGTCAAGGAGACCCACCAGCCCAAGTCTAGTACCAACTCGTATATGAAATGGTAACCCATCGATCATGATGCTTGTGATGAGCTAGACTTGTTGGTACAAACCATGCTTAGGTAGCCCTAAAGTTTCATCACCTGACTACAGCCCATGTAATGACAATAGCCACATTCCTTAGGTTATATAACCATAACAATTCATGTTTGCTATGTGGACCTTTATGCATTAACCAAACTTGAGCAAATTAGGAGGCCATGCCCTTACTTGTATAAGTTACTCAAAATACATAATGGCCAAAATCCATATGCCTACGCTTTTAATTAAGAGAGGTTATGCTGCCGATTTTTCACCGTGCACCATATGTACCTATTGGGTTTCCTATCAACCTATAGGCTAAGCCCAGCTAGGAAAGAGATTTCATAACCTCCTATATAGGAGTAATAAGTTTGAAAGGGTTTTTTTATTATATGTGGTTTTGATTGATGTCTAACAAATTTGTTCATTGCATCCATGCATCATATACATACCTATAATCCCTGACATTTGACTTTTGTAGCCATCATAGATTCATTTAGGTGGTCTAAAGGGTCAGATGGTTACCTTGTTCAAAGATTCATACTTGAGCTACCGGGGTTGAGATCTGAGTCAAGTTCAGAGTTAAGGTCTCAGATCAGTTTAAAGTTTGGTTCAGTTGAGCTTTAAAAAGCAGTAAAGAGGCTATAATAGAAGAAGAAATGGCTGATGATAAGAGACAGTAAAATGAGATGGATAGAGTGATAGATGACCTTGGGATAAAAATGTCTAATTAAAGGGATTGATTAGCTTCTGTTTTAGCTCCTTTAGTTCCATAAGATGAAATAGATAGGTAATTCTAGAATTTTAAGGAAAGGATGATGGCCTTGCTCGGTGGGTTGGTGGCTCCCTTAGTACCTCCTTCTAATACTCATTATAGAGCACCTATCCATGGACCAATGGAGCTAACTCATGTTTGGGATAACACCTAAATAATTATTATAGAGCTTTGAGTCCTATCAATTGAATAGAGGAGAGAGAATAGGCATGAGCCT
Organism: Excoecaria agallocha; assembly: GCA_037975025.1. Taxonomy (NCBI): domain Eukaryota; kingdom Viridiplantae; phylum Streptophyta; class Magnoliopsida; order Malpighiales; family Euphorbiaceae; genus Excoecaria; species Excoecaria agallocha. The sequence continues at coordinate 4,280,613 of CM075820.1, read as the reverse complement.
AAAAATGACTACATCAAAGAGAATGAAGAAAAGGAATAGCCTTCTATGGTAGTGATGAAGAATAGAGGCCCTAGTGTTGAGGATATAGCCTTCTAGAAGATGAAGGAGAAGATTGAGGCTATATCTAGGTTGTTATCAGTTGGGAGAGGGATGAACCTTGAGGATAGAGATTTGGATGGAGTTAAGCCACTCCCTTAAAGGTTCAAGATGCCAAACTTGCCCAAATTTGATGGTACTTCTGACCCTTTTGTACATGTGAAGTAATATACTTCGATCATGAGAAGGACCATTTTGACTATGAAGCAAAGGGTGGAGTACTTTTGTTTAAGCTTAAGGAGCCCAAAAATATACTAGTATCATAGGCTTGAAGGGTGCACTAAGGAGGATTAGGACTTGCTAACTGAAGAATTCCTCAAACAATATGACTGTAGTACAAGGATTGAGATCACTTTGAAAGACCTCAAATTAATCCAACAAAAGCATGACGAGTCCTTCCATGAGTACCTAATAAGGTAAAGGAACCAAGTGATGGATATAAAGAGGAAGCTTGATACAACTAACCAGATTAAGTTTTTTATTTAAAATGCAAATCCTTACCTGAGGGATGACCTAAAGATAATGGTACTGGAGGATTGGAAGTCCCTGAAGGATATACCCATAGAGGTTGAAGGTGAGTATTTGGCCAAGAGGGCTAGTAATGAGGCTGCAAGGAGGAACTTTGGCAATAATAAGGCGATCGAAAGTAGTAGTGGAATGACTAGGAGGGGAAAGAAGGCTGAAGTGTCTGCTACGAAGGCTAACCAGAGGTACTACTCTAACCTGGGTAAATCATTATCTTGGGTGTTGGATCGGCTAACCAAAAAAGGGAAGTTATAGCCATTGCCATCAAGGCCTGCCAAAAATCAAAGAATGCCTAACCATAGAGAGGACCAGTATCGTGCCTACCATCAGCACACAAGGCATCACATAGATTATTATTACACCTTAAGGAAGAAAATTCAGGATCTAATAGATAGTAAACAAATTTTAAATCCTGAGAAATCAAAGAAAAAGAAAAAGAAAAGAGGGTATAATGTTATGACACTTATGGTATTTTTGATTGGGTCTAACTTACCCAAGTGGTATGTGATGAGAGACCTGTTTGGGAGTGAGTATATGGTCGTTATTGTTCTACCCACAAAGTAACAAATTCAAGTGAAGAAAATTGACAAATTTGCATGATTTATTATTGGGATTCCCCCACTGAGAGTGAAGATGAAGGGGAAATGTTGCCGACTAATATTTGGAGTTTTACTAATGAGAGTAAGGAAGAAGTGAGGGAAGAAAAAAAAGTAAAGGCAGTCACAAAAAGTGGAAGGGTGGTGCCTAAAGTTAAAAAGCAACTAGTCCCTACTACTGAGCCCACAAAGAAGGATGATGAGGAGAACTAGATCATTAAATAGCCGAAAAAGACTCAGGCTCATATTTCCATTTGGGACTTGTTAAGGCAATCTCCATCACATAGATAGAAGTTAGTGAAGGCCTTGTACAAGTCTACTATAGCTACTGTCATTTCACAATCTAAATTATTAAATCTAGTTAAGGGAGGAACTAAAGAAAATGGTGTATACTTCGGTGGTGATCCACCCGCTTAAGGTAGAAATCATAACCGTCCTCTCTACATCAAGGCCTAGGTGAATGGTAAGCACATAGCTTGTGTGATGGTAAATGATGGGTTTTCAATTAATGTGTGTCTATTGGTTGCAATTCATGCTTTTGGACTGAATGAGAGCATGTTGAACAAGTCTAACTTGACCATTTTTTCCTATGACAACTGAGAGAGACAAGCTCTATGTACTTTTAGAGTAATAGTGAACATAGGGTCGACTAAACTGAAGCTAAATTTATAGTGTTGCCCATTCCTACCAACTTTTTTGTGTTACTTAGAAGACCATGGTTCTATAAGTTAAGGAGAGTCTCCTCTACAATCCATCAGATGATTAAGATATCTCATGATGGTTAGGTGGTCACCATCAAAGCTGCGAGGGAGAATCAGGTATCTGTGTTAGAAATAGCTAAGCAGCCATTTACTAGATTCCATATGTCCATAATTGATAATGAAGAGAGTAGAGATGGTTTTGTTGATAGCTTATAAGTAACCAATATGCTAAGAAAGATGTATTTCTTGTCTAGAGCCAATTTGGATGAGAATTCTCAGAGGCCTCAGGATGCTATTAGCACCAAAGGGTAAAAAGATCAAAAGAGGTTAGGTTACACTGATTTAGGGCAGAAAGGTAAAGGAAAAGGGGTAGTAGGTGAAGTCCCTTATATTTTCAAAAGTTTCATGCCAACTTTAGGGTTTTGCCTTTATTGTGGAAAAAATGAGCCTTAGCTAATGAGAGATGAGATTGTGCCTAGTTTTGAGCTATTTAATGATGTTTTCGATTGGAAGCAAGGAATTATCAAGCCATTTAAGGGTTTTAGGGATGAAGTTATTCTTTTACATCACTCTCCATGGTATAGGGAAGTGCTTGAGGAGATTGTAACTAAAAAATTGCCTATTGTTCAAAAAAAGGGCAAAGAAAAAGTGGAATTTGAAGCACCACTAGATCCAAACCTTAAAGCCAGAGAGGCAACTATTGTTGCTGCCAAGACTAAAGATGAAGATACTTTTATAGACATTGTTTATGTCCCAAAACTTTTTTATGAGAATAATGATTTTTCTTTTGATTATATTAATGAGATGAACGATTTTGCTTACTTATGTGATGTTTCTGCTAATTTCAATATGCATAATCATGATCATAAATCAATCATATTTGACATAATTTAACTAATACATGTTTATTTAATCTCAAAACAAAGGAAAAACCAAAAGAGATTTTATTAGCATCATACATAACTCTGAAGAGAGGGAAAATTTCAATAGAATATTGAAAAAATTATGAAAGAGTCTCTGCCTCGACCTATAAGGACATGCTGAGAATTGATCTAGAGATAGCTAAACATGCCATTCCAACCTACCCTAATTATAAGCTAGTAAAGTAGAAACTTAAGAGACTTAGGTTAGAGTGGGCTGAAAAAATTAAAGAGGAAGTGAGGAAGCAAGTAGAGGCCATGTTCTTAGTAGAGGTCTAATACCCAACCTAGTTAGCAAATATAGTCCATATGGCTAAGAAATATGAAAGAATTAGGGTATGTGTGGAGTATAGGGATTTAAACAAAGCTTGCCTAAAGGATGGCTTTCCTTTGCCCTATATAGATATCTTAGTAGACAGTGTAGCTGCTTGTTCCATGTATGGCTTTGTAGATGGATATGCCAAGTATAATCAAATTCTAAATAAGTTTCTAGATAGAATCAAGATGACTTTTATCACCGAATGGGGTACTTATGGCTATTAATTTATGCCTTTTGGACTTAAAAATGCAGGTGCCACCTACCAGAGGATGGCAACCAAGATTTTAGATTACTTGATCCACAAAGAAGTAGAAGTATATATGGATGACATAATGATCAATTTGGCTACTCGAGAAGGCCACTTTGAGAAATTAGAGAAGTTCTTTCAAAGGATTGACAAGTATAACCTTTACCTTAACCTGAAGAAGTACATATTCAGAGTAACCTCAAGTAAGCTTCTAAGACATATGGTGAGTCAGAGAGGGATAGAGATAGATCTTGACAAGATAAAAGCCATCAGAGAGATGCTTGTAGCCCAAAAAGAGAAGGAAGTTAGGGGATGCCTAGGTAGGCTTTAGTATATAAGTAGGTTTATAGCCAAGTTGACCTCAATTTGCGAACAGATTTTCAAGCTACTTAGAAAAGATTAGCCTGTGGTTTGGAATGAAAATTGTCAAAAGGCAATCGACACCATTAGCGAATACCTTTTGCATCCACCAGTGATTAGACCAGCACAAGTAGGTTAGCCCTTAATTTTGTACCTAGCTATAGAGGATAGTTCAACAAAAGTAATGATGGCCTAGAATGATGACTTTGGGATTGAGTATGCAGTGTACTACCTTAGCAAGAAATTCCTCCCATATGAAGCTAAGTATGTAGAGGTGGAAAAGATTTGTTTGGCAATCATATGGGCTTCATGTAGAAGAATTCTAAGTTGATCAACCACTAGAGGGAGCATAAGTAACTTATGAGTTTCCTAATAAGGACATCACATCCATAACAGTGCAAGGATAGCAGATGTACTTTAGTGGGGCTATGAATAGCAAGGGTATTAGAGTAGGAGTTGTTTTAATGACCCTAGAGAGTGAAAAGCTACCCTCAGCTAAGAAGTTAAGATACAAAACCATAAACAATGAAGTAGAGTACGAAACCTGCTGATGCGACCTCAGTAAGTGTACTGAATCGACAAGTAATATAAGGGAATATAATTGAGAACCCAGAATATCAAACCCAAGGGATAAAAGGCTGCTAGGTGAGATATTTAGAGTTGAGCAGGATTAATCTAAGACAAATTCCTAAGTTTTTTATTGAAAGTGTCCTAAATCTAATTAACAAAATAAACAAATAATAAAGCTAATTAAACTAAATATTAAACATTAATTAAAACATTGCCAAGGTACTCTAATCCTCACCATACCTAATGCATTGAATTAAACCACAACAAAATCTATGGCTTAAATATGGATAACCTAACTAAACCCCTAGTATCATATTCTAAAGCCTACTACTCTAACTATCCGATTTCCCATTCCGGAGCCAATCTGATATCCTGCATAAGCATGGGTCCTGAGACCTAGATATGAACTAGTATCCCATTCTGGAGCTTACTATTTCAATAGCCATCTATTCTTCAACTATTTTTGAATCAAATGCAGTTCACAAAGAGAGTTCAAAACCACTATTTTGGAATCATCGAGGACTCTAGATATAGAAGATATAAAAAAATAGAGCATGGCAATACCCATTCCATACAAACATAATAATCATTCATTCAAATGAAATAAAATGATCAAATGCTTAATAAAATAGATAAATGAATAATCACAATGAAGAATAGAGCATTCAAGCATATATAAATCAAAGATAAGTTCAATCCATTACATAGATATGGGGATTCATAGATCCCTTGGCAATAAAACCACAAATTAAACATTAATAAAGTAAAAGGAGAAAGTAAAAAAGAAACCTATGAAGTCCCTTGTAACTAATGAAGCCCCAAGTTTAACCCAAGCCTTCTCCAACTTTCTAGAAAAATGAAAAATAAAACTAAAACTAGTTGCAGAAAATTAAATCTAACCTTAAAAGTTGCATTAAAAATAAACCTAATCTAAAGCTTACATTAAAATAAATCTACACTACAACAGAAAATAAAGAGAAAACCCTAAAAAATGGAAGAAGAAACCCTATATCTAAAAGTGGCTCCTCTTCCTTTTTAGCCAAATAAAATTCAGCTTTTATGGAATCTACAGATGGACATGGTGGAGACACTTTGGTCTTAGCCTTGTACAATCGGCCAAAATAATATTGTAGCATTAGCACACAGCTGAGACACTTTGGTCTAGTTGTGGGCACCCTTCTAGACTGAACGGCTTTAAACATTGCATTAGACATGTCTCATCCCGAGTGCTAAAATGAAATGGTGTGGATTAGATTCTACAAGGCACAAGGCTAAGATACTTTGGTGTTTGTAGTGTGTAGATTAAATTTCTGTACAAAAGTCAAAATTATCCCATTAAACACACCAAAACTTGATAAATCTCAATATAGTTATATTTGTCATAAAAAGAGAAATTTAACACCTACAACACTAAAAACATGCAAAACAAGACACAAACACGAACAAAAACTACACTACAATTAAACACTAAATTAGAGTTATCACCTGAATCTTTGGGTTAAAAGCCTTGCTACTCATGGGGGCAAAGTCTATAGAGATATTCAAAGACTTATCCTTAATAGTCTATCAGGTGAGAGGTGAATGGTCTATAAGAAAAAGGGGCTGATACCTTACATCAAGTGTTTGAGAGCTTTGAGTAGTCAGTTTGAGGTATGCACTTTTGGGCATAAACCTAGAGATTAGAACTAGTTAGCTGATGCTTTAGCTACTTTAGTATTGATGTGGCATAACCCAAAAGGGGTCATCATGAAGCCTTTGTTAATCTCCAATTCTAACAAGCCATAATTTAAAGCTAAAGAAGTAATGGATATTGAGTGGATGATAGGAAGCCTCGGTACTATGATGTCCAGAACTACTTGGAAAAGTTAGTGTTTCCAAAAGAGGCTACTGAAAAGGACCAAAGAATGATCTGTAAGCTATCTACACAATTTATTAGTATAGGTGGAGTATTTTATAAGAGGCAACCCAACGATATCCAATTGAGGTTCTTGAATGAGAAAAAACTAAAAAAGTCATGGAGTAGGTACATAAAGGTGTGTGTAGAGCTCACATGAATGGTTTAGCTTTAGTAAAGAAGATGATGTGCCAAGGGTTCTTTTAGCTTACAATGGATATGAACTACTCTAAGTATGTGAAAGAATGTCAGTTGTGCCAGCAATATGCGAACTTAAGATACTGGCCATTTTCTTAGCTATGGAACCTCACATCACCTTGGCAATTTATTGCATAGGGTATAGACATCATGATTATGATCCATCTATCAGCATCAAATGGGCACAGATTCATTAGCCATAGACTACTTTGCGAAGTGGGTAGAGGCATATTCTTTTAAGAAAGTAGATGCTAAGGACATGGTTATGTTTATCGAGAAGAATCTGATATGCAGATATGGCTTGCCCCTTCACATAATGTCAAATAATGGGATGTAGTTACAAGGAAAAACCATGTAGATGCTAAAAAAATGGGGTTCAACATAATAGTTCTTTGCCTTATTGACATCAAGTGAATGGAGCAATTGAAGCAGCTAACAAGAATGTTAAAAAAAGCTAAACTAAGATGGTTCAAACTTACAAAGATTAGGTTGATAAGCTACCTTTTGTACTATAGGGATATAGGACTATAGCTAGAACTTCAACAGGAGCCACTTTATTTTTTCTAGTTTATGGAATAAAAGCTATGTTGCCGGTAGAGACTGAGCATCAATCTTTGATGATAGCTCTGGAGGCATAGTTGCTGAAAATAGAATGGGCTAGATAGAGGTTCCTCCAGCTTAACCTATTAGATACAGATAGGATGCGAACTTACTATCACAACCAAATCTATCAAAAGAGGTTACCTCGCTCATTTGGAAAGAAGGTTAAGAAGCATCCTTTAAAAGAGTGGGATCTAGTGTTCAAGTAGAGAAGGCTAGGGATTCCAAACATTTAGGAAAAGTTTAGACCTACTTGGGAAATACCTTTTGTCTTGAAGAAGTTATTATTTAAGGGAGTTGCGATTTTGACTAATAGTGATGGCAATGAGTTTAAAGAACCGATAAATATTGACATACTGAAGAGGTTCCATATGTTAGGAATTATCGGTTACATACATCTCATATATAAGCGAAATTTAAAATTTTTAACCAATAGATCGGATCTAGCCATTAATTTACAATATACATATTAATGAGAATAAGAAAAATCACCTTTGATTTTTGTTAAACAGTTGATTTTCCTTCTCACCAGGTTGTCGCAAACCACAATGTCCAAAATTAAACACCTCTAATTAGTAATCCACATTAGAGAAGGATTGAATGAACCGAAAATGGAGGAATACAAGGGTTGGCTAAAATCCCTTGATGCTAGCAAATGAGGCGGGGGGGGGGTGGCGGCTACGGTTGAGAGAGTGGGAGAATGTTTCTTTTCTCTTAATGTTGACTTAACCCTAAAAATCGTATCACTTGGATTTTTATAGTTAGGTTAAAAATCCAACTTCATAATGGGATTGGACTCTTTAAAAATGTTGTATAAATATTAAATGGGCTTCTAGAATTATTAATAATTTATTTGGGCTCAATTAAATCCAATTTAAATCCTTTCATAAAAGACTATGCACAAAATCCACAAACTAGGCCCTACATGCATACACTTGGATTTAATCACCCAAATGAATTCCAAATCCATCCAAATTAAATATGTAGGCTCCATAACACTTATCCAATATATTTAATTTTTTCTAGTCTAATAATTACGCCTCTAAGGCCTTATATCAAGGTTTGGCATGTAACCCTTCCTCTGGAGGGTTTCTGCGCCAAAACCAATCTTCTGGGCCTCTTTTAATTTTTTTAATGCATTTATTAATTATTATATCAGCCCTATAACACTTATAGTCCAATAATAATTAATTATGAAATACAATATTTCAATTAGGTCCATTTTACAGAACATTTCTAAAAAGTTCTACGGACAATTTTACTTGATCTTAATTAATTAAACTCTTTAATTAATTATTCTCTTATTCACTTCTCTATTCTAATAATAATATCAAATGTTATTATCCTTTTCATTTTACCATTTTATCCTTTCCTCTAAATGTGTGTGACCTATTGGGTTCCTGTCCATATTGGTAGTATAATATGTAATTGTGAGTTCTATTCAAAACTCATATGATTTAAACTTCTTTAAATCATTTTATCAATCCCTATTGATATTTATGATACATTATTATACAAGTCATGATTTTTCTCTAGCTATGAATCATGACTACCCAAATGTCAGGAAAGTCAAGTGGTTTGACTATACCCTTCTATAGAAACAGTTATCGTGTAATTACTCCTTTCACCACTCTTATCTCAAATAGATTTTGAGTATGGATTTCTATCAACTCATATAAATCTAATTATGTACGTTCTATTAATTTAACCATTGTTCCCAAAATTCCCTTTATGGATCCCTATCCATCTTGGTATATTACTCTGGTAAGAGATTCTCTAAACAAGGCAATTATAGAATCATGCGAGATAACTTCCCTTAATAAATCTGGGATGGTGAATCCTTTATCGATCACTTAACTAACTTCAAGTAGGTCATGATATACCCAACCTCCTAACTATGTTCACCCCCAGTTGGAAGTAATTAGTTATAGAGTCAAAGTACACCACTTGCTACTTAAGATAACTTTGGTGATCTCAAGTCTGAGGATACTTGCACAACCGCTATGAAGAGATTCCTCATTGATATAGATTTAATATCCATGTGAGGATTCTGTTTGAAGGTCTCCAATGAACTTGTTCTTCTAACAAGCATCCACATGTTAGCTTTGATTATCTTCCATAATCACAATTATGAGAACCGCTGCTTGAACCATTCAAGAAGCATAACATATGCTAGTCTATCCAAATTAACAATGTCCTATCTTGTTAATTCTATGACTAGGGATATTTAGATATTAACACATTTACATGCAATAGACATCTCATATGTCATCCACATATTGAACTAGGAAGACAATTGCACTCCCACTGACCTTTTTATGCACACAAGGTTCATCTCCATTCTGTGATAAACCAAACTCTTTGATTGTCTCATTGAATCGTATGTTCCAACTGCTAGAGGCTTGCTTTAATCTATAAATGGATCTTTGAAGCTTGTATACTTTTTTGCCATTTCCTTATGTGAACCCTTCTGGTTGTGTTATATACACATCCTCAGTCAAATTTCCATTTAGAAAAGTTGTCTTCAAATCCATTTGCCAAATCTCATAATTATAATTAGCTACAATGGCTAAAAGTATTCTTATAAACTTAAGCATCGCTATAGGAGAAAAGGTGTCGTCATAGTAAATACCATCTTTTTGATGATAACCTTTTGCTATCAAGCAAGCTTTATAGGTAACTATATTACCTTTCATGTCGGTCTTCTTTTTGAAGACCATTTGTATTGTATGGGTTTTATCCCTTCAGGTAGTCGAGTTAAAGCCTATACTTTATTCTCATACATGGAGTCCATTTCAGACTACATAGCCTTAAGCCATAAATCCTGTTCTGAACTGTTCAAAACTTTTTGATAGCTTGTAGGCTCATTGTCCTCTACTACAGTTATGCCTCTATCTGAATCAATATGACATCCATATCTCACAGGGATAGAATGCATCCTAGTAGATCTTCTAAGATTTTTTGTATAATCAGGTTCAACTGTAATCTCATCATTATGAAATTCAGTCTCGGGTTCAATCAGTTGATCTACTTCTATTTATGGGTCTTGAACTTAACCAAGTTCAATTTTACTCCCACTGTCCTTTCATAAGAGAAATTTTCTTTCCAAGAAGACAGCATGCCTTAAAACAAACACCTTTTGTTCTAAAGGATGGTAGAAATAATATCCAAATGTTTCTTTTGGATATCCCATAAATAAACATTTGTCAGACTTAACATCTAGTTTGTCTGACATTGTCCTCTTCACATAAGCAGGACTAGCCCATACCTTCATATGAGAAAGTATGGGTTTTTTTTATTCCATATCTCATATAGATTAACATCAACTAATTTACTAAGAACTTTGTTTAACACATGAACAATAGTTTCTAATGCATATCCCCAAAAGGACTAAAGCAAGTCTACTTGGCTCATCATAGATCGAACCATATCTAATAGTGTTCGATTTCTCCTCTCAGATACACCATTATGTTGTGGTGTATATGGTGGAGTCCATTGAGATAAAATTCTATTTTCTCTAAGATAATCCTGAAATTCTTGGCTTAAGTATTCTCCACCTCGGTCTAATATAAGTGTTTTAATACTCTTGCCAAGTTGCTTCTCTACTTCATTTCTGGATTATTTGAACTTTTCAAATGCTTTTGATTTATGTTTCATTAGATAGATATATCCAAACCTGGAATAATTATCTATGAAAGCAATGAAGTAAGAGTAACCTCCTCTGGCATGTGTAGTCATTGGACCACCTACATCTGAATGTATTAAGTCCAAAACCATTTTAGTCGTTCTCCTTTACCAATAAAGGGAGCTTTTGTCATTTTTCCTAATAAACAAGATTCACATGTATAAAATGATTCATAATCAAATGACCCTAAATCACCTAACTTGTGTAATTTGATTATGCATTTCTTATTTATATGGCCTAAATGACAATGCCATAAATATGAGGTATTTAGATTATCTTGTTTCATTCTCTTGGTATCCACATTATACACTTCTTTAATTAAATCAAGAACAAATATACCATTCTCAATGATAGCTTTAGCATAAAACATATTGTTCTTAAAAATATAACAACATTTGTCTTTTAAAAAAATGTCATAATCATTCAATAAACAATTGAAAGAAATAATACTTTTGGATAATGCTGGAACATAATAACAATTATTTGACTCAAGTATTAATCCACTTAGAAGAGGCAAATGGTAAGTCCCCACAACTGTTGTAGAGATGTTTTGTCTAGTAGCTGATTGTAGACATATTTTTGCCTTTCCAACTCTTTTACTGCTTTTAAGCCCCTATAGATCATTTTACAAATGAGATCCATATCCGGTATCTAATAGCCAAGATTGTTTTGAAGTAATGGAATAAGTATTTATTTCAATCATATGAATACCTGAAGTAAAAGCATCAGCTTGCTTTTTCTCCTTGAGAGAATCTAGATAGGCCTTGTAGTTACGCTTCCAACGACCATCTTTTCCATAATGGAAGCAAGTTCCTTTGGGATTCTCTATCTTGGAAACCTTCTTCTTAGAAACCCCACCATTCTTTGGCCACGCCTTGGTCATCTTCTTCTTCTTCTGCTTCTTGCCATTAGCAAAAGTGACAATCATGACACTTTTTGAAACCTTCTTAAAGGATCCATCAGCTATTTTGAGCATGTTGATTAACTCAGGAATGGTTACTTGGATCTTGTTCATGTTGAAGTTAAGCATGAAAGGTGAAAAACTTAGAGCCAACGAGTACAAGATTAAATCTATGTATAGATCATCATCCATTACATGGCCAAGTCTACTTAAATGCTTAATATACCCATACATCTTCAATGCATGAGTAGCAGCCGAAATGCCTTCCACCATTTTTGCAGCTAAATAGAGCTCGAGCATTCTCATATTGCTCAGTTCTAGCCTAAGAAAAATAAAGCTCCTCTAGTTGCAAAATGATGGTTCTAGCATCCATCATCTCATGTTGCTTCTGAAGCTTTGAGGACATAGCACCCAACATCAAACATGCTGCTGCTTCACCATCCTCTATGTATTTTTGATAAGGGCCCTTGATCTCATCAATGGCATCATCTGATGCAAGTGGTGGTGGACCATTATACAAGACATAATGGATCTTTTCAGCTTTGGGAATAATTCTCACTTGCTTGATCCAGTCAGAATAGTTGCTGCCAACCAGCTTGTTATCCAAGATTGATCGTATATTAATGTTTGATGTGCTTATGATTTTGATGTGAAAAAGAAAACATATGAGAGTATGTTTATATATATGTATGAATTAATTAGGTCTTTAATTAATCCATTTACTCCCACTATTTTATTGCTAATTAATAGCCCTCACTATATAATCCGATAAAACTCGATGGTTTTCTTAGTGGGTCAATATCCAATCCTTGATATGTAATTTGACCTTAACTGTGGTCAACAAGCCAAAATCCATACCCTTAAAAGGTAGGTATCTCTATACCAATTGTGTCTTTACACAACTATTGGATCATTAGGTTATCAACTCTTGATACATGCATATCATATATGTATTCCCTAATCTTGCCTCTAGAACCATTAGCCTTGACTGTGGTCAACAAGCTAATGGGCTAGCTAAAATGACCCATTTAATTACATTCGAACATATTCGATATAATGTGAGCTTGATTGTGGTCAACAACCCACACTATAAAGAACTCTAGTTCTCCTCAAATTAATGGAAGGCTTACCTTAGTATTAGTTTGAGGGATTAGTTAATTAAGTCTCATCATAAATGGTTGGCATACATTGGTATGCATCCTATATCTATCACATAAATATAAGCATACAAATATGGTATAGTTATAGACTTTACTACATTGATCTCCCCAAGCCAAAAGGAAAATCAAAAGGTCAAACCTAGGTAATATGCATGATTCAAACAAGTAAGAATAATTACATTATCTTCAAACTTGTTGGATCTCCATTCGGCCCATCTTGCTCCTTGATAGTGGTCTCCATTTCTATCTCTAATTATAATATAAGTAATCTAATTAAATATTATAATTTGAAAAAGAAATACAAACCAAAAACAAGTGGCCAGGACATGAAAGTCCTCATTCAGCCGAAACATGCATTATGCTCAATCACATTCGGCCTTTGTCCATAACTATCCATCATGCCAATCATACACCCTTATATGCTTTTCTAATACATAAAGTAAAACATATAATGGATTAATAACTCTGTTTCAACTCTTGAAACATACTTTTGAGTTATTTTAATAATGTGATCAAATTAGGAAACTTTTTCCATTTTGGAAACTTTCATTTTAGGAAACCTTTTTGCATGCATGTGTTCTTACCTTAATTATCAATACAATTGATTATTAATTGATTATCAATTTATTATTTAATTAATTAATTGTATTAAATAATTAAAAAATTAATTTTGGTCTTAAAACAAAGGGTAGGCTGAAATCCACACTATAAACCCTAAAATGTGTTCACACATAAACAAGGTTTGTATCTATTAGACCATTTAGGCCTTTTGGAATAAGCCAAGCCCACTCTGGCCCTTAAAATACATTAATAAACTTAAATATAGTTTATAATATTTAATTTAAATTAGCTTCTTGGGCCCACCAAGTCATTCACTAATTTAAACCAAGTCCGTAAATATAATTAAGCCCACTAAGTGGTTTTAATAAATTAAAATTAATCCAATTAATTAAAAGCCCATTTTAATTAATCCAATTAATTAAAAACACATTAATATATCAGATATATCAGATTGAAAAGATTAAAAATTATTCTAAATAAGAACACACCAAGAATATAAATTTATCAAACTTTTCGACTGAACTAGTTTTCATGCAAAACTTGTTCGATTTTAATTTTGTTTGATCCTATGGCTTAATATCACATATTAAACACATAAATTATCATCAAAATAATTTTAGAGTGGATCAATAAAAATTTAATTTAGAACAGCCCCTAAACTTTATGGAAAAATAAAAGCCTTACACGCTAAACACAATTATTTTTTCTCAAAAGAATCATTTTTTTTCGTTTTATATATTTGATCACATACATCTAGAAATCAATATTCTCATTCATGAACAATCAAATCTGATATTTTAAAGTTCATGAAATAAATAACTCAAAAATAATAACTATTTCGCAAAATATAGAATTATAGATTCATGGAAAAACTTGGCTCTGTACCATGTTGGGAATTATCGGTTACATGCATCTCATACATAAGCAAAATTTAAAACTTTTAACCAATAGATCTGATCTTGCCATTAATTTACAATATACATATTAATGAGAATAAGAAAAATCACCTTTCATTTTTGTTAAACAGTTGATTTTCCTTCTCACCAGGTTGTCGCAAACCATAGTGTCCAAAATTGAATACCTACAATTAGTAATCCACACTAGAGAAGGATTGAATGAACCAACAATGGAGGAATAAAAGGGCTGGATGAAATCCCTTGATGCTACCAAGGGGTGGGGGGGGTGGCAGCTAGGGTTGAGCGAGTGAGAGAATGTTTCTTTTCTCTTAATGTTCACTTAACCGTAAAATTCGTATCACTTTGATTTTTATAGTTAGGTTAAAAATCAAACTTTATAATGCGATTGGGCTCTTTAAAATTGTTGAAAAAATATTAAATGGGCTTCTGAAATTATTAATAATTTATTTGGGCTTAATTAAATCCAATTTAAATCATTTGGTAAAAGACTATGCACAAAACCCATAAACTAGGCCCTTCATGCATACACTTGGATTTGATCACCCAAATGAATTCCAAATCCATCCAAATTAAATATGTAGGCTCCATAACACTTATGAAATATATTTAATTTGTTTTGGTTCAAGAATTAGGCCTCTAAGGCCTTCTATCAGGGTTTGGCATGTAGCCCTTCCTCTAGAGGGTTTTTACGCCAAAACCAATCTTCTGGGCCTCTTTTAATTTCTCCAATAGATCTATTAATTATTATATCAGCCCTACAACACTTATAGTCCAGTAATAATTAATTATGAAATACAATATTTCAATTAGACCTATTTTACAGAACATTTCTAAAAGTTCTACGAATAATTTTACTTGATCATAATTAATTAAACTCTTTAATTAATTATTATCTTATTCACTTATCTATTCCCATTATAATATCAAATATTATTATCCTTATCATTTTACCATTTTATCATTTTCTCTATATGTGTGTGACCTATTGGGTTCCTGTCCATATTGGCAGTATAATATGTAATTGTGAGTTCTATTCAAAACTCACACGATTTAAACTTCTTTAAATCATTTTATCAATCCCTATTGATATTTATGATACACTATTATACAAGTCATGATTGGCATCTAGCTAGGCATCATGACTACCCAAATGTTAGGAAAGTCAAGTTGTTTGACTATACCCTTCCATAGAAAGAGTTACCATGCAATTACTCATTTTACCACTCTTATCTCTCAATTAGATTCTGAGTATGGATTTTTATCAACTCATATAAATCTTACAGACCAGAAAAGGTGTAGATTATAGCCTATTATGCCTAAAGACCATGATCAACCACCAAAGGCACCTCCAGCACCACCTATTCAACTTGATCAGCCTCAGCAGGATGAGCTACAAGAGCCCTAGGGTACAAACATAGATGTACATGTTGAGAGGGATATACAAGTGGATTTAGATGATCTTCTTGGTGGGTTAACTCCTCCTTTGGTACTTTTATGATCTCCCATCTAACCATGACTATCATTTTCAAGAGTATTCGGGAGATTCTCACCATATGGCCACCCATAAGCCTCTACTTCTAGTGCTCCACCACCAGTTCAGTCGACATCAGCTTCCTCTAGCACCACCATCAGATGATATCTCTAGAAGACTATCCACCATAGAAGATGTCATCCATAGATAAGATCAGACCTTACAGTCCATCCTAGCCCTAGTATAATCCATGTAGACTTAGCAACAGGCTAATATACAAGATATACGGGCAGACTTAGTAGCAAACTAGGCAGAGATTTGATGCAGCATTGTAAGTTATTGATGATTCTCTCATCGATATTAGAGAGAAGATTGCTTGCACTAAGGGAAAGGCTCATAGATGCAGAAGGCTATGGTGCAGATGTATGAGTAGTTAAGGAGATGCACCAGGTACTTGAGAGATGATCTCATGAGATACTTGAAATAGTATTCAAAAGTAGTCTTAGGGCTCGAGGAGAGTTTAGACCACTTAGCTGAGGTGATGGCATAGATCCTATAGCCCTTATCCATAACATTGCCTTAGTTTGAGTTTAGGTTTTGGCAGTAGCAGGAGCAGCCACCAGCACCACCGCAAGCAGTGGCACCACACAGACCTTTCAAGCCATCAATCTTTCATTCTCTCTCTAAATCGTCTTATCGTAGGGGACCTGGATCTTCACAGTAGTCATATTTTGCATTCAGCAAGTTTTAAAACTTTTTAAACATTTTGGTGTATATAACCAAATCATTGATTTATATTTATGTTTCTTTCCTTTTTTTGTCTTTAATTATTCTTACATTTCATTTTCATTGTTATGTATGACAAAGGAAATGAAAATAACAAAAATAATAAAAAAATAAAATGACAAAAATAACAAAAAGACAAATGGAAAAGATAAAAATAACAAGATAAGTAGTAAAAGAATGGATTGACCATGATTGACTACAATTGACAAAAAATGACATGATAAATCTTCCGAATAAGCGAAGCACTAATGCTTCACCTTTCTCATAGGTACCAAACCCCTCCTAAGAGGCACACATTTTTCACAATCAATCATCATACAAACAACCGTGATGATGATAGTTTTCCCTATATTGGGGATACAATTATGGGGAATGGACAATGCCTATAGTAGACATATTGTCTACTTGTGAAATGGAGAAACTTTTTGATGATGCCCACACTAAATGAGATTAAAAGGATAAAGTGTTCATGAATGAGGAATTGATAGGAGTCTGTGATGATTTTTCTTCTTCTTCCATTACTTAAAAACACCTGTGGTGCCACAAGAAGTCTCTAAACAGGTTAAAATCAAAAGGGATACATAACAAAGAGAAGTGTAGATATTTTTTGACTCTGAAAGGATTTAAAAGAGATGGTTATAAGCTTTCCTAGCTCTTTTGGATAAGAGACTTCAGTAATCATATATCCATATGGATGAAGACAAAGCAAAGGACTTCACCAGTGATTGATCCACATAACTGAAGACAAAGTGAGAGACTTCACCAAAGATTGATCCATATAGTTGAAGACAAAATGGAACATTTTGTCAATGATTAATCCACATCGCTAAAGCCAATATCACAATATAAAACTAAAGCACACTAAAAGAGGGATAGTCTAAAAGGTTGGCTTAACTTTTAATGATGAGGAAAATAATTGTGTTATAGTGTCTCCAAGGTAGATCTATAGATGAAAAGCAAGCTTTTAAGTTCACACCATCAATGACTCCTCATAAATGCATATTTGCCAAAAATTTTCCAACAAAAATATTGATTCAAGAAGGGGTAGACATGCCTACAAATGGCATCAACCATCCTATATAACAAGGTTAGTCATATCAACTAAGGGTGACAACCGATCACCCATCACAACAGCAAGGTTAGACATGCTGATAGATAAAGTCAACCAATTAACAATCTTACCTAATTCTTTATGCCGACATTTGGCGTTAATTAGATATAGAAAACTCATTTTGATTCTGTATACCGACAAGCTAGCACTAATCAAATAGTCAAACTAGGGTTAACATATTGATAAGTTGATGGTAACTACCTAACCAAGGGTTAACACATTGACAAGATAATGGTAACTACACAATTAGAGAATTATGCCTCAAATTGTACATGTTTTAAAATAATCAACCAGAGATTCGCTGCCTCAGGTTCGAATCTTTTTTTCCTTTTACTTGATAAAGAGCATGAATCTCGAAGTTAGATTGCTTGATTTATAAAGAGCATGAATCTCGAAGTCAGATTGCTTGATTTCCATATTTTTATAATTGTTTTATGGGTTTCAACTTTGATTTTCTAAGATTTTTTAAATGAATTTTGAAAAGCATAAGTTTTAGCCTTTGATGATGACAGACAGTCGTCTATCATGAAGGGATGCTCGTCTATGGATGTTTTCCTTTAGTCCAGGTCAGATCAAGTGGTATTTTTGTAAATTTTAGGAATCGTGTGAGGGGTGACCATATGTCATTTATAGATGCCCATTTGTAGGTTATTTCTAGATTTCCCACATTTTTCAATTTTGAAAATCTTGGATAAAGATCATATTTTAGAGATTTTGATTTGGGGATGGATTTTAAGAGATTTTATCTTCCAATTCTAGGGGGTTAGAGTTAGAGTTGATCTCTAACTCTTCTCCAAGTATAAAAAAGAAAATCTAGGGTTGAAAAAAAAAGGATTATTTTCACTTGGAAATTAAAGGCAAACTTTTGAGGAAGAGAAATTTGATTATCTGTTCTCGAAAGTAGAACCTCAAGCAATCATTCACACTAACAAACACTTTCTTCTTTATTCTGAACATAGGAATCAAGGTTGGAGGCCTAGGGCTCACTTTACAGTTTTTTAGGGTAATATTCTAGGTTTTATTTTGCTCTCTCTAAACTCATACTCTACTCATATAGCTAACATGTTTACTTATTGATTATGATGTTATATTTCATGTTTGTTCATTTGTTAATAATCTTTGCTATTCCATAATGATTTGAATATGTTAAATATATGTTGGAATGGCATGTTAAGGATTACTTTTTCCATGAATGCATGACGAATACTTTGCTTTAATTTTTTTATTTATTTGCTTTTTGCTATCACAGCATGGTTTAGGTTATATTTCGGAGTTATATTTTTGAAGTTTCTCATGATTAAGGGGTATAGATATGCATGTTTGGGGTTTAAATGATTTTTTTTATTTTTGGCTTTAGAAATTTGCATTCTGCGACTGTATTCAAGTGACTAACAGGAAAAAACTCGATAGAAACTTATTTATCAACACGATAGATGGGACATCATGGCATCATCTCCTTATCCTGTCTCTCCTTCACCTGGGGTTATTTGTCCTCTTCTTATGGGCATATGTGTCCTTATTTTAGGCTTTTTAGGTGTATTTTTGAGTTAGTTGCATGATTTGTTTGTTTTTCATGTTTAGATTTATTTTAAATCTAAATTTTTCTTCTGTTCTACTTGATTAACATCTTGTTCTTCTAAAATTTTTATTCCAACATACTTTATGAGTATTTTTAATTAATTAATGTATTTATTTTGATAACTGATTTATTTTGATGTCATGTATTAATTAATTTGCTTCTTTGTGTATTTGTTTGAACAATTTTGTTTCCCTATTTTGGAGTACCTTTTTGGGAGCTTAGTACAGTTTTAGAAGCGGTTCTTCAAGTGGTTCCTTTCTTTTTCCCCTCTTTAATTTTTGTTGCATTTGTCCCTTTGCATTATTTGATTGTATTTTATGGTTTATTTATTTTTTGCATTTATTCATTTTTTAGCATTTTAATTATTATTTGTGATGTATTTTAATTTTGGAGATGTAATAATTTAGTAAAAAAGGATTTTTTTAGAACAATTAATAAAATAGCTTAAATGATTTTTACTTAATTAATTTGTATTTCTCATAATAAAATGGACCAATATCCACTTTTTCTCCCAAAATGACACAATAAAAAAGAGTCATATTTTCATTAAAATTGGGATCACTCATCCCACATTTTTTCTAAAATTGATATGGACTATTCACCTTTTGTAAATATGTATAAGGGAACCAATGTTCCCAATCTAATGAATGTCTCAATTTATGTATGCTGTTTATTTCATTTTCAATTTGGACAATTTGCTTTTGTAATAACTTAAGTAGAATGCTTGTTTATTTATTTACTGCTTTACTTATTGCTTTCTAAGATGATTGTTATGTCTATTTATTTTCTAGTAATGCATTGTGTGAGAAGGGAGATAGTGGATTAATAATAAAAACTTAATTATAAGAAACATCAACCGAGTTGCCAAGTAAGAGTGATGTCCCGAACATCGATCGTGTTTAGGCATTAAAAGGTTGAGATTCATTTCTTAACGTTATGTTGGGGTGGCAACTCAATGAAACTTAACTCTTGAGCCCATATTAGACACTTTCATGGGTTGACCATCAATAATAAATTAGGCCTAAACCCTTTTCTATAGTGAAGTGGCTAATTTCTGAGTTTTAGTAAGTCTCATCCAGCCTTGGACCCTAAAACCGAGCCTTTGAGAATTAAACTAGAATCGAATGAGCTCTGATGCATATCATAGTGATGACTATATTGGGGACAAAGAGACCTTACCCCTAAAAGCATCTCGGTTAAGTTACTTATAATTAGGGTTTTCTTAATCCTATTTCCTTTCAAAATTACATTTCTTATATACATCCTAAAGTCTTAGAATTAATTTGGGCAACCCTATTTTAATCCCAGTGCTATCTTAAAGCATACCTTATGTACACTCAATATGGAGAGGTGTCAAAGAGAATCATCGACCAAAGTCTAGAACTAATTGGTATATGAAATAGTGATCTATTAGTCGCTATGCTTGTGATGAGGCTCGACCTATTAGCAGGGACTATATTTGGGTAGCCCTATAGTTTCATCACTCAACTACAGCCCATGTAATGACAATAGCTACTTCCCCTAGGCTATATAACCATAACAATTCTTGTTTGCTCTGTGGGCCCTTATGTATTGAATAAATCCAATTAAATTAGAAGGGTACAAATCAAAGGCTACCATTCCCTCAATGGGTCTAACCCTATTTATTTGGATTCTTTAATACATAATGGCTAAAACCTATATCGCTTGTGCTTTCAATTAAGAGAGGTTATGCTACCGATTTTTATCATGCACCATAAGCATCCATTGGGTTCCCTACTGACTCTATAGGCTAAGCTTACCTAGGAAAGAGACTGCACGACATCTTATGTTGGAGTAATAAGGTTGGAAGGCTATGTCTTGCTTGTATGTGGCTATGATTGACATCTGACAAACACATTCATTGCATTTATGCATCATATATATATACCATATTTATGCATTATCATCATACATCATCCCTAACACTTAACTTTTATAGCCATTATAGATTCATTTAGGTGGTCCAAAGGGTCAGGCAATCACCTCTTTCAAAGATCTATGTTTGAATTACCAGGGTTGAGATCAGAGTGAAGTTCATAGTTAAGGTTTAGGATTAGTTTCAAGTTTAGTTCAATTGAATTTTCAAAGAGCAATAAAGCAACTACATCAGCAATGACTAATGAGATATAACTAAACAAGACTGAAAGAGGTACATATGAGGCAACAAGGAGGATGTCTTTGAGGGATAGGTTAGCCACTTCTACTTGAGGGCCTGCAGTGGCATGAGATGAACTAGACAAGAGGTTAGATATGTGCTTCTAAGAATTTAAAGAGAGGATAATGGCCCTAATTTATGGTCGGGTCGCTTCTTTAGCACCAAATACTAGAACTCAGCCTGTAGCACCCACTTGTAAGGCAACGGAGCCAACACATATTGGGGACACTACCACAACAGATGCCACTGCACCTTGAGCACCACCAAGGGATCAGAGAGGAAAGAGGAGGCACACCACAAGAAAATTCTAAAATAGCAATGGAAAATTAGGAATGGAATTTGATTTTCATTGCTAAAATTAGTGGAAGTTTTTAGCTTTAGCAATGAAAATGGAAAATGGTTATCTTCTGTAGCTAAAAATGGAGGGAAATATTAGTGCCAAAATTTTATGATAGAATTTAGCAGTAAAATTGCATTTTCGTTGCTAAATAAAACGCCAGCAAAATGTAGGGAAATTTTGCAATGAAAATCACCAATGAAAACAAATTCCATTGATAATTTAGCAACGGAATGTATTTTCTGTTACTAAATTACCAACGAAATTTTTTTCATTGCTAAAGTAGCAACGAAATAATTTTTTGTTGATTAAATAGCAACAGAATGTGTTTTCGATCGCTAAAATAGCAATAAAATGTGTTTGTAGTTGCTATTTTAGCAACAAAAAACACATTACATTGCTATTTTAGCAGTAAAAATTTATTCTGTTGCTATTTTCATTTTTTTCTTAGGTATAAATATTCCAAAATTTTTCCCCTATTCATTTTTCCTTGTCTTCCTTCTCTCTCTGCCTTGCCATCTTGCTTCTTCCTCCCTCACCCTTACCCTTGCCCTCTCCCATGCCCTCTCACTCTCCCTCGCCCTCTCCCTTTGCCAGTACCAAGTAACCAGAGAAATAGCAACCAAATGAAAAATTGATGAATCTTTATATTGCAACATTTCCTTTAGTTGCAAGCTCACTTGCTCATGGAAATCGCTCTCTCTCTCTCTCTCTTTTTGTGTGTCTCTCTCTATTTCTTCTTATAAATTTCTTGTATTTTTTTTATCTTTCACTATAAGAAATAGACTCATTAAAGACCACAATTTAAGGATCAGTCGATTTTCTAGTCCTTAAAAATATACTAATAAGGACCATATTTTTATACGATCATTGTTTTTCAATTTAGTAAATAATAATAGTGAGGAAATAAAATCTCATCCTAAATATTAGTAATTTTTGGTCTTAAAACTATAAATTTAGGTGGGACAACCCGCGCTGCACCTAAAAAAATAAAAGAGAAAACTTTATCTCTTTCCTACAAAATCTATTTTCTCATTTGCTTTCTTTTTAACAAAGTCTCTACCCTAAAAATAGCTTTGAAATGAGTTTCAATTGATTTAAACTCTATACCAACATTCTTTTACAGCAGTAGCTCTCCATCAACAGATGCTTTCTTGCTTGCTCCACCTCAACAGCACCTTGATGACTTATTCCACCATTAGGTACATTATTTTAATTTTGAACTAGATTTTTATTTATCCTCTTTTATTCTCAAAATCCTATCAAGGTTTTCTCTCTTCTTTTTCTACTAAATTCTAGTTAATTACCTTTTGTGTCAAAGGGTTTCGAGGGTTTCTTTTTTTCTTCACTATTATGTGGATTTGATGTTTGATGAGATTAGTTTTTACTTTTTACTTTTTCTTTTCATCCATAAATTTGGATTACTAAATTAGTCAACTTGATTAGGATTTACTTTTTTTGTTTGCCAAAACATACTGCTGTTAAGGGCAGTTCCAGGTTTAGATGAGGTAGGGAAGGCTATTTTAATTATTTCTTCACTTACTTCTATAAGAGCTTGCATTTCTCTATTCTTGATTTTTTTATTTCATAACCTATTACCTTTGATATTGAAAGCTTGTAGTATTTCTTGTGTTTACGTGTTATTTATATATTGTAGCAGGAACTATGACAGAGCAAATCATGCTCTTTGAGAATATTGGGACTTCAGTTCTTGTTTTCAAAAATCAGGTTTGCTACTTTATAAAGAAACATGCTAGATATGTTTGTGATCTAGTTTTATCTTTATTAAAGTCATATGTAAAACCAAAATATTTTATGGTAGCTAAATTGATTTTATGTTTAAATTAAACTATATTACCCATTCTTATATGTGAAATATGATTCTACAAAGAAAATAATTGCATATTTCTTGAAATTATATTTTAAATTCTTCTAAATATTGTATAACAAAGTAAGAATAAAATATAAACCATGGTTAAGGATCATTTTTTGTTCAATAATTGAGTTTAATGGGCAACTTGTCCTACATTTTCTTATAAATTTCTATAAGGCTTTGCCTAAATGATCTTTCATGATAGTGATTATGTGATTATATGTTTGGTTTGATTATAAGGGCTTCCCCTTCAGCTTTTGTGTGACAAACTCTTTTGACTTACTATATCTTTTATTTTTATTTGTTTTGTGGGAATATGCACTTCATTTGTCACATGCATAGGACATCAAACTTAAAATCTGGGAAAGAAAGTGCATAATATATTAAAACAGGTGTAATGATGTTTGTTATCTATGTTTTAGAAAACTTATAAATTATCCATCCTAAAGGTCTGTCATTAAATGTTTCAGCATTCCCTCTTCACCACCACAATTCCCATATATATTATGCCAAAGTTTGCAAATTTTCAATAACATGGTATTCTTATATTTTAGTACTCTCTCTTTTTCTCTCTTTACCTAAATGTTATTCAAAGTAGTTTTTCATGTGTTTAGGAGTTTCATTTAGAGTTGAGTATTGACGCCTTTATCATATTTTAGGAAACCATTACCATTCTAGAATTAACATTTTTTGCTTATGATATCCTAGGTCTTTTCTAACTATTTTTGCACTGGTGGTTCCTTGTTATATTTATTCATAGAACATTTTTAGTTTTCTTGATAGGTAAATGAGCTACTAATTGACCCAACAATTCATGAGGAATTTACACAATTAAAGGTTTGTGCATTAACTTCCTAATTACATGTTTAAATATGTTATTTAGGAAAATTCCCAGTAAGATTATTCTTTACTTATGTTCTTCTTTATGCATCCCTGGATTCATTATGAATGAAGACAAATAAAATTAATAGAAAGAAATCTTATCCTAGGGAATAAGAGATATTATATATCAAAAAGCTTTTCGAGCTAAATCATTTCTTAGGGATGTTATGATTTTAGAGTACAATGATTAGCTTTGGTGATTTAACTTTTTTTTTGAAACATTTTTGTTCTTTGCTTGTGTAGACAATATTCTTTTTTTCCTGGCTTAGCCTCTAGTGGAAAATAATTATTCTAAACTTAAATGTATTATTGATTTTGAATTTTTACTTGTTCATCTAATATGCTTATCTCATTGTTTTCTTCTAGAGTCCAGATAATGTTGTAAAGAGGAGTCTCAATTGTTCATGTTCATTTTGATATGTTAATATGGATTTTACACTAAATGGTTTAACAATATGATTCTTTTATAATGATGTATTTTATTTTGCAGAATTTGGTCAAGGAGAAAGACAAAAGGGTGAAGGAATTACAGGATAATATTGATGTTGCTAATTTTACTCCTCAAAGCAAGATGGGGAAAATACTGATGGTAAAATATAGGACCCTACTAGAGAAAATGAAGAGATTGGATAATTAGGTTACTCAAGGAAAGGTACTGCTATTGTGGTGGCTTTTTTAACATTTATTTATGGTTTCTATTTTCTATATTCTTTAGGTATCTATTCCAATCTATGATTAACATCTATTATCTTATCCATGAAATTTTAAATTATTTTTATTTCTTTTTGTATCATTGTGCTGGAGAAGGTGGATTGGCTATTTTTATTTCTTATTTGATCATTGTATGGGAGATGGTTGCAAAGCAATGGTGATATATTTCAACAACATATTTGAATTATATTTCATAACATTAATGGATTTCAAATGAATAAAAATTTATTTCAACTCTAAATATGATCATTGATTGTTATTGTTCTTCAGAAAGAGTTCTATTCTCTATAGAATAAAAAAAAACTTGACATAAATGCATTAGCATGCTTTGAATAATGGACTGATTTGGTGACATCTATATTATCAGTTCTTCCTTAATTTTTGGTAAAGTGATTAAATTGATTTATATGTGCATAAATTGGTAATGAAACTTGCTTTGTAGAAATCTCAAAATGCAAAACTCAGAGTCAATTCAAAGGTTAGTGGTGTAGCAATGCAAATTTAGAGATTTTATAATGAAAATTACAAGTTAATTGCTTATTAACAATACCTAAACTTATCATTTTCCTTAATCTTTCATTGATAAAGTTTTCAAAACTTTACTTGCTATTTAGAGGAGCTCTAGTATGTTTCTTGAAACCAGTATGGCTTCCATTGAAGGTTTAGTGAAGTTTTTGTTACTGGCTGCCAAGTGTTTAGCATTTGAATGCTTTTGGGTTAATGATGTTTAATAACATGTTTTTTCTTCAAAAGTTATAGCATAAGTACAATTCATAACATATGCATAGCATGGGCTAATTAAGAGTTTTTTTTCATGGGTTAGATCCTTATGAAGAGATGGTTTATTTGATGTCGATAAGGGAGCTTATTATTCACTCATCAAGAGGTTTATCTGAACCTAGGAAGTTATTCAAGAGCTTGATGGCCATCATTTCGATATGTGGTGAGTAATAATAGAAAAAAAAAGGAAAAATATTTTTCTCCATAAGATTTGCTGGAATTCCTTAATGAAAAAAAGGTTCGGAGTGGTGCAAATGGTTAAGTTAGCTGAGAAAAAGAGGGACAACTTGGAGATTGGTGTACTTTTTTTTCATTATCAATTATTTTGATATTTTTTCAGTGATTTTTGTTCTTCTATAGAGTAGGATGTGAAGAATGAAGCAGGGGCCTATATAATTCTTTCTTAATTGCATTTAACGACTACATAATTAGGTATATTATGCAAATGATGAACTGTTGAACTGAACTTTATTGCTTTTTACCCCATAATTCTAGGTTATGCTATTGCTAAAGGAAGACCCATCAAAGAATGCCCCCTTCCTTGCTGTGGTATTGGTGTTGGTTGGTTCTTGTAAGTTATCTTCAATTCTGACTATCAGTGAACATATTAATGCCTCATTTTCTTACAAAATATTTTATATTAACTTGAAATTATCAATAACATTTTAATCATATACTTGCATTAGTTGAGGAATCAAGATTGAAATATCAAAATATCAATTTGCAAAGGGGTAGATATAAAGATAAGATTAAGAAAATGAAATGGGACTGATAAAATTAAATTGGTTCATGCATGAGCATAAGAAGTAAAATAAGTCCAATTTTTTCTGTTGAAAGGTCTAAGCATTTATATAGTGCTTCATCAAATAAATTGAGTAATTAACAAGTTTTTTTAATACTACTGTAATTAACAAGTTAACTATTGTAACTTCTTTAAAAAAAAACAACAAGTTAACTACTGTAACATAAACAATGAAACTCAAGAATAAAAATTCATAAATTAGTTCATAATGAAATTCTTTATAATCTTGGTGGCTAAAGCTAAATTTAAAAAAAAAATTTAAGAGAGGCCCTATCGAATCTAAAGTTTTCATAGTGTTTTATATGAAAATAACTAAATAAGTAAACATTAAATTGGAAAACGCTTGGATACAAGAGATTTTCATTGATGAATCTAATCTAATAATAAAGTAGCATATAATTAAATTGGTTAAAAAAGAAGTAAAGCAACTATCAAAACACATATGTACTAATATTTTATCAATGGATTGTAAGACTCAATTGTTTAACCATATTATTTATATGAAAAAGGTAAAAGTATGTCTCACATTCTTCAATCTTGTGTAGTTGTGTGGACTCATCCGACATTAATGAGTAAATACTCATTTTCATTAGTACAAGTTTCTAAACTCTAATGAAATGTAAAACTAAAATTATAATCATTTATATATTAGTATAAAATAGCCATTATAATCGAATGAAAATTAATGGTTCTAATAATTAATTTAATTACCCGAGTCTTATTTACAAATGAAAAAAATAGCTATGCAATTATCTTACTACTATAGTTGAGCAACTTGGCTCAAACTAAATGAGTTTAGAAACATATAGAATTTGAAATACCAATGGGCCTGGCTAAAAGAATAAAAATACAGAATTGGTAATTTGAAGCCTATGTTCTTTTGAAATGAAGTAACAAATTAACTTAAGATATTTTGATGCATCTCAGGTGGATGATGAAGCAATGAACTTGAACAAAAAACTAATGTCTAAATTAGTCAATGGATGTGGGTTATACACTGAGTTATAAGTTTTAAATTATGCATGTAATCGCATGGAAATAGAAGTTTAGGTTTTCTTTTTTTTTCTCTTTAAAATAGCTTTTGATTGGTAAAAAAGAATTTTTCATACTATTTGCAAGAGATTGATTTTTTCTTTTCATCTTATTCTTGATTGCTGATTGTATTTTTGGAGCAGTGGTATATACATTTATAAGATGATTTCACATTCATTCACTATTTAAAATATAATATAAGGATTTTTTCTCTATCTTAGTTGGATTAAAGAAATGGATTCTTCAATATTTCGAGCAAAGGAATCTAAATGTGTTTTAACAGAAAAATTGCAAATTGATTGAAAAAAGGAGGGCCCCAGCATTGTATTTTTGTTGTTATGTCCCATTTTCACATTTTTGGTCTTTTTTATGTCTGTTAAAATTATAGAAAATTTAACAAACATGGGTAAAATAATTTTTAGGGATGAAAGGTACCATCATGAATTTTTTTATTACTATGTGAATTTAGCAATGGAAATTACAATTTATGTTGCTAAAATTAGTAAATAGCAACGAAAAATGGTTGTTATTACTATATTTAGCAATAGTAATTGTAATTTCCATTGGTAATTTTGACCAATTAATAGAATCATACATTTGGTGGATTTTGAAATGGATTTTGAATTTTGTTGCTAATTTTATCAATTCCATTGCTAAAAATAGCAACTATCAAATTAGCAATTGAATTTGCCGTTGCTAATTTTCGTTGCTAACTTTGATTAGCAACGAAAAATCAACAATTTTTGTTGTTAATTTCCATTGCTATTTGATTATTTTCTTATAGTGACATAATCCTGATGATGACTATATTGAAGAAGAGGAAGAAGAAAAAGAGATTCATATGGTAGTTGTGAGGAATAGAGGCCTTAGTACTAAAATGTTGCCTTCTAAAAGATAAAGGAAAGAATAAAGGCCATGGCCTGAGTATTTTCTGCTGGCAGGGGAATGAACCCTAAAGATAGGGATTTGGATGGAGATGATCCACTCCATCAAATGTTCAAGATGCCAGATTTGCCTAGATTTGCTGGTACTTTTGACCCTTCTACACATGTGAAGCAGTACACTTTAATCATAAAAGGGACCACCTTGAATAAGAAGCAGAAGGTGGAGTACTTTTGTTTAAGCTTAATGAGCTCGATAATACATTGGTATCATAGGTTTGATAGGTGCACTAACGAAGATTGGGACTTGTTGACTGAAGAGTTACTCAAGCAATATAATTGTAGCACCATAGTGGAGGTCACTCTAAAAGACCTCGAATTGCTCCAACAAAAGCATGACAAGTCTTTACATGAGTAGCTGACAAGGTGGAGGAATAAGGTGATGGAAATAAAGAGGAAACCTGATACAGCTAACTAAATCAGGCTCTTTATTAGAAATGCAAGTCCTTACCTGAGGGATGGCCTAAAGATGAAGGGATTGAAGGATTAGGAGTCCTTAAATGGCATAGCTATAAAAGCTAAAGAGGAATTTTTGCAATAATAAGACAATGGGGACACTACAAGAAAAATGCTCTTTAACAAAAGGAAATTCGGTCGTTAAAACACTATAACTAACGGAAAAATCTAGTCGTCACTGGTCATTAAAAGCCCCGTCGTTAATAGTATAGACAACCAGATTGATATCCGATGGTTAAAGGTATTAACGACCGAAACAAATCCGGACGTTAAGTATAAATTTTTAGTGATGGAATTTCCCTTCGCTAATTGTGTTCTACTTTTAACGAAGGAAATTTCGATAGTTAAAAATGCCCTTTTAGCGGCCGAATTTTGCCTTCGTTAATTGTTTTCCACTTTCAGCGAAGGGAAATCTGATCGTAAAAATTAACTTATAACGACCAAAATTTCCTTTCGTGGATTGTTTATAGCTTTTAACGAAAGAAAATCCGATCGTTAATGATTACAAATGGCGATCAGATTTTCCATCACTAAATGTAAATACGATCATTAATATAAACAATTTTATTTAAATATTTCACATACACTCGATTCACACTCCCACACATACATATATATCCAAAAATATTATAAATACTCTTTTCATAAATTGCAAAAAAAAAAAAAACAATTACAAAGTATAACAATATTTTGAAATTGTTTAATATTCTATTTTTCTCATATAAATTTATTTAGAAAAATAGCCTCTTGCTATACCAACATCTATCTAGCTAGAATTTTCAAAAAAATGAATAATGAGCATCAAATCTTCATTGTCCATTGATCGAAAAACCTATAAACATAAATTTATAATTAATATTCATTTATAAAGGCAATAGATCAAATGGATAATATATTAACAACATATTATCATATTGCAAATCAAACAGGATGAAAATTTATGTAGAAAGACTACAGAAAATATAGTAAAATGCAATCACAATTATAAAACAAGAAATTATTAATATTTCAAAGAACCATATATATTAATAATACCTCATTAGCTGCTACAAGTTTTATGGCTATGGAGAAATCTTTTGACGGAAGACTATGAGCACAAGGACAAGCATGAATTCTTCACTGGCCAATATACCTCATTAGCTGTAGATGCTGAGGAATAAGTAATAACCCAACCCAATTGTTTATTCTTGTATAATGTATGTATATTATTAGCAATGGTGAATAAGATATTCTTATGCTGATATGTTTAGGGGCTAAAATTCTTCAAGGAAATCCATACATACGATACCTGTTTGTTAAAAGATTACCTTGGTCTGAGCTTTCTTTCTAACCCTGTTGAATTCTTCATCATCTGTAGATATGAAATTTTAGTTTGGTGCTGGGATATTTTGGTGTTGATAATATATATAGTAATTAAAAAGTGCAGCTCATAAAAACAATAATTAAAAAGTATAGCATTAAGAATTACAAATAAAGAATATGCCATGAAGAAAAGGTTTGCATAAAAATAAACAATAAAGCCTTTTTTAATTACTTATAAGCATATTCAACATGAGCTAATAGGATCCAAGATATGCTAGTACTTGTATCAGCCCCATCTGTAACTACTCTACTATTAGTTTCATTCCTAGCCATTAAAGACGGTAATGAAGGTAGCTGGGTTTTTGAGCAACTGAAATTAATTAGTTGTCTTCTATAAATTAAAATGCTAGTATTGACTGTAACTTTGCGATTATATACTAATATTAAGAATGCATGGAGACAGTAGAGATTATAGATGTGATGATTTATATTGAGGGTGCAAATAAAGACAGCTTTTTCTCCATGTAATACAACACAAAAATATGATATTCTCCCTAAGAAGATGTATAATAAGAGCTACTGTATGAAAGAAACCTTCTACGAGAATGATAATTGCATGCCTCTTTTAGATTAATACTTAAAAAACTTCATCAATGAGACAGAGAGAGCTCTTACTTAGCAATAAATTTATAAAAGTGAATCATCAAATCTTGATTGTCCTCATAAACTGCATTCACTTTTCCCAGACACGATATTCCAAAAATGGGATCTATAATAGTGAGAAATTAGTTTTTTGATTATGGTATACGATAATTTCAAATCAACATTAGAAAGCTAAGCTGCGAATCAAACCACCCAAAAGTGACTACAACAAGAATTATAGCTTGAAGAAAAAAATTGTGGGCCTCATAACTAACAGCTCGCCCTTCAGTAAATAGAACAAATTAATTTGACTTCTACAACTTCATATGCAATAATAAAGCAAGGCAGAGAGACTTAAAAACACAGTAATAAAACCAAAATTTGGTTAAAGATGCTCTCTGGTCTCCACTCTCCACAATCATCATACAGTAGTTCAAGATTTTTGTATGCTTGGAGCTAGATATACAGGCAATGCTTTCAACTTCTTTCACAAACTTTAAGTTGAAATATTATGACAAGGGATTAAAGATAATGTATGAAGTGCAGATATGCAAACTGGAAAGTATACCGTGCTTAAAGAAAATGTAACATGAGATTTACATTTACAAACTAACATCTCTCAACCAAATAGAAAAAGAAAACAATGCCAATGACTGAGTCACTTCTGGTTTTGCTAATTCACCTATACCATAATAGAATTATAGCAAAGTTAGAGAAATTGAGGAAGATTTTGCTTTTCTTAAGCACAATACAGAAAATAATAAAAACAATAAAACAATGATTAGGCATGTGTCAAGTATCAACTTTAAGCTTTAAACCCCACTAGCAGCCCCCCAGCCAAAGGTGTGCTCTTCTTCCATTGTCTCTTTAATTTTAATAATGGGATCACTTCAGTGTTATATGTGTCGAATCCTCAGCTACTTGTTTTAATTATTTTTTTAAGACTAAAAAATATCATTGGTTTTTAACAGTTGAGCACTAAATGCATAATCCAGAGCAAAGATATGGAAGATTTTTCCCATTATGTGAGAAATATTATTAAGTGAAGTACAATGAATAATGTACCAATTGTTGCAACTAAAAGGGGGTGACTCATATTCCATCTTTATCTATAAAATAGATATAAAGTAGTTTGAAATCATATTAATCATTTTCCCAATACAAGTGCTCTCCAACTTGTCTGTTTTAATTTCTTTTTCACCTCTTTCTTTGCACCATAATGACACCAATTAAGATTCAATTTATACTCAATAAACCTGTGAATTTTCTATTTTTAAATTTCTCTCTCTAAAGTTAAATAAGTCTCTATATCTAGCAATTATATAGGTCTTTAAATACTATTCCTCTTCACATAATTATATAGATACTTCCTACAAAAAATAATCATATTTTCAAATTAGGGCATAAGAGAATCTATATAGCATGTGTGACTATCTTAAATGTTTTCCCAATTTGTGCTAACATGTTATCCAACATTGAATATCCACTCATCCAAACTGGAAAGTATACCATGCTTAAAGAAAATGTACCATGAGATTTACATTTACAAACTAACATCTCTCAACCAAATAGAAAAAAAATAATAATGTTGAACTCGAGATAGCTTTAATGATCCCTCACTTATCGTTGCCGCTGTCACTGCCGATTTGTTTCTTGCCAAGGGACGCCATTGGAAGGGTTTTTGCTGCTTTTCTTTGAAAGACTTTGTTTTGGCCAAGTAGGGGAAATAAAAAGAGGGTTTTATGGGTTGCACAACTACCAATTGTTGCTTGACGCGTACACAACAATAAAACTCTTTAGAAAAAGAAACACCCATGGCCTAATTTTGCACTTTTAGTATTTTGTGTTTTATTTATTATAAAATAATTGTGAATTATTTTTAAAGGTAAATGAATAAAAGTATAGCCACTTTTTTAAAGACAATAACGATCGTAATCCTAATCTTTCAACAACCGAATTTATACCCCTCGTTAAATAATAATAAAATTTAAGATCTAACGACCGGATTAAATTCCCTTCATTGTTTATATATTATTACAATCGGATTTTCATCCCTTCGTTAAATTTTGGTTGTTAAAAATTGATTTTCTTGTTGTGGGAGTAGTTGTGGAGCAAATAGAAGTGGGAAAATGGCTAAAGTATGTACTATAAAGGCCAACCAGAGGTATTACTCTAACCTAGGAAAGTCTTTGTCTTGGGTGTTGGATTGGTTGAGTAAGGAAGAGAAGTTGCAGCAGTTTCCATCAAGCCCTACCAAGAGCCAAAGGATGCCCCAACATAGAGAGGATCAATATTGTGCTTACCACTGATAATGGTCATTTATATAATGTTTTTAGTATGTTTTTAGGTGTTTAATTAGGTTAGTTTTGTGTTAATTAGGTTAGATTTAAGTTTAATTGGTTAATTTTATGTTTTTGGAGTTAATTATAAATTTTGGTATTTTTCAGGGTTATTTTGTAAGAAAAAGGACTTAATTGTAAAAAGGGCAAAGATTTGGGCCAAAACTGCAAATATGGAAAATTTATACAAGAAAGTGATCGTGAAGTCTAGAAGAACTAGGCGTGGCCACGTGAAGTTATAAGAGAATGAAGACATGGCCACGTGTGAGAAAGAAGAAAGTGAACAAGTGACCACGTGAAGAAAAGAATGCAAGAACCCATGGCCACGTGATTTTCTTCACAAGCCAACACATAGCCACGTGTGAAAATACACTAGGGAACACATGGCCACGTGATGAAGACTCCCATGAAGCGAAGGATTCTGATTTTTCCAATTCAAGAAGGATTCTTCTCCTACTCCAATTTAGGAAGTTTGGAAGGCTTCTATAACATCTTTTGCCTATAAATAGACAACTCTAACACCAAAGAAAGGATCGAATTAGAGAATCAATTAGGTATTAGAAGGGATTAATTGATTTAGTTTTAGTTTTACTTGTTTTTCTAGTTTTTCTATTTTTAGTTTTCCTTTCGATTTCGTTTAAGTTTTTCAACTTTGTCTTTAGTTTTTAAACATGTTTAGGAAGTAGTTTTTCTAATTTTGCTAATGGATTCTTAAAATCTTATATTTTCATTGTTATGACTTTATTTTGAGCTTAATTTCAATATTGGTTGATTATTTCTTAGTTTTAAGCATATTCTTATCTTTGATTGTGTTGAGATTGATTGTTGGTTTATTGAATAAATAACTAAAAATTGGTTTTGACATAGTTAATGATTTGCATGTTCTTAGATTAACTCTTTAATGTTTATGCATCATTATTATTCGATATATGAGATGATTATGTGTGAATTTTATTGATTAATACTAAGAGAGGAGGAACCAAGAATGAATTGGAATTGAATCACTTGAGAAAGGCTTCAATGAATATTTAGGAAGTTAAAACTAGACTTGCATGCTAAGTATTAAATTTGTCTATGAGTTTAATACTAAGAATGATATACTTGAGTAAAGATATCTTGGTTTATTACTAGTTTTTCCATAATCACTGGTGTTTATATTGAATTTAAGTCATTACAATGAAAGTTAAGGTGGATAGTTCGTTTAGCAAAAGAATTCCAGTTATTGCTTTGCTTTTAATTCTTGTTTTAGCTTTTGTTTTGCTTAATTGTTTATTTTATTTAATTTTTGCTTTTAAATCAAAAACATTTGGGAAACAATCTCGGATTAATTTAATTCATATATAGGTATTATCCTTAGCAATCCATGTTCCCTTGGGTATGATATTTGGGTTTTTAATCTATATTTCCCTGTATTACTAGCCGATCTAGTACACTTGCTAGACACCGATCAAGTTTTTGGCGCCGTTGCTAGGGAACATCGGTGTTGTTTGTTTAATATCTTTGATTGAGTTAGTCTGAGATTTTTATTTTGTTTTTAATTTGGTGATTGTTCTTTGTAGGAACAATTCTAAACATCTTTCAAGATGATGCAAGATGATGTCCAAGATGATGAATTGTTTCTTTTGAAACAACAAATGAATAATCTACTAAGAGAAAGAGAGGAGATAGAACGATTGCGTGCACAATCACAAAATCCTTATTCATCACCATCCATTGCTGAAGATTCTTATTCTCTTTGGATTTTAAGAGCACAAATGGTAGAATTGAGAAGAGAGAATCAACAACTTCGATACTCAAAAGAGGCTTGTATCTCCAAGAATCAACGTCTTCATAACCAGCTTATATGTAAGGACGAGCAATTTTAGGCTGACAAAGAGGAGTGGGAGGCTACATTGAGGGCTCAAGAGGAGAAGTTTAGGATTCAAGAAGAGAAGTTTAGGATTCAAGAGGAAAAATTAATAATTCATGAAGAAAAGATAAGGACTCAAGAGGAAACAATTAAGTGTCAAGAAAATTTATTAAGGGATAGAGAAAAAGGAATTGAAAAATTGGAATCTAAACTAGAACTTTTGAGCTCTTCTATGAAATTTCAAGGTGGTGGTGGTAAGGAAAAGGAACCAAATCATTCATTTATGGAGGATAAGGAACAAGAGGAATAATTCATATTTAAGGATAAGTCGTGTGTTTATTTAGAAGGTGTAGGATCTTTTGTAGAGAATTTTTCACCAAAGGAGCAAGAAGGAAAGGATTCTCAAGTGGAGTCACTAGATTCAGTCCGCTTGAAGAGTTTATTTAGGCTAGAAGAGCCGGTAGAGTTCGTGATAAATGAGCCAAAGGATGAGTCATATTTTATTGAAGATATGGAGTTTCCAGCTTTGATAAACTATGACAAGTTTCTTTTACTAATGGGAGAAAATGAGGAGCAAAGTCCGAAGAGACCTATGTTTGGATCACAAGCTCAACCTCCTGAGAGTAACATGAGTCGATCTGGGACTCAATAAACCAGAACTTCTTCTCTAACTCTTCTCTTTAAATTTTCATCAATTTTTTTTTTTATGTTTTGCATGTTATTTTCAATAATTTGTTTTACCATTATTTTAGTTTAAAGTTTAATGCATGGTTGTTATTAGTTCGTGTCTTTTAATTCATGAGTTTAAGATTAGGGGTTGGAAATAAGTTACTCCTAGTGATTTTGTGCTTAATTGTCATATTTAAGTAAGGGTTTTTAAGAGCTACATTAATTTTTGAAGTGAATTACAAATTAGTTAAACTTAATATGGATTTATGAGTCCTGAGTTATTTTCATTGTCTGAACAAGAATTTCATCCTAGTTGCTTGATGCTTCATGAACTTAAGAGAGAATTATTCAGTTTGCTAAAAATGGACTTAATTTGTAATTCAACTAGTTTGAAGATTTACATATTGTTTGGCATAACTAAATTGGAGCTTAAAGAGAAAAGAAAAGGAATAATTAAGTGATTAAATGAGTATGAGTAATGTTTTATTCATATGGTGACTGAAATTTAATTTTTGTGCGTGTAGAAAAATGAAGTCCGAGAATGCGTGGCCATGCCTCCCTCAGTACAAATAAACACGTGGTCACGTGTCTAGCTGTTTGTTCTTCACACGTGGTCACGTATGGACCTTTTTGTTCTTCATGCATGGCCACGTATTGGAGTTTTGCTTGGCAGAAGCTTCTCGCACGCCCACGTGCTCTAGATGGCTTTGCCTTCACACGCCCACGCACCTGCTGCCTCTTGCCCATATGCCCCCATGCGTGCCCACGTGTGGGTATGCCTTTACCTACACGTGACCACGTGTAAGGACGTTGCCAAATGACCACGGTTTTGTTTTCTTTCTTCCTTTACACTTGCATTTTCTTTGCTCTTACCACTCTCCTCACTCATACATCAACCACCACACCTTCACACACTCATATTACTACACTCACTCACTTAATCAAAGCACTACCTCACACACTCACTTACTCATACACTCAAGCACACACTTTCCATAAAGGGATCAAAGTTTAATTATACTTATGCATTAGTTCATCCCTTACTGCTTCATAATAAAGTTTTGTGCAGACCGCTGTGTTATCTAATCCTAGCGCCTTCAATTTTATTCAAGTCATTAGTTGCAATTTTGATACATCAATTTTTATATATACACTTAGTTGAGCAAGATTTGAAAATGACTTGATTTTTATTAATGTACATGGCATGGCTAATTGGGACTTTTGTGATGAAGCATGTTACACTTTAATTTTTTACCCAGGCACACACCTTTCCACTAAGGCACACACACTTAGTTTTTCATTTGCATGATGTACTTGATGAGCTTAATTCAAATAAATTGGCATAGGTTTCATTAGTGTTGAATATAAGTTTGCTTAAAGATTGAATTTCAGTTATGCATTGCATTTACTCTTAGCTACTTATTGTTTGACATTGAACTTCATTGTGGCTTCATATAGGTTGAGTTTGTATTTGAATTGGCTTTTTTTTTTGTGCTTACCATGACCAATTAAAATCTTTCTCTTCCTTTTATTTAAGCCTAACCATCACCAATTATCTTTACACTTGAGATTATGCATTCATACACTGTCCACCTTGTCACCTATGGATAGTATGCATTGAGCACTTAAGAAGGTTTGGCCTAGGTACATTTGTTCACTTGGTTAACATGATTATTAAGTCTTGTTTATTACACTACATTGGGTTTAGAGGCATGTTTGCTTGTTAACTTAATTTCATTGACATCTTGCCTTCTTTTTGACTTGATTATGGTTCTAAATGTGGTGAGCTTATATTTTTCCTTGGTCACTAACTTGTTTCCCAAAAGTGATGAAGTGTGCTGAAATTTTTCATACTTTGCTGAGGACAACAAGATTTTAAAGAGGGGGATAGAGCTTAGCTGAGCTAAAAATTGAAGAATTGAAGACCAATTTAAGGGAGTTTTTCTTACCTTGCCCATTTTCTTACTCGTGAATTATGTAGCTATGTGTTTTAGTCATTTTTGTTTTTATTTTTGTTTTTGTTGTTTAGTTTTCATTTATTGTACATTTAGCTTAGTTCGCCCTAGTTATTCTCAGAAATTGAACATTTTGAACTTGAATTTAAAATGTGCAATGTTTAAAATTCTTGTTTAGCTTTAGAACAAGCATGTTGTTTAATGAATTTCTAGCTAGTTTAACATTCAATTTGACTTATATTTGTTAGTTTCTAATTTTTTAGCACTTAAGACCAGTTTTTGAACTTAAAGAAAAATAATGCATTGAAATAGTTGAGTGATGAATTTTAGAACACTATAACCTTCCTCATCACCCTTCAAAGCATATAAGCAACTCAAAACAACTTGGAAAGTGATCTAGGCAATGTTTTTCTTGTTGAGCCATATTTTAACTTATTTTCCTACCCTATATGTATATTTATCCTTTGTTAGCCATGTTGAGCCTAATGAGGTATGCTTAATGCGTGCCATATTTATTTTTTTTTTCTTGTTACACTTATATATTTTACCATATAAACTAAAAAGCTTTTATCTTCCCTTCTAGAATTGGCCACTCTAGGATTGGATGGATTAATGGGAATTGAGTATCTTGATGAGTGTAGTAAGATGTGTTTAAGTCAAAGAAATAGTGAATTGTTACCTTGTTATTACCCATGTTATATTATTGTATTTCCAACATCAAAGCTAAAAAAAAAAAGAAAGAAAAGAAAGAGGAAAAAATAAAGCTAGCAAGTATGGCAAAAATCTTAAGTGTGGGGTAGTTACAAGGAAAAATAAATATGACTTCTTGAAAAAAGGGTATAAATTGTGAATGAAAGAGAGTTTTAATTCTCTCTTAGAAGAGCTTTGAATTGTGAAAAATTGAGAAAGTTTGGCTAAGTTTTTGTTTAAGTTAATGGGATGAAAAGTTAGTGTATTTTATCTTAGAGTGGCTAATCTTATTGTTGATCTTTTATCCATTCTTTGATAACCAATACCTTAGCCCCATTACAACCTTTAAAAGACCTAAGTGATTCTAAGTTTTGTTTTTGAGTTGTTTAGTGGAGATGACTTTCGGGTTCCGGTGCTAAAGAAAAGGCCTATGGTGTTTCTAGAGTTTCAAGCACGAAACCATGTGTATACTTATGTGTACATTCATTTTAAACTTGATTATAAATTTGCATTGGTGTTTTGGATTTGGAAAATACTTAAAATGATTTGGTCTTGCACACACACAAGGAAACTATCTCATATTGTCTTGTTTGAAGAAAGATCTATTTAGAGGTTATATTAAGTACTTGTGTTAAAATGCTAAGTTTAGTTATGAAATTGCATATCTTGATACAAGTTTAAAAGTTTTGAAGGAGGGTTTGTTCTAATTTGCTTGAGGGCAAGCAAGGTTTAAGTGTGGGATATTTGATAAGTGTGAATTATATATAGTTTTTAATGTGTTTTTAGTTGTGTTATTTAGTTATTTTGGTTTTATTTAGGTTAAATTAGAGTTATTTTGTTAATGTTTATGTTTTTAAGGTTAATTCTGTGTTTTGTATGATTTTCAGGGTCAAATTGATAAAAAAGGGCTTAAAGTGTAGAAAATGCAAAGTTTTGGGCCAAAAGCATAAATATTGGAAGTTTAAGCAAGATTACGAGCGTCCAGTCTAGAGCTTTGAGCCGTGGCCATGTGAAAACACTAAAGCATATTACACGTGACCACGTGAAGGAGTTATTTTGAGAGGGAACATGGCCATGTGAAAGAAAATGAAGAAATATAAGTAAAAGGACGTGACCACGTGAAGAATCAAAGGAAGAAGGAAGCAAGACACGTGACCATGTGTGACTCAAGGCAAAGTCCACATGTGGCCACGTGTGATGAAGAGTAACATGGGCACGTGGTCACGTGTAGAAAAGACACTGATGGAGGTGTGGCCATGTGATCCAGAATTCTTATTCGCGCAGTTTTTCTCAAGCTTCTTGTTTTGGCAGATTTTCCTGTTTTGAGCAGCTAGATTACTTCCAATTCAATTCTAAGAGTTTAGGAAGTAATTTAGATCTCCTTTGGCCTATAAATAGCAAGCTAAAACATAGAAAAAGGGGATCGAATTAGCCAATCTTGGAGATAAATCCTTAGAATCAAGCTTTGCTTTCTTAGTTTAGTTTATGTTCTTTGTTTTCACTGTTTTTATTCAACTTTTGTTTTTAGTTTTAACTATGTCTTGTGAGTAGTTCCTTTAATTTTTGCTAAAGGATACTTGAATCCTTGACTTGTATTGTTATGACTTGAGTTTGTTCTTCAATTTAATACAAGTTTGATTATTTCTTGGTTCTTAAACTTAGTCTTGTTTTTATTCAATTTTAAGTTAATTATTAACGTGATTGAGCATCGGTTAATTAATTGGTTTAAGTTGATTAATGACTTGCATGTTCTTAGGTTAATTTAGTTGAATTAATACATGTTTATATTCTGAATAAGTTATGATTAAGTGTTAATTTGATTAAATTATGATTAAGAAATGTGTAATCAAGAATAGTTGGAAATTAAAACTCTTGAGAAAGGTTTTAATAGATATCTAGGGGATTAATTCAAAATTTTATGCTAAGTATTGAATTGTTCTGAATAAGGGAGTTTAATACTTGGAATGATAATCTTGAAAAAGTTATCTGGGTTTATTAAACTGAATTCTCCATAATCACTTGTATGTTTTCTTTTAATTAAGTCATATCAATATTGGTTAAGGTGGATAGTCCTTTAGTGAAAGTTGTTTTTATCATTGATTTTTACCCCGTTTAATTTACTTGTTTTCAATAGATCTCCTCTTTAGTTTAATTCTTTTAATTGCTTTATTTTAGTTTTAAATTATTGTTTTCAAATCATCACAACTTTGGGATTTCTCTTCTTTCTTTTCACACAAAAATTGGTTTTGAAGTTGAAATAGCACATACAAGCACAAGTTTCCCTTGG
This sequence comes from Excoecaria agallocha, assembly GCA_037975025.1. Classification (NCBI taxonomy): domain Eukaryota; kingdom Viridiplantae; phylum Streptophyta; class Magnoliopsida; order Malpighiales; family Euphorbiaceae; genus Excoecaria; species Excoecaria agallocha. The sequence goes on along the minus strand of CM075820.1, from coordinate 4,239,693 downwards.
GTTCGGTATTTTGGGTCATAATTTTATTTCCCTATATTACTAGCCGATCTAGTACACTTGCTAGACACCAGTCAACCACCAACACACGATGCATCTCACAGATTATTTCTGCACCTTGAGTAATAAGATTCATGATCTAATAGATATCAAACAAATTTCAAATCTTGAAAGAGAAAGAAGAAAAAGAAAGAGGGTAAAATGTTGTAATGCCTCATTTGTTTATGATTGAAACCAACTTACCCGAGTGGTACATGATTAAGGACCTATATGGGAATGAGTATGTAACCGTTACTCATTCCACCCCCAAAGTAACAAAGGTAGTTGAGAAAAATTAGCCAATTTCTATGATTGATTGCTAAGGTTCCAGTAAAAGTGAGAAGAAAGGGGCAAGAGTACCCATTGATGTTTGGAGTTTGAGATGTGAGAGTGAAGAGGAAGTAAAGAAATAAAAGAATGTAAAGGCATTCACCAAGAGTGGAAGGGTGGTGCTTAAAGTTGAAAAGCAACCAGCCTTTATTGTTATGCCCATAGAGAAGGAAGTATAAGAGAATAAAATCATTAATCATTTGAAGAAAATCCAAGCTCAAATTTCTATATTGGATTTGTTAAGGTGGTCCCCATTGCACAGGCAGAAGTTAATGGAAGCATTGTTTAAGTTTACTATGTCCAATACCATTTCACCATCTAAATTGTTAGATTTTGTTAAAGGAGAAACTGGAGAGAATGTGGTGTATTCAAATGCATATTAGCCTGGTGAAGGTAGAAACCATAATTGCCTTCTCTATATCAAGGCCTAGGTGAATAAAAAGCACATAGCTTATATGATGGCATATGATGGGTCTTCAATTAATGTATGTCCAACAGTTGCAATCCCTACTTTTGGTTTAAATGAGAGCATGCTGAACAAGTCTGACCTGACCATTTTTTCTTATGACAACTCGAAGAGATAAGTTGTAGGGACTTTCAAGGCTATGGTGAAGATAAGGCTAGTTGAGACTGAAGCTAAGTTTGTAGTGTTGCCCATTCCTGCTAACTTTTTTGTGTTGTTTGGAAGGCCATCGTTTCACAAATTAGAGGGAGTGCCCTTTACGCTGCATCAAATGATTAAGATACCTTATGATGGTTAAGTGGTTACCATCAAGGATGCAAGGGAGAATTAAGTATCCATGCTTGAAATAACTAAGTAACAGTTTAGTGAATTTCATGTCTCCATGGTTGATGATGATGAGAATAGCAATGGTCTTGCTGATAGCCTATAGGTGATCAACATGCTAAAAAAGATGCATTTCTTACCCAAAGCTAGTTTGGGTAAGAATTCTTAAGGGCCTCAAGAGGCTACCACTACCAAAAGCCAGAAAAGCAAAAAAGGGTTAGGTTATATTGGTCTAGAAAAGAAAAAAAAAAGTAAAGAGGGGTAGCAGGTAAAGTTCCTTATATCTCCAAGAGCTTTGTGCCAGTTTTAGGGGTCTACCTTTATTATTGAGAGAATGAGCCTCAGCTAGCATGAGATAGGATTGTGCCTAGTTTTGAGCTATTCATAAATGTTTTTGATTAGGAGCAACAAATTATCAAGCCAGTGGTGGGCTTTTGGGATAAAGAGATCTTGCTACATCATTCAGCATAGGACAAGGAAATGCTTGAGGAGATTGTAACTAAAAAGTTTTTTGTTGCTCAAAAGAAGGGCAAAGAGAAGATGGAAGCTGAAGCTCAACCAGAGCCAAAACTTAAACCTGAAGAGGCATATGCAGTTGTTGCAAATACCGAGGATGATGATACTTTTATAGATCTAGTTTTATGTTCTCAAACTTTTTTATAAGAACAATGACTTTTCTTTTGATTATATTAATAAGATGAACAATTTTCTTTACTTGTGTGACGTTTCTTTTGATTTCAATATACATAATCATGATCATGAATCATTCATATTTTATATCAATTCAACTAATACATGTTCATTTAATCTTTGAACAAAAGAAAATCCAAAAGAAATCTTATTGACATCTAGCATAACTCTTGAAGAAAGGAAAAATTTAAGAGAATATTGAGAAAATATGAAAAAGTCTTTACCTACCTAGGGTATAAGCCTATTAAGCAAAAGCTTAAGAGACTTAGACCAGAGCGAGTTGAGAAAGTCAAAGAAGAGGTAAGGAAATAGATAGAGGCCAAATTCTTGGTAAAAGTTCAATACCAAGCATGGTTAGCCTATATAGTCCCTATAGCTATGAAATATAAAAGAGTTAGGGTTTATGTTGACTATAGAGATTTAAACAAAGCTTACCCCAAAGATGATTTCCCACTATCTCACATAGGTGTCTTAGTGGATAGTGCAACTACTTGTGCCATGTACAATTTTGTAAATGGGTATGCAGCGTACAATTAGATCTTGAACAAAATTATAGACAAGATCAAGATAACTTTCATCACCAAATGGGGCACTTATGCCTATCGGGCTGTGCCTTTTGGGCATAAGAATGTGGGTTCCGCCTATCAAAGTATGGTAACTAGGATTTTAGATAACTTGATCCATAAAGAGGTGGAAGTGTATGTAGATGACATAATGATCAAGTCGGCTACCCAAAAAGGCCATTTTAAGCCATTAGAGAAGTTTTTCTAGAGGATTCACAAGTATAACATTTGCCTCAACTCAAAGAAGTACATATTCAAGGTTACCTTAGGAAAGCTTCTATGACATGTGGTGAGTCAGAAAGGAATAGAGATAGATCCCAATAAAGTGAAGGCCATTAGGAAAATGCCGATACCACAAAAAGAGAAAGAGGTTAGAGGATTTCTAGGTAGGCTTTAATACATCAGCAGATTTATAGCCAAGTTGACCTCAATTTACGAATTAATTTTTAAGCTGCTTAAAAAGGATCAGCCTATGGTTTGAAATGAAGATTGTCATAAGGCATTTAACACCAATATGGAATACCCTTTACATTTACCAGTGCTGAGACCACCACAGGTAGGTAAACCCTTAATCTTGTAGTTAGCCATTGAGGAAAATTTAGTGGGAGCTATGGTGGCGCAAGAAGAGGACTTTGGATTGAGTACGTGGTATACTACCTCAATAAGAAATTCCTACCATACAAAGCTAAGTATATATGGAAGTGGAGAATATTTTCCTAGCAATCATATGGGCTTCAAAAAAGTTAAGGCACTACTTCAATTCTTATATAGTGCAAGCAGTGGCCAAACCGAACCCTTTCAGGTACCTACATGAAGTGCCTTCACTCCTAAGAAAGATGGGTAGCTGGTTAATCCTCTTATAGGAGATTAACATTGAGTACATCACTAGGAAAACCATTAAAGGAAGAGCTATAGCAGAATTCCTAGCAGATCAACCACTAGAGTGAGAAAAGGTGACATACAAGTTTCTTGATGAGGATATTACGGCCATAATAGTCCAAGGTTGGTAAATGTACTTTGATGGGGCTGTGAACAACAAAGATGCTAGAGTATGAGTGATTTTAATGACTCCAAATGAAAAGAAGCTGCCCTTAGCCTAGAAGCTGAGGTACAAAGCTATGAATAACAAATAGAGTATGTTGCCTACATCTTTGGGTTTAAAGCTTTGTAGTTGTGGGAGCAAAGTCTCAGAGGCATTTAGGGACTCATTTTGGTAGTCTATCAGATGAGAGGTGAATGATCTGCAAAGCGAGAACGGCCGATGCCCTACATTAAGTGCCTGAAAGCTTTAAGTAGTTTAAAGTATGCACCTTTGGGTATGTACCTAGAGACAAGAACTAGTTAGCCAATATATTAGCCACTTTGGTATCGATATGTGATAACCCAAAAGGGTGAGTATGAGGCTCTGTTGATCTCTAGCTCTAATAAACCATACTTCAAAATAGAGCAAGTAATGGATGTTGAGGTGGATGATAGGAAACCTTGGTATTTCGACATTTAGAACTACTTAAAGAAGTTAGTGTTCCCAGAAGATGCTACTGAAAAGGACCAAAGGATAATTTGTAAGCTATCTAGTTAGTTTATTATTTTTTGTAGAGTGCTTTATAAGAGACAAATTTATGGTATTCAGTTGAGGTGCTTAAATGAGAAAGAAGCTAAGAAGGTTTTGGAGGAGGTATATACTTTTGTGTATGGAGCCCACATGAAGATTTAGCTTTAGCAAACAAAATTATGTGCCAAGGGTTCTTTTAGCTTACAATGGATATAGATTGCTCTAAGTATGTGAAAAAATATCAGTTGTACCAATAGTATGCAGACAAAAGACATTTGCCAGTTTCTAAGCTATACAACCTTGTTAGTGTAAGCCCTAGCCCCAATGCATTGTTATAAAATACTTAAGTTAATAAATGAGGCATTTATTTTATCTATTATATTCCTGTGCATATCAATTGATAGAATTATCCAAGAATGTTGTTTTAGTTTAAGTTATCATGTGTGAGGCATATGGTTGTAAGACCTTGAAATAATAGAGACTTCATTCTAAATATCCCTAGTCAGTCGTTGTGATGGGAATAACAAATGAATTAAGATTAGTATACTCTCTCTGATAAGATGAGTTCTGTCTTATGGATCATAAGGACAAGAGTGTCAATCAGATATCATAGATTTATGTTTAGAACATGGTACCTGGATTCGATCCATTCATGAGAACACTACATGGTATAAGTCATAAGTGTTTCTCATATGCAAGTTTTGCATCGGAGTTGTTAGACCTAAAATCTCTATAAAACTCTTTATGAATTACTGTGTACTTTGACATACACCTAACGTACTTGTAATAGGGTGAAAAGTATGGGTATGCACTAATTCATGTTAGGGAGCATGAGAGAAGTGAAGGGATTACCCCTCTCAATAAGAGAGAAAATATCATCAGCCACTTGATTAGTGAATTGAGAAGTGTATGGCCATACCGAGATGAAATAATGAGTAATCATTATTTATCTGAGAGTTCAGTATCACTGGAATATCAAGAAAGAAATTAGTATATATAAGAATGACTAGTTCTATACCTTATATTAATTCTGATATTTATGGGTAAGGGACTATACAAAATTGCATTAGGTCACTAAATGTCATTTGCATTTTCATTTAATTTGGAATGCTATAATATCTTGCTAAAGAATATATATAGCCTTTAAATTAATTTATTAATTCATTACCAATATTAAATGGACCTATAGGATCGAACACAAAGCATTGGGCTTAAAATATTTAAATAATGTATTGGCATTAATTTGGGCTTTTATTTAAAGTCAAATTAATGTGGATAATGGGTATTAAAATTGCTAAATGGACTTTGCCCTATGACGAGTGAAAATCACGGCAAAAGGAATGATAAATTGGTTATTTATTTATCTTTAGATATTTGATTATTTATCTTTAGATAATTAAGTTAATTAAATTTAAATTCCTATATGTCTTTGAATCAAGATATACAACTTAATTAGGAAGTGATGGAGGCTGAAATTACTACCTAAATGCTAGTGAATTTCAGTACACACAAAACCCTAAGCTAAGTGATATATATAGATAAGAAGTAACTTTGCCAATTAGGTTTTTTCTCTCTCTAAGTTGCCATTCTCAAGGGGAAAGGACTCTTCCTTCTTCTCTTGGATTTTAGGCAGCCATTGGTGAATCTTAGAAAGAATAAGATCAGGTCTTGTGTCTTTAGTTTAATACCCAATATCAAATACACAAAGATTAGAGCTAGCACTCTAGGTTTTAAGCCATCCTTACTAGTGCGTGTGTGAGCATAGAGAGGAGTGGCATAAAGGCAGCTCTTTTGGCATTGGTGATCAATATCTAAGACATATAAGTGCATCTTATTTGCTGGTCATCTTCAAAATCAAGTTTTGATGTGCATCTAAACTTGTAAGTTCTAAAAACCCTAAAATTGCATGTTACGATTCTTTGTTGTATATTACGTGGCATGTATGATCCAAATTTTTATTTTTTTGCTACATGATCATCATGTATATGCCATGTGACATCCATTTAGTTGTATTAGATCCTAACCATGCTTATTTTAGAGTTTTAGATGCATTAAATATTGATTAAAAAATCGTTATTGCATAAAACCACAATGCTGATATTTTCTATTTTGAGTTTTTTACATTGTTTTAGTGTAAAAATGATTTTATATGATTAGTTAGGTATTATAATTATTATGAAATGTTAATATACTGTCCTACGATGTTCTTAGAGCTGTTCATAGTCGGATTTAATTATAAATACCTGATCGTACATGTTAATCTTGAAACTAGGTGCTAGTTTGCATGATACGTGTTTGTTTAACAACTAGTTTTCAAAATTAAATGTAAAAAACGTGTTTGGAATGTTTGTAAGTGATTTTTAAAGATTAATAAAAGATCTGGACATGTTTTAAAAATGGTTTTAATTCTGGTCCATTACAATTTAATTGATTAATTTTAAAATCACTTAAAACTATGACTAGTTTGTCTTTATTGCATGTTTAATCAACATTGTTTGTTATGTTTTGATTAAAATGGCATAAACACATCTAGATCAGATCTGAGCAGCACCTTAACTCAATGTTTATGACCTTATTTAAATTATTAAATAGCTTATAAAATCGTTTCAAGTGTTTGTGCATCGTTTATGGCATTATGTGATTACTAAACAACTAGTTTCATGTTGTTTGTTTGTTTTGTTGTTAATGCCATGTATGACATATGTTCTTCGTGAATTTTTATGTTTAATTCATTTTGGTTCATATTATATGTATTTTAATATTTATGGACTGTATGACATAATATTAAAAATGGAAAAATGGAAATTATACTAGAGTTGATTTATAGCACAAATCTAACTAGTTTGTGTTTTGGGCTTTTAAGAGAACTTATTCAATAACGGGATTTAATCCATCGGACTTCGGCCCAGGCCCATTACGGGGTCTTCTCTTAAAAGTTCAAGTACACAATTTCCATTAATGGGCTTGGCTAAATTAATTAAAATTGGACTTTGTTTTATCCATGAATGTTATGTATATTTATTTGCTTGTTTTGTGTGATGAATGGATATGCATGGTGCATTCATAGGCCCTGGGTTTTTCTAATTAAATATGGCATGCATGCCATTATGTATTATTGTAAAAGTTTCATTTATTTCTTAGTATAGAATTTATCTGAAGAATTTGTAAATCAAGATGAAGCCCACCGGAGTGGAGAAGCCCAACTCGAAGATTCTTATGTAAAAGTATATAATCTTAGTTATAGGTTTTTGGGCCCATGTTTGTCATGCTTTACTTTATGCAATTATATATATGCATGCTATGAATGGATGACAAAGCATATGTCATGTAAGCCATAATAAAATGAATCCCTAAAATAGTAAGTCTCAAAGTTACCTTCATAATTAGAAATATGTCAAGCCATCAATTATCGTTCACGTAGACTAGGAGTCCTAGATGCGCCCAATTATCTTTGTGAGGCATGGGTTATGAATGTAGGTTGGACTTAATATGGAAAGGGATGCCTGAACCTAAGCAACTAAGAAATGGGTTTGTGCTATAACATCTTAAGATGTTAGCCCATTTGATCCAAGAGTCATGTACGAGACATGATTGGAGTTTTCCTACCTAAGTAACTTAACTTGTTAGGTATACAAGCTCGACTTGACTAATGAGTTGTTGTGAAAAGTGAATCTTAGCTGGCATTAAATCATTAATGTGAATTATTTAATGGGATATTAATTTGGTTTGTGGGATTATAATAAGACCTCATTTAATCTTACTAAGTTTTATTATTGTAGATTGAAAAATGGCATCTTCATAAAACAACTTTTCATTACGATCGATCCTAGAAAAGGACAAATTGAATGGCACCAATTTCATAGACTGGTCTCGAAACTTGAGAATAATTCTCAAGCAAGACAAGAAGTTGTATGTTTTGGATGCACCCTTGCCCGAAGAACCTACTAGGAATGCCTCTGCAGTTCAAAAGGAAACTTTTGAGACTAAGAATAGCGACTCCAATGATGTGACCTGTCTGATGCTGGCCACTATGGTGCCTAATTTGCAAAAGCAATTCATGGACCAAGAGGCTTATGCGATCATGGTGCACCTCAAGGAAATGTTCCAAGTGCAAGCTCGTCACGAGTGGTTCGTGACAACAAAGGCCTTGATTTCTTGTAAGATGGTTGTAGGTACTCCTGTTAGCACTCATGTACTCAAGATGAAAGGGTATCTTGATACTCTTAAGAAACTTGAGGTACAAGTCCCAAAGGAATTGGCCACTGACTTGATCTTAGGTTCATTCACTGATGATTATGATCCATTTATCATGAATTATAACATGCATGCAATGAACAAGGCAGTCACCGAGCTTCATGGGATGCTTAAGAATGCTAAAGAGAACATTCAAAAGACTAATCCCGTACTCATGGTTCAAGAGGGCATTAAGAAGGGACCCACTAAGGGAAAGGGAAAGGAAAAGGAAAAACCCAAGTATGACCTGGCTCGGCCTAAGCCTAGTGGGAGTGCACCTCAGGCCCAACCCAAGCCCAAGGCGTAAAAGCTCAAGGAGAGCGAGAGCACATGCTTCCATTGCAACAAGTTAGGGCATTGGAGGAAGAATTATGCTCTTTTCAAGGAAGAACAAAAGAAGAATGGAGCCAAGGTAGCCAGTTTTAGTATTTTTATTGTTGAAACTAAGAACGAAGTAGAAAACCAACTTGGCAAAAGTATAAAAGCCATTCGATCAAATTGAGGTGGCGAATACTTAAGCCAAGAGTTTGATGGTCATCTAAAGAAGAGTAGAATTATTTCATAGCTCACTCCTCCTGGAACACCATAATGGAATGGTGTGTCTGAAAGGAGAAATCAAACTCTATTGGACATGGTTCGATCGATGATGAGTCAACCTAATCTTCCTATCTCTTTTTAGGGTTATTCATTAGAAACTGCTGCATTTCTACTGAACCGTACTCCAACTAAAGCAGTTGAGAAGACACCATACGAGGTCTGGACTGGGAAAGAACCCAATATGTCATTTCTCAGGATTTGGGGCTGTGAAGCACATGTTAAGAAATTAACATATGACAAACTAGAGTCCAAATCTACTGTCTTCCTATTTATGGGTTATCCCAAAAAAACAAAGGGATACTACTTTTACTCACAAGCCGAGAACAAAGTGTTTGTTGCTCGCAAGGCTATTTTCTTCGAAAAATAAAGTAGAACTTGGAGAAATTCAAGTGCCACAAACTCCTGTAGAGGATGAGTTGGAAATGGGATCAAGTTCACAACCAGTTGTGGAATAAGAACCCATTACACAAGAACCTAGAAGGTCCGGTAGGGTATATCGGGAGATTGAGAGATACGGATTTCTAATCACCGATAGTGACACTATTGAGTTAGTGGATCATAAAGATCCATCCACCTACTGAGAAGCTATTGAGAGCCCTGACTCGGAATATTGGCTTGAAGTAATAAAATCCGAGATGCAATCAATGTACGATAACCAGGTTTCAACCTTGGTTGATTCACCAGAAGGTGCTAAGGTAATTAAATGCAAGTGGCTATTTAAACTCAAAGCTTATGAGACCTATAAAGGTAGACAAGTAGCAAAAGGTTTTCGGCAAACTCATGGTGTAGACTATGATGAGACCTTTTCGCCTGTAGTCATGCTCAAGTCTATTAGGATCTTGCTTGCCATAGCTACATATCATGACTATGAGATATCATAAACGGATGTCAAAACTGCTTTTCTTAACGAAAATCTACTTGAGGATGTGTATACGACACAGCTTGAGGGTTTTGTCAATCCCAAGCATCCTAAGAAGGTTTGCAAGCTTCAAAAATCTATTTATGGATTAAAGCAAACATCCTGGAGTTTGAATCTCCATTTTGATGAAGCTGTCAAAGAATTTGACTTCATAAAAAATGAAGATGAGCCTTGTGTGTACAAGAAGGTTAGTGGGAGCATAATAGTATTTCTGATCCTATATGTGGATGACATCCTTCTCATTGGGAATGACATTCCAACATTGTAAAAGGTTAAGCAAGGGTTGGGGAAGTGTTTCTCAATGAAAGACTTAGGTAAAGCCGAGACAATACTTGATATTTGGATCTATAGAGATAGATCGAATCAGCTTTTTGGACTAAGTCAAGAAAAGTACATAGACAAAGTACTAAAGCATTTTAGTATGGGAGACTCAAAGAAAGGGTACATACCTTTGGCTTCGGGAGTTCCTTTGACTAAAGAACAATGTCCTAAAACCAAATAGGAGAGGGAAAACTTGAGTAAAATCCCATATGCATCTACTATTGGATCTATCATGTACACTATATTATGTACTAGGTTGGATGTTACTCATGCACTGAGTGTAACCAGTAGGTTTTAGCAAAACCCTACAGAAAAACACTGGTATACTGTAAAAGGGATTCTTAAGTACCTGCAAAGGACTAAGGATCACTTCTTGGTGTATGGTGGTCAAGAAGAGCTCATCATATAAGGTTATCCCGATGCTACTTTTTAGACCAACACTCATGACTCAAGATTTCAATTTGGTTTTGTTTTTGTTTTGAACGGTGGTGCTGTTGTTAGTGTAAGCCCTAGCCCCAATACATTGTTATAAAACACTTAAGTTAAAAAATGAGGCATTTATTTTATCTATTGTATTCCTGTGCATATCAATTGATAGAACTATCCAAGAATGTTGTTTCAATTTAAGTTATCATGTGTGAGCCACATGGTTGTAAGACTTTGAAATAAATGAGACTTCATTCTAAATATCCCTAGTCAGTCATTGTTACAGGAATAACAAATGAATTAAAACTAGTATGCTCTCTCTGATAATTTGAGTTCTATCTTACGAATCATAAGCACTAGAATGTCAATTATAGATCATATATACATGTTTAGAACATGGTATCTGGATTCAATCCGTTCATGAGAACACTACATGGTACAAATCATAAGTGTTTCTCATGTGCAAGTTTTGCATCGGAGTTCTTAGACCTAAAATCTCTATGAAACTCTTTATGAATTACTGTGTACTTTGACATACACCTAACGTACTCGTAACAGGTTAACAAGTGTGGGTATGCTTAGGTATGCACTGATCCATGTTAGAGAGCATGAGAGAAGTGAAGGGATTACCCCTTTCGATAAGAGAGAAAATATCACCGACCACTTGATCAGCGAATTGAGAAGTGTATGGCCATACCGAGATGAAATAATGAGTAATCATTATTTATCTAAGAGTTTAGTGTCACTAGAATATCAAGAAAGGAATTAATATATATAAGGATGACTAATTTCATGCCTTATATTAATTCTAATATTTATGGGTAAGGGACTATGCAAAATTGCATTAGGTCACTAAATGCCATTTGCATTTTCATTTAATTTGGAATGCTATAATATCTTGCTAGAGAGAATATATAGCCTTTGGATTAATTTATTAATTTATTGCCAATATTAAATGGACCTATAAGATCTCACATAAAGCATTGGGCTTAAAATATTTAAATAAAGTATTGGGCATTAATTTGGGTTTTTAATTAAAGTCAAATTAATGTATGTAATGGGTATTAAAATTGCTAAATAGACCTTGGTCCATGAGAGAGAGAAATTCGGCCCACAAGTATTAATTTCAATTAATTAATTATCTTGGATTGATTAAGTTAATTAAGTATTAAAGCCTAATAGCATTTAAATCAAAATAAAACACTTAAATAGGAGAGAGATTGACCAAAATTCAAAGATAAAATAATTGTGAATTTCGGCACATGTGTATATCCTAATTAAGTGGTAGTTTTTTTTATTAAATGTCTTATCTCATTTTAAATTAATTTGAATTTAAAATTTAATAGAATTTGAACTAATTTAAATCAATTGATTAGGAAGTGATGGAGGCTGAATATAAGACCGAATTCTAAGGGATTTCGGCAACCATAAAGCTTTCCTAATTTAGTGATATAAATAAGTTAATTTTATTTGACCTAGTGAAGTTTTTCTCTCTCTAAGCCACCACTCTCAAGGGTAAAGGACTCTTTCTTCTTCTCTTGGATTTTGGGCACCATTTGATAAACCTTAGGAAGAACAAGATCAGGTATTATGTCTTTAGCTTAATACCCATTGCCATATACACAAAGATTAGAGCTAGCACTCTAAGTTTTAAGCCTTCCTTGCAATTATGTGTGCGAACATAGAGAGGAGTGACGTAAAGGCTATTTCTTTGGCATTGGTGATCAAGATCTGAAGCATATAAGTTCATCCTATTTGCTAGTCATCATCAAAATCAAGATTTAAAGTGCATCTAAGATTATAAGTTTCAAAACCCTAAAATTGCATGTTTTCGATTCTTGTTATGGATTGCATGGTATGTATGATTAATTTTATTATTTTTCCGCTGCGTGAACATCATGTATATGCCATGTTATATTCCATCATTGGTATCAAAGCCTAAACATGCTTATTTTAGTGCTTTATATGCATTAAATATTTATTCAAAAATTGTTCATTTAAAAACATGCAATGCTAAAATTTTCTGTTTTGAGTTTTTTGCATTATTTGGTGTAAAAATGATTTTAAATGATTAGATAAGTATTATAATTATTATGACATGTTAATATACTATCCTAAGATATTCTTAGAGCTGTGCATGTTTGGATTTGATTATAAATACCTGATGGTACATGTTAATCTTGAAACTAGGTGCTAGTTTGCATGATATGTGTTTATTTAACAACTAGTTTTCAAAATTAAATGTATAAACTTCTTTGGCATGTTTGTAAGTGATTTTTTAAAGATTAATAATAGGTCTAGAAATATTTTAAAATTGGTTTTAATTCTGGTCCATGACAATTTAATTGATTAATTTAAAATCACTTAAAACTATGACTAGTTTGTGTTTGTTGTATATTTAATCAACATTGTTTGTTTTGTTTTGATTAAAATGGAAAAAACACATTTAGATCAGTTATTAACAGAACCTTAACTCAATTTTTATGACCTTATTTAAATTATTAAATGGCTCATAAAATCGTTTTAAGTGTTTGTGCATTTTTGTGGCATTATATGAGCATTAAACAACTAGTTTCATTGTTGTTTGTTTGTTTAAGTATGAATGTCGTGTATGGTATATGTTCTTTATGATTTTATATTTTAATTCATGTTAGAACATATTATATGTATTTTTAATATTTATGGGCTGTATGACATAAAATTAAAAATGGAAAAATTGGAAATTATACTAGAGTTGATTTATGGCACAAATCTAACTAGTTAGTGTTTTGGGCTTTTAAGAGAACTTATTCAATAAGAGGATTTAGTCCATTGGGCTTCGGCACAGGCCCATCATGGGGTCTTCTCTTAAAATTTTAAGTACACAATTTCGATTAATGGGCTTGGCTAAATTAATTAAAATTGGACTTTGTTTTATCCATGAATGTTATGTATATTTATTTGCTTGTTTTGTGTGATGAATGGATATGCATGGTGCATTCATAGGCCCTGGGTTTTTGTAATTAAATATGGCATGCGTGCCATTATGTATTATTGTAAAAGTTTCATTTATTTCTTAGTATAGAATTTATTTGAAGACTTTGTAAATCAAGACAAAGCCCATCGGAGTGGAGAAGCCCAACTCGACGATTCTTATGTAATAGTATAGAATCTTAGTTGTAGGTTTTTGGGCCCATGATTGTCATGGTTTACTTTATGCAATTATATATATATGTATGCTATGAATGGATGACAAAGTGTATGCCATGTAAGCCGTAATAAAATTAATCCTTAAAATAATAAGTCTCAAAGTTGCCTTCCCAATTCAAAACATGTCAAGGCATCGATCATCGGTCACATAAACTAGAAGTCCTAGATGTGCACGATTATCTTTGTGAGGCATAAGTTGTGAATGTAGGTTGGACTTAACATGGAAAGGGATGCCGGACCTAGGCAACTAATAAATGGGTTTGTGCTATAACATCTTAAGATGTTAGTCCATTTGATCAGAGAGTCACGTACGAGACATGATTGGAGTTTTCCTACCAAAGTAAATTAACTTGTTAGGTATACAAGCTCAGCTTGACTAATAAGTTTTTTGAAAAGTGGATATTTGCCTACATTAAATCACTAACGTGAATTATTTAAAGGGATAATAATTCGGTTTGTGGGATTATAAATAAAACCTCATTTAATCTTGCTAAGTTTTTATTATAGATTGAAAAAGGCTTCTTCAAACAACAGCTTTTCATTGCGATCGGTCCTGGAAAAGGACAAACTGAATGGCACCAATTTCATAGACGGGTCTTGAAACTTGAGAATTGTTCTTAAGCAAGAGAAGAAGTCGTATGTTTTGGATGTACCCTTGCCCGAAGAACCTACTAGGAACGCCTCTGCGGTTCAAAAGGAAACTTTTGAGACCAAGAATAGTAACTCTAATGATGTGACCTATCTGAAGCTGGCCACTATGGTGCCTAACTTACAAAAGCAATTCATCGACCAAGAGGCTTATACAATTATGGTGCACCTCAAGGAGATGTTCCAAGAGCAAGCTCATCATGAGAGATTCGTGACAACAAAGGCCTTAATTTCTTGTAAGATGACTACAGGTACTCCTATTAGTACCCATGTACTCAAGATGAAAGGGTATCTTGATACTCTTGAGAAGCTTGAGGTACAAGTCCCGAAGGAATTAGCCACTGACTTGATCTTGGGTTCATTGTCTGATGATTATGATCCATTTGTTATGAATTATAACATGCATGCAATGAACAAGACAGTCACCGAGGTTTATGGGATGCTTAAGAATGCTGAAAAGAACATTCAAAAGACTAATCCCGTACTTATGGTTCAATAGGGCATTAAGAAGGGACCCGCTAAGGGAAAGGGAAAGGGAAAGGAAAAAACCAAGTATGAACTGGCTCGACTCAAGTCAAATGGGAGTGCACCTCAGGCCCAACCCAAGCCCAAGGCACAAAAGCTCAAAGAGAGTGAGAGCAAATGCTTCCACTGCAACAAGATAGGGCATTGAAGGAAGAATTGTGCTCTCTTCAAGGAAGAACAAAAGAAAAATAGAGCCAAGGCATCTAGTTTTGGTATTTTTTTTGTTGAAATTAACCTTTCTATTTCAACCACTTGGGTATTGGATACTGGTTGTGGTTCACACATTTGTTCAAATGTGCAGGGGCTAAGAAATAGGTGGTTACTTGGGAAGAATAAAGTGGACCTCCGTGTGGGGAATGGAGCACGAGTTGCTGCCATGGAGATAGGCGACTATCAACTCACTTTACCTTTCGAACTTTGTTTTGTAAAATTGTTATTATGTGCCTGCTATGAGCAGAAACATTATTTCAGTTTCTTGTTTGGATTTGGATGGATTTGATTTTGTTATTAATAAAGGCAATGTTCATATTCGTCACCAAGGCATTTCATATGGCAATGCCATGTTGCAAAATTTCATATATATCCTTGATCTACAAAAAAAAAAGTCTATATACAACATTAATACAAAGAGGGTTAAATCAAACGAATTAAACCCTACTTACTTATGGCATTATCGTTTAGGGCATGTAAATGAAAAATACATTTCAAGACTCCACAAATCTAGAGTGCTTGAGTCATTTGACTTAGAATCTTATGACACATGCGAGACATCTTTGCATGGAAAAATGACAAAAAGTCCTTTTAACAAAAAAGGTGAGAGGACTAATGACTTATTGGAACTAATACATACCAATGTATGTGGACCATTAAGTACACAAAACTAGAGGTGATTTTAGCTACTTCGTGGCATTCACAGATGACTTCAGTAGATATGGCTACGTCTATCTAATGAAGTACAAGTCTGAAACTTTTGAGAAATTCAAAGAGTTTAAGAACGAAGTAGAAAAACAACTTGGAAAAAGTATAAAAGCCATTCAATCAGATTGAGGTGGCGAATACTTAAGCCAAGAATTTGACAGTCATCTGAAGCAATGTGGTATTATTTCACAGCTAACTCCTCCTTGAACACCACAATGGAATGGTGTATCCGAAAGGAAAAATCAAACTCTATTGGACTTGGTTAGATCAATGATGAGTCAAGCAAATCTTCCTGTCTCTTGTTAGGGTTATGTATTAGAAACTGTTGCGTTTCTACTAAACCGTTCTCCAACTAAAGTAGTTGAGAAGACACCATATGAAGTATGGAGTGGGAAAAAACCCAATATGTCATTTCTCAGGATTTGGGGCTGTGAAGCACATGTTAAGAAATTAACATCTAATAAACTAGAGTCCAAATCCACTGTCTACTTATTTGTGGGTTATCCAAAGAAACAAAGGGATATTATTTTTACTCACAAGCCGAGAATAAATTATTTGTTGCTCACAAGGCTATTTTCTTGGAAAATGAGTTCCTTCTCAAGAAAGACAGTGGGAGTAAAGTAGAACTTGGAGAAATTCAAGCACCATAAACTCCTATAGAGGATGAGTTGGAAATGGGATCAAGTTCACAACCAGGTGTGGAATAAGAACCCTTTGCACAAGAAGATGAGCCTTGTGTGTACAAGAAGGTTATTGGGAGCATAATAGTATTTCTGGTCCTATATGTGGACGAAATCCTACTCATTGGGAATGGCATTCCAACATTACAAAAGGTTAAGCAATGGTTGGGGAAGTGTTTCTCAATGAAAGACTTAGGTGAAGCCGAGACAATACTTGGTATTCGGATCTATAGAGATAGATCGAATCGGTTTTTGGGACTAAGTCAAGAAAAGTACATAGACAAAGTAATAAAGCATTTTAGCATGGGGGACTCAAAGAAAAGCTACATACTTTTGGCTTTGAGAGTTCCTTTAGCTAAAGAATAGTGCCCTAAAACCAAAAAGGAAAGGGACAACATGAGTAGAATCCCATATGCAACTCCTATTAGATCTATCATGTATGCTATCTTATGTACTAGGTTGGATGTTGCTCATGCACTGAGTATAACCAGTAGGTTTCAGCAAGACCCTGGTCAGAAGCACTGGTCTGCTGTAAAAGGGATTCTAAAGTACTTGCGATGGACTAAGGATCACTTCTTGGTGTATGGTGGTCAAGAAGAGCTCGTCATACAAGGTTATGCAGATGCTGCTTTTCAGACCAACACTCAGGATTCAAGATCACAATCTGGTTTTGTTTTTATTTTGAATGGTAGTACTGTCAGCTGAAAAAGCTCGCAACAAGAGACCGTTGCGACTCAACTACATAATCTGAGTATATTACAGCGAATGAGGCTGTAAAGGAAGTTGTTTGAATTAGAAATTTCATTTCTGGATTAGGAGTGGTCCCAAACATCCTATATCCATTAGAAATTTTTGTGACAATAACGGGGCCATCGCAGAGGCTAAGGAGCCCCAATCACACCTGAAATCCAAACACATACTCAGAGGTACAACATGATCAGAGAGATCATTGATCATGGGGACGTCAAGATTAGCAAGATAGCAAGTGAAAATAATGTAGCAGATCCTTTGACAAAACAATTGCATCCAAATCTGCACAAAGCTCATTTAAGAGCATTCGGTCTTAGGGCTATGCCCAATTGGGACTAATGCTAGTGGAAGATTGTTGGTGTAACCCCTAGCCCCAATGCATTGTTATAAAACACTTAAGTTAATAAATGAGGCATTTATTTTATCTATTGTATTCCTGTGCATATCAATTGATAGAACTATCCAAGAATGTTATTTCAGTTTAAGTTATCGTGTGTGAGGCACATGGTTGTAAGACCTTGAAACAAATGAGACTTCATTCTAAATATCCCTAGTAAGTCATTATTATGGGAATAACAAATGAATTAAGAGTAGTATGTTCTCTCTGATAATTTGAGTTCTGTCTTATGGATCATAAGGACTGGAGTGTCAATCAGAGATCATAGAAACATGTTTAGAACATGGTATCTGGAGTCGATCTGTTCATGAGAACACTACATGGCACAAGTCATAAGTTTTTCTCATGTGCAAGTTTTGCATTGGAGTTCTTAAACCTAAAATCTCCATAAAACTCTTTATGAATTACTGTGTACTTTGACATACACCTAACGTGCTCATAACAGAGTTACAAGTATGGGTATGCTTGGGTATGCACTAATCCATGTTAGAGAGCATGAGAGAAGTGAAGGGATTACCCCTCTCGATAAGAGAGACTATCACCGGCCACTTGATTAGTGAACTGAGAAGTTTATGGCCATATCGAGATGAAATAATGAGTAATCATTATTTATCTGAAAGTTCAGTGTCACTAGAATATCAAGAAAGGAATTAATATATTTAAGGATGACTAATTCCATGTCTTATATTAATTCTGATATTTAAGGGTAAGGGACTATGCAAAATTGCATTAGGTCACTAAATGCCATTTGCATTTTCATTTAATTTGGAATGCTATAATATCTTGCTAAAGAATATATATAGCCTTTGGATTAATTTATTAATTCATTACCAATATTAAATTGAATTATAGGATCACATATAAAGCATTGGGCTTAAAATATTTAAATAAAGTATTGGGCATTAATTTGGACTTTTAATTAAAGTCAAATTAATGTATGTAATGGGTATTAAAATTACTAAATGGACCTTGGTCCATAAGAGAGAGAAATTTGGTCCACAAGGATTAATTTCAATTAATTAATTATCTTGGATTAATTAAGTTAATTGAGTATTAAATCCTAATAGCATTTAAATAAAAATAAAATACTTAAATAGGTGAGAGATTGGCCGAAATTCAAAGATAAAATAATTGTAAATTTCGGCACATGTGTATATCCTAATTAAGTGGTAGTTATTTTATATTAAATGTCTTATGCCATTTTAAATTAATTTGAATTTAAAATTTAATAGAATTTGAACTAATTTAAATTAATTTATTAGGAAGTGATGGAGGCTGAATATAAGACCTAATTCTAAGGGATTTTGGCAACCATAAAGCTTTCCTATTCTAGTGATATAAATAAGTTAATTCTATTTGACCTAGTGAAGTTTTTCTCTCTCTAAGCCGCCACTCTCAAGGGCAAAGAACTCTTCCTTCTTCTCTTGGATTTTGGGCAGCATTTGAGAAACCTTATGAAGAACAAGATTTGGTCTTGTGTCTTTAGCTTAATACCCATTGCCATATACACAAAGATTAGAGCTAGCACTCTAAGTTTTAAGCATTCCTTGCAATTGTGTGTGTGAACATAGAGAGGAGTGGTATAAAGGCTTTTTATTTGGCATTGGTGATCAAGATCTGAAGCATATAAGTTCATCCTACTTGCTGGTCATCATCGAAATCAATATTTAATGTGCATCTAATATTGTAAGTTTCAAAACCCTAAAATTGCATGTTTTAGATTCTTGTTAACGATTGCATGGTATGTATGATCAATTTTAGTATTTTTCAGCTGCGTGATCATCATGTATATGCCATGTTATATTCCATCAGTTTTAAGCTAGAGAAGCTCAAAGCAAGAGATTGTTGCTGACTCAACTACAGAATCTGAGTATATTGCAGCGAGTGAGGATGTAAAGGATGCTGTTTGGATTAGAAATTTCATTTTTGGATTTGGAGTGATCCCAAGCATCCTAAATCCATTAGAAATTTTTTGTGACAATAACGGGGCAATCGCACAGGCCAAGGAGCCCCAATCACACCAGAAATCCAAACACATACTATGGAGGTACCACCTGATCAGAGAGATCATTGATCGTGAGGACGTCAAGATTAGCAAGAGAGCAAGTAAAAACAATGTAGCAAATCCTTTGATGAAATAGTTGCATCCAAATTTGCACAAAGCTCATTTGAGAGCATTCGGTATTAGGGCTATGCCCAATTGGGACTAGTGCTAGTGGGAGATTGTTAGTGTAAGCCCTAGCCCTAATGTATTGTTATAAAACACTTAAGTTAATAAATGAGGCATTGGTTTTATCTATTGTATTCATATGCATATCAATTGATAGAACTATCCAAGAGTGTTGTTTCAGTTTAAGTTATCATGTGTGAGGCACATGGTCGTAAGACCTTGAAACAATAGAGATTTCATTCTAAATATCCCTAGTCAGTCGTTGTTATGGGAATAACAAATGAATTAAGACTAGTATGCTCTCTCTGATAAGATGAGTTCTATCTTACGGATTATAAGGACAAGAACGTCAATCAGAGATCATAGATACATGTTTAGAACATAGTATCTGGATTCGATCTGTTCATGAGAACACTACATGGTACAAGTCATAAGTGTTTCTCAAGTGCATGTTTTGCATTGGTGTTCTTAGACCTAAAATCTCTATGAAACTTTTTATGAATTACTATGTACTTTGACATACACCTAACATACTCGTAATAGGGTGAAAAGTATGGGTGCTTAGGTATGCACTAATTCATGTTAGAGAGCATGAGAGAAGTGAATGGATTACCCCTCTCAATAAGAGAGAAAATATCATCAACCACTTGATCAGTAAACTGAGAAGTGTATGGCCATACCAATATGAAATAATGAGTAATCATTATTTATCTGAAGTTCAGTGTCACTGGAATATCAAGAAAGGAATTAGTATATATAAAGATTATTAGTTCCATGCCTTATATTAATTCTGATATTTATGGGTAAGGGATTATGCAAAATTGCATTAGGTCACTAAATGTCATTTGCATTTTCATTTAATTTGGAATGCTATAATATCTTGCTGGAGAATATATATATCCTTTGAATTAATTAATTAATTCATTGCCAATATTAAATAGACCTATAGGATTGCACACAAAGTATTAAGCTTAAAATATTTAAATAGTATATTGGCATTAATTTGAGCTTTTATTTAAAGTCAAATTAATGTGGATAATGGGTATTAAAATTACTAAATGGACATTGGCCCATGAAGTGTGAAAAACACGGCAAAAGGAATGATAAATTGATTATTTATTTATCTTTAGATATTTGATTATTTATCTTTAGATAATTAAGTTAATTAAATTTAAATTCCTATATGTCTTTGAATCAAGATATACCACTTAATTAGGAAGTGATCGAGGCTGAAATTACTACCTAAATGCTAGTGAATTTTGGCACACACAAAACCTTAAGCTAAGTGATATATATAGATAAGAAGTAACTTTTCCAATTAGGTTTTTTCTCTCTCTAAGCCGCCATTCTCAAGGGGAAAGGACTCTTCCTTCTTCTCTTGGATTATTGGCAACCATTGGTGAACTTTAGAAAGAACAAGATCAGGTCTTATGTCTTTAGTTTAATACCCATTACCAAATACACAAAGATTATAGCTAGCACTCTAGGTTTTAAGTCATCCTTGCTAGTGTGTGTTTAAGCATAGAGAGAAGTGGCGTAAAGGCAGCTCTTTTGGCATTGGTGATCAATATCTAAGGCATATAAGTGCATATTATTTGCTAGTCATCTTCAAAGTTAAGTTTTAAAGTGCATCTAAACTTGTAAGTTCTAAAAACCCTAAAATTGCATGTTTGATTTTTTATTGTATATTGCGTGGCATGTATGATTCAAATTTTTATTTTTTTGCTACATGATCATCATGTATATGCCATGTGATATCCCTTCAAACCTTACATTGCCTTGCCCATTTGTTGCATAGGGTATAGACATTATGGATATGATCCATCCACCAGCATCAAATGGACACAAATTCATTATAGTAGCCATAGAATACCTTAAAAAGTGGATAAAGGTAGAATCCTTTAAGAAAGTAGATGCTAGGGATATGGCCAGGTTCATTGAGAAGAATATGATATACAGATATGGGGTACCCACCACAGTATCAGATAATGGGGTGTAGTTCCAAGTCTAAACCAAGCAGGTGCTTAGAAAATATAGGGTTTAACATCATAGGTCTTCACTTTAATTGCCTCAAGCGAACGGGGCATTTGAAGACATAAACAAAAACATCAAAAGAATTTTATCCAAGGTGGTTTGGACTTACAAAGATTAGGCTAATAAGCTACCTTTTTCATTATTGGGCTATATGACTACAACTAGAATTTTGATAGAAGCCACTTCGTTCTCTTTGGTTTATGGCACAAAGGCTGTGTTGCCTATGAAGATTAAGTATCAATCTATGAGGGTAGTTCTGAAAGAATAGAGTGGGCCAGACAAAGGTTGCTCCAGTTAACCTATTAAATAAGGATAAGATAAGAGCCTACTACCACAACCGAATTTATCAAAAGATGTTGGCTCACTCATTTAGGAAGAATATTAAGAAGCATCCTTTGAAGGATAGGGATTTAGTGTTCAAACAGATGAGGCCAACAACTCTAGACATTCGGGTAAGTTTAAACCTACTTGGGAAGGAATTTTTGTGATGAAAAAGTTATTATCTAAAGGAGCTATGATTTTGACTAATATTGATGGCAATGAGTTTAGAGAATTGGTCAATATTAACAGATTGAAAAGTATCTATGGTTAATAATTAAAGAGAAAAAGATGATAATAAAAGCCCCATAGGTTGTAAATCGAAAAAAATAAAGGCCTTACTAAAATTGGGGACCTCATTAGGGTGGAAACCGAAAAATGGTATCACAAGCAAAAATTAAGGGTTGAAAGAAAATAATCAATCAAGAAAACTTGAGAGTTCTAATTGATGATAGGAGTTTCAGTGCTCTTAAGATTTCATTCCAAGATTGGATAACTTGTATTTTTGAGTTAATGTTAAATAGTGATCATGTGCAATGAAATCAAATGACAAGATCACATTTATATTCAAAAAAATTATTAATATATTCAAAAGTTGTTCCTTTATATGTTTAAATTTTAAAGTTATAATGAAAACAAAAATATAGTGTTTGATTATATCTAATCTAATGTCTATGCTCAACTGCTCTCTTCTTACAAAAATCTAAGCTTATAAGTCCTATTATCGATCACTAGACTAATGACACACTGCTTGTATTCGATGGAATTAGTGAGTCACAAGCCCTGGTCTCGAGTATGACAATCGTCATAGGAAGTCGGGCTTAGATCTACAAATGGGAACTTTATATGAAGACGATAGAGAGAACACCACCACCAAAGGCCAAAGGACAACTGATGATGTCCTGTCACTCCCCATACTGGCAAGCACAGTGAACAACAATACAAAAGGTGACTCGATACAACCCGTACAATGGAATACACCTAGAGGGCCTATTTCTAGTCACTGAATGTATGGGCAACCATAGAAACCTAAAGCTGATGTCATTATTTGCCATAATAGCCACCCAAATAGCCTTCCAGAAGGCGAGTGAAAATCATACAAATTCTATCTCAAGAGATAATACCTTAAAGGATAGGTACCTATAGTCCAAAAAGGAGGCTTTGCCACCGACCTCAGTTTCTCTTACAACCACATATATAAAAAAAAGGTTATTAGGGTGAGTTGGATTCAGCTCAAGCAAAAAAAAGTCAAAAAAATATGTGAAAATCTAAAAGCTAGTGTGAAAACCCATGAGGGGCACGCTACCTTTAAAACAATGATATACCTAGAGAAATAAGGAACTACCGGTAAGACGAGCAGTGAGATTAGCATGGATAGCATCCAAGCAAAAAATTGTCTCTGCCAAGATTAAGGAAAATGGGATCAACCCACTACGCACACCATCTATGATGCTAAACAACCCATAATCTCCAGTCATGCCACCTGAAGTCATTGCCAGATATCGAGCGAAATAACATAGCAGAATGACACTAGTCTAGAATGTGGGCATATCAGAAAAAATCATCTGTAACATTGATTAGCCACTCTAATGAGAAAGTGTTCCACCGCTGTACTAGGCTTGTGACCTCAGAAGGGAGAATGCCCAAAGCTCGTGTCATTTCTCTGGGATAATAAAGAACATAGTAGGGAATATAGGGCAAAGTACCAGGTGCAAATCTTGCGCCGATAATTTCAACAAATTCCTCTATTAGGGGGTATAACTCTTGATGAGTAAACCTAAAAACATAGAACCTCAGATCCCAGTACCGTACAACTGGTCAAGGGAATTATTAAATTGATAGGAAGGTTTACAAAATGAAATACTTCCCTAGTGATTGATCCACAGTGCTGAAAATAAAGTGAAATCCTTCACTAGTGATTGATCCACATAGCTGAAGATAAAGTAAAATCCTTCACCAATGATTTATCTACATAGTTGATCACAAAGTGAAATCCTTTGCCAGTGATTGACCCACATAGCTGAAGATAAAGTGAAATCCTTCAATAGTGATTGATCCACATACCTAAAGACAAAGTGAAATCCTTCGCAAGTGATTTATCCATTTGGCTAAAGACAAAGTGAAATACTTCACCAGTGATTGATCTATATGGCTGAAGACAAAGTGAAATCCTTCGCAAGTGATTGATCCATGTGGTTGAAGACAAAGTGAAATCCTTCACCATTGATTATTCCACGTGGCTGAAGACAAAATGAAATCCTTTGCTAGTGATTGATCCATGTGGCTGAAGCCAAGATCACAATATAAAAATTGAAGGACACTAAAAGCCAAGATCACAATATAAAAATGAAGCACACTGAAATAAGAATAGTCCAGAAGGTTGTTTTAACTACAAATGCTGAGAAAAAGAATTATGTTATAGTATCTTCAAGGTAGATCTACAGATAGGAAACATACTATAGAGTATGCTATCAATGGCACCTCACAAATGCATTTTTGCTAGAAATTTTTCAACAAGAATATTGGCTCAAAAAGGGTTAGTCTTACCTATAAAGGGCGACAACCACAACTCATTTTGATTTTGTATGTCGACTATAAGGAGCCAATCATGGCCCTAACCAAATTATAGAAAAGTGATGAGGATTATGGTTAATTAAGGCAAATATTGAATTATTTTGCATTGTTAAAGTTAAGTCATATTAGGCGTATTTTGGCAAATTTAGCATATATGTAAATTGAGTGTGGTTAAAATTAAGATAAAGGAGGGATATAGTTGAGTAAATTAGAAGTTGGGTGTTAAATGTTAAGAAATATAAGTTGATGGGGTTAAGTTGAATAAGAGTAATTTTAGAAATTCACCTAAGGAGATAGTTACCCCACTAACTCCCTTTAAATTTATAGCTTCTTGAAGAAAGAACTCAGGGGGGATTTGAGAAGTGGGGATCAGCATTTTGAGGGGGATAGCTCTCTCTCTCTCTACTAGTTACGGGTTGGAGAAGGGAGCTAGGGTTTATGAGTTAAGATTAAAGGTAATGTCTTCCCTTGAAGATCTCTTCTTCCTTTTCTTTTCTTCATTTATGATTTCTGGTTATAAGGGATTACAAGATCCTATTGTTGTCCCTATGTATAAGGAGAAAGGAGAGAAGCATATAGATCAAGAATAAGAGAAGGAAGAAAGAGCTAGATTAGTGGATTTTGGAAGGAGTTAAAGATGGTATATGAGGTACGGAAACTATTTATAAATTGTTACTGGATGATATTTCCTCTGTTAAATTGTAGAGATTTAGATGAACTTACAATGAATTAAAACTAAGTGCTTAAGGTGAGATCTAGGATTAGAGTTTTGAGCTAAAAATCTGGGTTTTAATCCTGGCTGCCGAAGTCACTTGCATGGCTGCATGACCTGTTCCTTCTCTCCCTGTGTGGCTGCCCATACCCATGCTCCCTTACACAGATGCATGATGTCTTTGTTTCTTCAGTGAGTGGTCGTGCATCCTCCTTGTTTTTCTCCTGCGTGGCCATGCATCCTCTTATTTTTTCCCTGCATGGTAGTACGATGGCTTGGGTCTTTTTCTATTTGGTCGCATACTGCATTGCCTTTCTCCCTGCTTGGCAGCATGTTTAGCCTTTGTTCTCCTTGCTTGGCCGTGTAGGCCTTTTAATCTTTCTTTGGCACGGCCACTTGTATGTTTTCTTTTTAATAGTTTTACTTCACACTCTAAGCTATAAATCCCTCATGAATTGAGAATCCTATATTGTAAAATATAACTGGAGAGAATTAAATGGACCATAAGTAATGTACATGATGATTATATTTATTAGAGTGGTGGTTAAGAGGCTATATGATTACTAATGGAACAATTGAGTTGTGAAGTCTTTCCAAGGAAATACTCAATAACATAGGTAGATGTTAATCCCATATTTGAACACTTTCACCAATTGTGTGACATCGAATGCATGTATATAATGTATTGGACAAATTGAATGTGCGATTATTAAATTGAGTATAATAAAGCAAAGGAAATGGTTTTGAGGAACCACTCAGGTACGTTCTTCTTTCGTGAGTATGTTTTTACGTGTGGAGCCATGTGCTCATGGTTTATACGACTATATGTATGGCTTCATCCTCATAAACTATCATGCGAGAATTTCCAGAGTCAATTTGGAAATTCAAATCATGTTGTTACTTAATGATCCTATGTTCAATGATGTGTATTGCATTAGGTTTTAAAACATTAATTTTGAGCTAGTGTTGTATGATACTTAGTTACTATTATGTTAAAGCATTCTAGTGCAAGATATAAGTTATCCGGTAGCTATACAAGTATATACGTAGGTGATATGTATTCTTGAATATCAGGGTTTTAAGCTAGTACTTCTATGTAAATGAATAATATGTGTTCATTTGTGGAAAATGGTTTTAAGTAAATGTTATATTAAATAAGGAATAATATGATGAATTAAAGATGTTCTTAAAGTGATAAAGCCTACGGGTCTTAGTTCAGTTGTGGATTAGATAGGAATGCCTATAAGGATTCAGCAACTGCCATAGTTGACCCCATTTGGGTCTTATTCCTTTATAGAACCATCGTTCGACCCTTTTGGGTTTATTGTTTATTCCTTACTGGAACCATTGTTAACCCTATTTGGGTCTATTATTTTGTTCCTTTATAGAACCATAGTTCGGCCCTTTGGGTCCATCATTTGATACCTTTGGTATCCATTGCTCCCGTTATCCACCATTTAAACTAGTATTTAGGCAGGCTATTAAAAAGTTTAAAAGATTCAACAATACACTAGAAATATATATATATATATATATATATATATATATATATATATATCAATTGCTTCACCTATATAACGTGAACATGATAAATGGCCTACTATATTGCTTGGTTAAATTCCTTTTTGGATAGAATGATTTCAATGAAAAGTAGTTCTCTATTCTGTATTATATAATTAAGATTACATGACATATGTGGAGTTATGATGCCTAAAATATCTCTTATAGATGTTATATGATATATGCACTCCCTTATGCTTGAATTGAACATTTAAGGCATATCATACATAATTAATGTGATTAAATGTATACGATGGAAGTTGTACTATCAATGCTGTCTTTACATAGCCGCATGATGTCTTTACTTCTTCAGTGAGTGGCCGTACATCCTTCTTGTTTTTCCCCCTACGTGGCCATGCATCCTCCTTGTTTTTCCCCTGTGTGGTCATAGATCCTCCTTGTCTTTCCCCTATGTGGTCGTACGATGGCTTGGGTCTTTTTTTGTTTGGCCGTATACTACATTGCCTTTCTCCCTGCTTGCCCGCGTGTTTGGCCTTTGTTCTCCTTGCTTGGTCGTGTATACCTTTTCTTCTTTCTTTGGCACGGCCACTTGTATGTTTTCTTTTTAATAGTTCTATTTCACACTTTAAGCTATAAATCCCTCATGAATCATGAATCCTGTATTGTAAAATATAATTGGAGAGAATTAAATGGACCATAAGTAATGTACATGATGATTATATTTATTAGAGTGGTAGTTAAGAGGCTATATGATTTCTAATGGAACAATTGAGTTGTGAAGTCTTTCCAAGGCAATACTCAACAACATAGGTAGATGTTAATCCCATATTTGAACACTTTCACCAATTGTGTGAGATCGAATGCATGTATATAATGTATTGGATAAATTGAATGTGCGATGATTAAACTGAGTATAATGAAGCAAAGGAAATGGTTTTAAGGAACCACTCAGGTACGTTCTTCATTAGTGAGTATGTTTTTACGCGTGGAGCCATGTGCTCATGGTTTATACGACTATATGTATGGCTTCATCCTCATGAACTATCATACAGGAATTACCAGAGTTAATTTGGAAATTCAAATCATGTTGCTACTTTATGATCTTATGTTCAATGATGCGTATTGCATTAGGTTTTAAAACATTAATTTTGAAATAGTGTTGCATGATACTCAGTTACTATTATGTTAAAGCGTCCTAGTGCAAGATATAAGTTATCCAGTAGCTATGCAAGTATATAAATAGGTGATATGTATTCTTGAATATTAGGGCTTTAAGCCAGTATTGCTATGTAAATGCATAATATGTGTTCATTTGTGGAAAATGGTTTTAAGTAAATATTATATTAAATAAGGAAGAATATGATGAATTAAAGATGTTCTTAAAGTGATAAAGCATGCGGGTCTTAGTTCAGTTGTGGTTTAGATAGGCATGCCTAGAGGGATTCAGCAGCTACCATAGTTGACCCTGTTTGGGCCTTATTCCTTTATGGAACTATCGTTCGGCCTTTTTAGGTCTATTATTTGTTCCTTGCTGGAACCATTGTTGATCCCGTTTGGGTCTATTGTTATGTTCATTTATGGAACCATAGTTCGGCCCTTTGGGTCCATCGTTTGATACCTTCAGTAACCATTGCTCTCGTTATCCACCCTTTGAACTAGTATTTAGGCAGGCTATTAAAAAGTTTAAAAGATTTAGCGATACACTACAAATAAAGAAATATATATATATATATATATCAACTGCTTCATCTTTATAATGTGAACATGATAAATGGCCTATTATATTGCTTGATTAAATTCTTTTTTTTAGCTAGAATGATTTCAATGAAATGTAGTTCTCTATTATGTATTATATAATTAAAATGGCATGACATATGTGGAGTTCTGACACCTAAAATATCTCTTATAAATGTTATATGATATATGTACTCCCTTATGTTTGGATTGAACATTTAAGGTGTAAGGACCCAATCATGGCCCTAACCAGATTATAGTAAAGTGACGAGAACTATGGTTAATTAAGGCAAATATTAAATTATTTTGCATTGTTAAGGTTAAGTCCCATGAGGGGTATTTTAGTCATTTCAGCATAAATGTAAATTGTTTATGGTTAAATTTAAGATAAGAGGATATAGTTGAAGAAAATAAGAAGTCTGAGTATTAGATTTTAAGAAAAATAAGTTATTGGGGTTAAGATGAATAACGAAAATTTTGGAATTTCATGATGAGATATTTCAATAGCTTCTTATAGAAGGAAAACAAGGGGGATTTGAGATTGAGGGGATCAGCATTTTGGGGGGGGAATAGTTCTCTCTCTCTCTCTTTGCTGGTTACGGGTTGGAGAATAGAGCTAGGGTTTGTGAGTGAAGATTAAAGGTAATGTCTTCAATTGAAGATTTCTTCTTCCTTTTCTCTTCTTCATTTATGATTTTGTTATGAGGGATTACAAGACCCTGTTGTTATCCATGTATGTAAGGAGAAAGGAGAGAAGCAGATAGATCAAGGATAGGAGAAGGAAGAAAGAGCTAGATCAGTGGACTTCCTAAGGAAATAAAGCTGGTATATGAGGTACGGGAACTTTATGTAGATGGTTACTTGATGATTTTCTTCCTATGTTTTTGTATGCGTTCCCTTAGTAGAAGTTAAAGGTTAAATAGTAAAGATTTAAATGATTTCACAATGAATTAAAACTAAGTGCTTAAGATGAGATCTGGGATTTGTGTTTCAAGCTGAAAAATATGGGCTAGCTACTGAAGTTCTTTACGTGGCCACGTGATTTGTTCCTCTTCTCCTTGCGTGGCCACGCATACTTATGTTTTCTTACTTCTTCAAAGCATAGCTATGCCTCCTCTTTGTTTCTTCCTTGCATGGCCTTGTGCCTCCTTTGGTTGTCCATGTGTGGCCACGTGATTTTCTAGGATTTTTATGTGTGGCAACATGTTACCTTTGGTTCTACATGCATGGCCACATGATGGCTTATTCCTCTCCCTGCGTGGCCATGCACTGCATGGATTTCCTCCTTTATTTCTTCTTCTGTATGGCCATGTGTTTGGCCTTTGGTTTCCTTGCATGGCCACGTAAATGGCTTACTTCTCCTTCTGCTTGGCCACGCGTTTGGCCTTTGTTCTCCTTATGTGGCCGTATATACCTTCTCTTCTTTCTTGGGCACGGCCACTCGTATGCTTTCTTTTAATGGTTTTACTTCACACTCTAAGCTACAAATTCTTCATGAATCATGAATCTTGTATTATAAACTTTAATTGGAGAGAATTAAATGGACCATAAGTAATGTTCACAATGATTATGTTAATTAAGTGGTGGTTAATAAGCCACATGATTTATAAATGAAATAATTGAATGGTGAAGCCTTACCAAGACATTATAAATGACATAGGTAAACATTAATCTCACATTTGATTACTTTCACTACTTGTGAGACATAGAATGCATGTATATAATGTATTGAATAAAATGAATGTGCGATGACTAAATTGAGTATAATGATGCAAAAAGAGATGGTATTGAGGAACCACTCAGGTGCATTCTTCTTTATCTAATATGTTTTACATGTGGAGGCATGTGCTCATGGTTTGTATGACTATATGTATGGATTCATTCTCATGAACTATCATTGGGTATTACCAAAGTCAACCTAGAAATTCAAATCATGTTGTTACTTCATGATCTTATATTCAATTATGCGTATTGCATTAGGTTCTTAAAATATTGTTTTGATCTAGTATTGCATAATACTCAGTTACCATTATGCTAAAGCATTCTAGTGTAAGATATAAATTATTCGATGGCTATGCAAGTATATAAACATGTGATATACATCCTTAAATATCAGGACTTTAAGCTAGTATTGCTATGTAAATAAATGATATGTTTTCATTTATGGAAAATGATTTAAGAAAAGATTATATTAAATAAGGAGGAATATCATGAATTCAAGATGTTCTTAAAGTGATAAAGCCTGCGGGTCTTAGTTCAGTTGTGGATTAGATAGGCATGCCTAGAGGGATTCAGCAGCTACCATAGTTGACCCCGTTTGGGTCTTGTTCCTTATGGAACTATCGTTCGGCCTCGTTTGGGTCTATTGTTTGTTCCTTGCTGGAACCATTGTCGACCCCGTTTGGGTCTATTGCATTGTTACTTTATGGAACTATTGTTCAGCCCTTTGGGTCCATCATTTGATACCTTCGATATCCATTATTCCAGTTATCCAACCTTTGAACTAGCACTTAGGCAGGCTATTAAAAGTTAAAAGATTCAGCCATGTACTAGTAAATAAGGATATATGTGTATGTATGTATGTGTGTGTGTATATATATATATATATATATATAGCAATTGCTTCACCTATGTAATGTGAACATGATAAATGGCCTACTATATTACTTGATTGAATTCCTTTTTGGCTAGAATTATAAAAATGAAATGTAGTTCTCTACTCTGTATTATATAGCTGAGATGGCATGACATATGTGAAGTATTGACGCCTAAAGTATCTCTTATAGATGATGTATGATATGTATACTCCCTTATGCTTTGATTGAACATTAAAGGCATATCATACATAATAAATGTGATTAAATGCTTATGATGAAAGCTGTACTATCAATTACTATGAGGTCTAGATGATTGTAAGAATAATGTTCATGTTTAGGATTGCAAATTCATTTGGTATAGCAAGGGTGAGATCGTTTAACATTGTTGACTTATATGTTTTCCTTAAATTTAAAAGGTGTAATAATTTCATGATATTTTATTAGAGTTTATCCTTTGAGTTGGTTTCCCCACTAAGCTTTATAACTTAGCACGAGTTTGTTATCCGTGTAGGTACTGGTTAAGCTCTAGTAGATCGATAGCTAGTGGCTAGTCAGCCTTTAAAGAGAAGATCTGACTGAGTGCAGTTGCTTCAGGATTCCATTATGTATTTTGGCATTATATTAGGCCTTTTAATTATAAGTTGGTTT
Organism: Excoecaria agallocha; assembly: GCA_037975025.1. Taxonomy (NCBI): domain Eukaryota; kingdom Viridiplantae; phylum Streptophyta; class Magnoliopsida; order Malpighiales; family Euphorbiaceae; genus Excoecaria; species Excoecaria agallocha. The sequence goes on along the minus strand of CM075820.1, from coordinate 4,207,824 downwards.
TAAGTTATTGTGGCATGTAATAATTATGGCCTGTGCTATTTATTATTTTCCTTTCCTTATCTTTGCTAGGTTATGATGATGATTGATGTTTATGCATGGTTAGTTGATTAAGGTGTTACATAAGGCATATCATACATAATTAATGTGATTAAATGTATATGATGGAGGTTGTATTATCAATTACTATAAGGTCTAGATTATTGTATGAATAATAGTCATGTTTAAGACTGCATATTCATTTGGTATAGCTTAAGGTGAGATCTTTTAATATTGTAGACTTATATGTTTCCATAAATTTAAAGGGTGTAATGATTCTATGATATTTTATTAGAGTTTATCCTTGAAGTTGGTTTCCCCACTAAGCTTTATAGCTTAGCACGGGTTTGTTATCTATGTAGGTTCTGGTTAAGCTCTAGTGGATCAATAGCTGGTGGCTAGTCAACTTTTGAAGAGAAGATCTAACTGAGTGCAGTTGTCTTTGAAGATTCCATTATATACTTTTGGCATTATTTAGGCCTTCTATTTACAAGTTTGTTTTAAGTTTTTGTGGCATGTAATTAGTATATCCTATGCTATTTATTATTATCCATGCCTGATCTTTGCTAGGTTTATGATGATGATTGATGATTATCCATGGTTAATGGATTAGGGTGTTATATTGACCAAAATATTGGATCAAAAGGGCTTAGACATGCCAAAAGATGGTGTCAACCAATTAACAACTCATTTTAATTCTATATACCGACAAGCTGACACTAATAAGATACAAACAACTAGGTCTTGATTCTACATGTCGACAAGCTGGTGCTAATTAAATAGCTAACCAAGGGTTAAGACATCAATAAAATGGTGGTAACTACCCAATAAAAGGCTAACACATCAACAAGGTGATGGTTATTACCTAACTAGAGATTCACTTTCTGAATAGTATGTGTTTTAAAACAATCGACCAAAGATTCGCTACCTCAGGTACGTGTCTTTTATACTTTTACTCTAAATTTTGGTTCACTTTGGCACTAGTGCACTAGTTCCCCAAAGTTAGAGGCAACTGTGGACACTATGACCCGAGGCAGCTTAGATTAGGGTTACTCGATGATAAGGAACCATTTATACTTCTAATAAAAAGCATAAATCTTGAAGTTTTAGCCTTGATTTCCATAATTCTATAAATTTATTTGTGGGTTTCAACTTTGATTTTCTAAGAGTTTTGAAAATAATTTCAATAGCTTTGCATTTTGGCCTCTGATAGTGACAGATGGTTGTCTATCATGAAGATGCCCATATGTGAATGTTTTCCTTTAATCCAAGTTAGATTAAGGAGTATTTTTGTAAATTTTAAAAATCGTGTGAGAAATGGCCATCAATCATTTACAAATACCTATCTGTAGGGTTATTTCTTGATTTTTCACATTTTTCAGTTTTGAAAATCCTAAATAAAGATTGAATTTTGGAGAATCTGATCTAAGGGTGGATTTTAAGGATTAAATCTTCCAATTCTGGGGGATTAGAATTGGAATCAATATCTAATTCTTCTCTAGGCTTAAAAAAGAAAATCTAGGGTTTTTAAAAAAATGGGGGATTTTTTCACTTGGAAAATAGAGGCAGCTTTTGAGGAAGAGAAATTCAATTCTTTGTTCTCGAAAGTAGAACCTCAAACAATCTTTCACACTAAACATACACCTTTTTCTTTATTTTTAATGTAGGAATCAAGGTTGGAGGCCTAAGGCATGCTTTTTAAATTTTTGGAATTGCAATTTCTGAGGGTAATATTCTGGGCTTTATTCTTTCTCTCTCTAAACTCATACTCTGCTCATATAGCTAACATGTTTACTTATTAATTATGATGTTATATTTCATGTTAGTTCATTTTTTAATAATCTTTGTTATTCCATGATCATCTAAATGTACTGAATATATGTTAGAATGGCATGCTAGGGATTACTTTTTCCATTAATGAATGATGAATACTTTGATTTAATTTTTGTATTTTTTTGCTTCTTGTTGTCATAGCATGGTTTAGGTTATATTTTGGAGTTATTTTTTTTAGCTTTGGCATGTTTAGGGGGTATAGATATGTATGTTTGGGGTTTAAATGATTTTTTTAGTTTATGGCTTTAGAAATTTGCATTCAACCTCTATATTCGAGTGACTAAGGGAAGAAGATTGGATAGACACACATCTATAAATGCAACAGATGGGATGTCATGGTGTTTTCTCCACATCCCATCCCTCCTCCCCATATGGGCCATTTGTCTTCTTCATGTGGGCATCTGTGTCCTTATTTTGGGCCTTTTAGGTGTACTTTTGAGTTAGTTGTATGATTTGTTTATTTTTCATGTTTAGATTTATTTTAAATCCCAGTTGTGCTTCTATTCTACTTGATTAACATCTTATTCTTTTGATTTTTTTATTCTAGCATGCTTTTATGAGTATTTATAATTAATTATTAATTAATTTTGATAATCGATTTATTTTGATTTCATATGTTAATTAATTTGCTTCTTTGTGTATTTGTTTGAGCAATTTTGTTTCCCTATTTTGGAGTACCCTTTTAGGGGATTAGTATAGTTTGGGAAGTGGTTCTTCAAATGGTTTTATTTTTTCACTCTTTACTTTTTATTGCATTTATCCTTTTGCATTATTTAATTATATTTTATGGTTGACTTATTTTATGTATTTATTCATTTTTTAGCATTTTAATTATTATTTTTGATGTATTTTAATTTTTGGGATATAATAATTTAGGAAAAATGAATTTTTTTAGTACGATTAATAAAAAGGCTTAAATTATTTTTACTTAATTAATTTGTATTTCTCCTAAGAAAATGGACTAATGTTCACTTTTTCCTTCAAAATGACACCATAAAAAAGCCCCATTTTTAATAAAATTGAGATCACTCATCCCACGTTTTTTCTAAAATTGACAAGGACTCTTTACCTTTTGTAAATATGTATAAGGTAACAAATATTTCCAATCTAATGCTTATCCCAATTTATGTATGCTGTTTATTTCATTTTCACATTGGACTATTTGCAGTTGTAATAAATTAAGTAGACATTCCAAGATGATTGTTATGTCAATTTATTTTTTTATAATGCATCATGTGAGAAGGGAGGTAATGGATTGATAATAAAAACTTAATTATAAGAAACACCTAATCGAGGTGCCAAGTAAGAGTGATGTCTCGAACACCAATCTCTGTTTGGGCATCAAAAGGTTGAGATTCATTTCCCAACGTTATGTTAGGTGGTGACTTCGTGAAACCTATCTCTTGAGCCCACATGAGATGCATTTATGGGTTAACCATTAACAATAAATTGGGCTTAAAACCCTTTCTATTGTGATATGGCCAATTTGTGAGTTTTAGTGAGGCTCATCCAGTCTTAGACCCTAAAAGGAGGCCTCTGAGAATCAAATCAAAATCAAGTGAGCTATGATGCATGTCATACATCCCCATTAGGTATTCCTAGTAAAAGTCGACTCAAGACCCAGTGTCTACAACTAGGCTCCCAATAAAGGACATAAGTGCCTAAAAAAGCTTATTTTATTTAATATTCACTTGAATTTGAAGTAAACTTTTTCCATCATAGAAAATTTTTCATCAATAGGTGTTTTCTGAACTCAGAAGGCCCAACCTAAAGTGTATACATTGCCTTGTCATAATATAAAAGGGCATGTTATGCAACCTCTACTATACCATAAAGAATGTTATATTTTTAAACATTTAACCCCTTACTAGCTAGTCTAAACTTTGTTGCCAAGACATCCCTAATAGCTTTCCCTAAGAAACCTTTCATCTTTGATGGAATATTCAAGCTTTTTCCCATTACAATTATTAGGTGAGAACGTAAGAGTGTGGTTTTACTTATAACCATATGGTAACTCAATTTAACATACCATTTTCTTATGAAAATGCCAAATTCACCTATCTTGATTCCTTCCTCTACTCAACAGGATACTCAAAATATTTTTACATCCTCCTCTAAATAATTTCCAATAATGAAATCCATATCCCAAGAAATACCATATTCTAAAATCAACTCTCTTTGATACACACACACACACATACATACATACATACACACACATACACACACACATACGTACATAGATGTATGTATGTACATACATACATATATACATACATGCATACATGCATACATACTTACATGCATGCATGCATACATACATGCATACATGCATGCATGCATGCATACATACATACATACATACATTACATACATGTATTCATATATTACATACATACATACTTACATACATACATATGCTTTGGTAATGTATAAAGGTATAATTATGGACATGTAATGTAAAAAAATGTTGAATTGTCTTGAATATGAGTTATTGTTATATATGAGTAAAAAGCAATGTGAGATGTGTAAAAGGCATGATGTAAGCAGTGTGATAATTCTCTTTAGTCTACCTAAGGGGTGTTACATGAGCATCCATAAAGGTGGTTCATCAACTTAAGGCAAATAACGAGCATTATGTTGTTAGGGATTTCATATATTTCCTTAATATTTTTCAAGTCTATCACGGTAATCTTAAAAGGACTCTCTACAAGTGGAAGGTAAGAAATTGATTGACCATAGTGTGTGGCTTCAACAATGCACTAACTCTAGGTATGGAAACAATAGGTTTTCTAATCCCAATCTTAAAACATTCCTTAATATTCGAGAAAGGTGTGGATTTGACTTGTATGGACTCTAAAAGAGCCTTAATCAAATATGTCTAAAAAAAAAAGATAAAGTAACTTACCTATAGAACTACAATTCAGGTTCTAAAAGGCTAAAAGGTCTTAAAAAGCTTTAAAAAGGTTAAGAGAAGAAAAACTTGGCTCAAAAGAAAAAGTAACTTTAAAAATTAAGATAAAAGTGAGAGATCGACCTTTTATAGGCATAAAATAAACCATTGAAGAAGCCAAACTGCCAACCAATTAGGAGTTGACATATGTAATCATAAAAATTGAAGTGACAATTATACAAAATGACTCTACCAGTGTTACTTTTAAATTTAAAAGAGCTTATCGATAATGATCTCTAGTTAATTAAAACTCAAGAGATTCAATCATGCATGACGGTGATTGATTCTTTAGATCGGACAAATGATAATGTCAATTATCATATGGGCCTAAACCTAAAGATTTATAAGTAAGGGCAAAGTAGATAAGTCCCTAGGTTTCCCTATTTGATAAATTTGAGTGACATTTAACTTGAATTTATTAAACCTACTGCCTGGCAAATTCGCTTAATGACAGACCTATCACTATAACCAAGATTGGCACAAAAGCCCTGGAAAGCCTATAAAGAAGCTTCAATAGACATTATCATTAAATAGTTGCTTTTATCTCTATGTTTTCTCTCTAACTTCCCCTCTTCCTCATTATTTACCTACTTTATCATTAGATCAATTCTTCACCAAGCTCAAAACTTAAAGCTTAAACCAACTATTTATAGTTAAAGGTCTATTTTCCATTCACACAATCATCGATACATGTTAAGAAAAATTAGTTTATGTGATTGCCTAAATGCATTTTCTCAATATATCCCTAAATTAACTAGTACCATATTAGTGAAGTAAAAGATAATAATTTATAGGGATAATTATAAAGAACCCCTAATCTATTACTTAAATATCCCTAAATTAACTACTAGCATATTATATACAAGGATGAATGTTGGAAATGCTTCATTAATTGACTAATTAACTTAATAAATATGATTATATAGTTGTAAAACCTTAACTGAAATGTTGATTGAATAAAAAATGTAGATTTTATAGTGAACTACTTTATGAATGTTAAGGAAAAAATAATGGAATTCTTTATGTATGTGACATGTAGTTATGAAAATATTATTATATGATATATGTTTAAAAGAGAAAATATACTAAATTTAGGAGAGTGCAAATTTTGCATTTGGCTAGGTTGAGTTGCTTGCTGATAGTTATTTAGGGAATTATATGTGTTTTACCAATAAATTCTAGCTACTTGGTTTGAATCTGGATATATTTTGGTTGCCGATTTAGCTTTAAATATAAATTGGTGTATTAAGATGCTAAGGTACATGATACTATCTATTTTGTTAAATGATAGATAATATAAATATGCTGTGTAAAATGTAATTGGATGGAGTTTGCATGGTCAGTAGAACTTAATGAGGATGGCACAAACAAGATTAATTAAATATGTTAAGGTGATTGTAAATGAGATATGATTTTGCCAAATATGATTGTAAATAAAACGAATGATTGAACTTCTTTATATAAACCTAGATATATATTACATGTGTATAAATGCAAGCTACTATGTTAATTATTAATTAATAAACAAAGTTGTGAGTAAATATAATGTTACACACACACACACATATAGTGAATGAATAAAAATAATGTTTGATAGTTTTAAGTATATTTAAGTAAAAAGTAATATGATAAATGACATATAAATAAGACATGTAGGTATAAATATATGTATAATAGATGTTGAATTAAGAAACTGAAATTAATTTGATGAAAGGTGATGAAAAATAGATATTTGATTGTATTTTGTTATTCAATGTGAAATTATGGAAGGGAGATCAAATGATGACATTATATTTGCCCTTAGTAAAACCAGACAAGAATTGGAGTAATAGGATAAGATTGGCATGCCAATTAGGGAGTTAGTAGTACTGCATCATGATATGTGTTACCGAAGAGCTCTTTCGATGAATATCCTTAATTTATGTTATGGACTGAATGCCTCCGAGAACTCAGTCTCAATAGATGGATTTTTGGAAATTTAGAAACATGGACTTTTTATTTCGTTTTTTTATGTTAATCCAAATATTGTTTTTGATGGAATATGACATGATATATTCATGGTAATCGTGCAGCGGAAAAACGATAAAAAATTATCATACATGCCAAATAATTCCATGATAAGAATCGAAACATGCAATTTTAGGGTTTTTTAAAACTTACAACTTTTGATGCCTTTTAAATCTTGAATTTGGTGATGACCAGCAACTAAGATGACTTTATCCGCCTTAGACCTTGATCACCAATGCCAAGGAACAGCCTTTACGCCACTCCCTCTATTCTCACACACACAATTGCACCGACAACTTAAAATCGAGATTGCTAGCTCTCTTTTAAAGTATTGTGTAATGGTAATGGTTTTAAGCTACAAGATCTAATCTTGTACTTCCTTTAGATGCTATTGACATCCAAGAACACAAGAGAATGAAGAAGTATATTTCTCCTTGAGAAATTTGGCCAAAAGAAATTTTGTGAGTGAGAGAAGAAATTCAAGCCAAAAACAAAAAGAAAAACTAGGGTTTTTTTTTCTTTTATCTCTCATTCAATACATATCATTTTATTTTTAAGTGATAAATCTAAAATCCACTACTTAAAGATAATTAATTTTAGTCTTTATCACTTCTTTAAAATAAGAGATATATATTGATTCAAATTCTTTTTTATTTAATCCAAGATAAAAACATAAGACATATTAATCAAATAAATCACTTAATTAAATAAGCATGTGCCGAAATTCCTTGGTATTTATCTAGGAATTTTGGCCAAGTCTATTTCCATTTAAGTGTTTCAATTTGATTATAATTCTTTTAGGTATTAATACTCAATTAATTAAATTAATACAAGACATTTAATTAATTGAAATTAAACCTTGTGGGCTTAATTTCTCTCTCTCATGGACCAAGGTCCAATAGCAATTTTAAAACCCATTACACACATTAATTTGACTTTAATTAAAAGCCCAAATTAATACCCAATACTTTATTTAAATATTTTAAGCCTAATGCTTTGCGTGCGATCCTATAGGTCCATTTAATGTTGGCAATGAATTAATGAATTAATTCAAAGGCTATATATATTCTCTATCAAGATATTATAGCATTCCAAATTAAATGAAAATGCATATGACATTTAGTGACCTAATGCAATTTTGCATAGTCCCTTACCCATAAATATTAGAATTAATATAAGGCATGGAACTAGTCATCCTTATAAATATTAATTCCTTTCTTGATATTCCAATGACACTGAACTCTCAGATAAATAATGATTGCTCATTATTTCATCTCAGTATGGCCATACACTTCTCAGTTCACTAATCAAGTGGCCAATGATATTTTCTCTCTTATAAAGAGGGGTAATCCCTTCACTTCTCTCATGCTCTCTAACATGAATCAATGCATACCCAATCATACCCGTACTTGTCACTCTGTTACAAGCACGTTAGGTGTATGTCAAAGTACACAGTAATTCATAAAGAGTGTCATAGAGATTTTAGGTCTAAGAACTCCGATACAAAACTTGCATATGAGAAACACTTATGACTTCCATGTAGTGTTCTCATGAACGGATCGAATCCAGATACCATGTTCTTTAACATGTATCTATGATCTCTGATTGACACTCTTGTCCTAATGATCCATAAGAAATAACTCATAATATCAGAGAGAGCATACTAGTCTTAATTCATTTGTTATTCCCATAACAATGACTGACTAGGGATATTTAGAATGAAGTCTCATTTGTTTCAAGGTCTTACAACCATATGCCTCACACATGATAACTTAAACTGAAACAACATTCTTGGATAGTTCTATCAATTGATATGCACAGGAATACAAAAGATAAAACAAATGCCTCACTTTATTAATTCAAAGTGTTTTATTACAATGCATTGGGGCTAGGGCTTACACTAACAATTTTCAGCTACTGCAATAGTCTATTACATTGCTTTCTTATCTTTTAAAACTAATCCATCTAATTCATAAAAGATAATTTTTGAGATATAAAATATGTAAATCGACCGAATGGTTTCAAGAATTGGGTCCCATGTTTTATAATCCCGTTTATCCTACTTAATGCAATTCCTTTAGATTGTACTACGGGAAAATATCAAAAATGAATAAGTAAATGAAATTTAATTTAAATGCTTTAACAAATAAGTAAATAGTTATAAGATTTGTATTGTTAGTAATTTCACATTATATAATTTGGAATAATTTACTATAATTAGGAATAATATATATACATATATAAATATGAGTGTGCGCGGTTATGTGTGAACATTTAAAACTTGATGTTCTTGTATAAGTGAAAATATTTAATGAATAATTTATGCAAATTAAAGTGCCGATTCTAAAAAAGACAATTGAGTTGAGTTTAGCAACATTATATGCGTGAAAAAAAAAATCTTATATTGTCTTATCAAAAGGCAATTTATATTGTATAATCTTATGTTTACAAATAAAAAGCTTAGTCTCGATTTAAATATTATAAATTAGTTGTATATTGTGATTCTTTATATATTTTATATTATATTATATATATATATATATATATATATTGACTATACTCAACTTATATTGTTTTGTAAATCAAAATTTGGTAAATATACATAATCAACTTGAATGATCTATTAATGTCAAACTTGAATTCATGATAGTGAAAAAGTAAATTCAGTAGAGTACTATCACTAAGCTGCAAGCTTAATGTGTGGTTGTTTTCAACGCATAGGTCTAAGGAAGATATTATTGAGATTGAGGAAAAGGGGTGACAACCCTATTGATACTAGAAGAATACTAGAGTCGAGATGTGCAAATTTTAAGAAGGTGCCATTGCTATACATTTTAAGCTTTTTAGTTTGACTTTGGCATATACACTTGATAGATAGCTTTAAAATGAGTTTTGTATTAATTAATTGTAAATAAGTTATGCATGTAAATTTATAAAATCAAACATATAAGCGTATTATGTATGGTTATACTTGAATTTTTGAATATGAAGAGTTGAAATGTTAAGGAGGCAAGGCAAACTATTTGTGAACGAAGTTTGTTATGGAGTTCTAGAGTTGGGTTATGTGACTTTAGAAGTGTACATAAAATTTCTTTACAAGAGGTTAGTAAATATTATGGTGAAATTTTGTTAAAATTTCTATAAAAAAATTAACAATATTTACGGAACCAAAAATGATATTAAAATAGGAAATCTTACAATTCATAATTATTATAGTTAGAAAGTTTGTGTGACATTCTATATCTGAGTCTACCATCGAACCGGATATAGGGTGTTACAGCAAGAATCTCTAAAATGGGAAAAAGACATAAAGTTGCTAGAGACAAAAAAAAAACATTGGCCATTTATAAGGTAACTCATCTTTGCTTGATTTTATGTTTTTAGAATAATATGTGGTCCTTTAAAGTACATTATTTTAGGTTAATCAGTTGTTTTCTTAATAGAATGAAACTATAAAAAAGTATTCAATGGATTTTAAGGGAACTTAAGTGAATAGTTGAGTTTGCTTTATGTGGTCCTTATTTACTATTTACTGTAAATACCATCAAATTTGCATATTTTTTTTCTTAGTAGTTTAAAATGAAAAAAGCTATGAAGTTGAAGTTTCATTGTAATGGCATAAGGAGGATAGATCATGAAAAAGTGTATGCGTGTTGGAAAGTGTTCTTTATTAAAAAGTATGATGTTGATTTGCCTTCATTCTTTGATTTTAAGGCTTTATTTGTAGAAAAGACTAGGGAGGTTAATTTGAGATGTTTATTATTGAGATACCTCAGGGTTTATATGATGAAAAATATGCAATAGTAAAAAATGATATAGATCTAATGAAGTTGTTGAACTTAATCAAAATTCATAAGGAGTTTGAGATGATTGATTTGTTTCTTACTACTAATGAGAAAATTAAACTTTACTTCCAAAGCCTTCAGGTTACTGTAACATTCGCTAAACCCCCTTAAGTGTCTAATGGGTTCTCGAAGGCCCGCTTTTAGGGCTTGAGGTCAGATGAAGGTTTATTTAACTCGTGAAGGCTAGTAGTTTCACAATGGACAAGAATTCAACCTAATTTGCTAGGTTTCAAGCCTTAAAAAGGCATGAGATAGTGTCTCAAGGTACCCCTATTCCATTGTTTGCTATCAACCTACGAGGGCATCTATTAGTCACCATAAGGTAGGTATCATGGAGTCGCCACCCAATAACACATTTGAAAATGAGTTCTAACCTTATGAGGCCAAAACTAAAGATAGTTTAGGACCTCCTCTTATTTATACCTTGGTTAAAATTTTTTATAAATAATTTTTCAAGATTACTTACTTTACCTTTCTTCCCATGCATTATCATGGTAAAGGAATTAAAAGGCTCACATATTCACATTTGAAAGTGATAAAGCACATTAGTAGAGAAAATCAACAAAATATAGCATGATTACATATTTTAAAGCTAAAAATAAAGAAAATACATAAAATGGATAGTTTATTTACTATGTCTATTTAGATGGGGATGTTGGTCACCGTATGCATATTTATAAAAAGAAGAATTTTGGTGTTTTTTAAATAAAAGATGGGAAATTCTGGCCCCTTATGGCTTTGAAAAAAAAATCATATTGATCAATTTAAGGTAAAAGAATCCTTTATATTTATAAAAAAAATATATGTATTTTTTATATTTTACTTTTGGATGAAAAATGGGACGTTGGTCCTCTTTTATTATAGAAAAATCCAACTCAAACTTGTATAAAACCCTTTTTGGTCAGTTTTTAGGTTAGTGTTCGAAAAAATCATTTATTGTTACAAAAAAAAATTGCAGGAATGAATAAAATAAAGAAATTAAATACAAATTTTTAATAACCATGACTCATTTGTCATGGCCTTCCACTACTTTCGCCTGGCTTGAAATGTATGTGTAGTGATAGGAAAACAAGGAAAGGTTATGCATAAGGAACAAAATGCAAATATGAAATATAACTGCAAAAATATAAAAAAATGCAAAAATATAAATAATGAATGATAAATAGTATAGATACATACATACATATGCACGTACATATGTACGTATGTATGTACATGCATGCATACATACATATAAAAGGTATAAAATATAATATATAAATAGTATAAATGTAAATAAATAAAAGAAAAATTGTGGTAACATATTTATACATACGTGTGCATATATATATGACTGATATATTTTTTATTATAAAATTAATTAAAAAAAATTTACTAAAATGAAAATAAATAGATGTAGTAGTATAAACACACACACATACGGATGCATATATATATAAGAGTATATTTATTTATGAAAAAGAAAAAAATTCAAAAAGTTAAATATATATGTATACATAATATATGATATATAGGTATAAAGAAATAAATATGTATATAGTAATAAATGAATAAAATAATAACACTAATAGTAACAAATAATAATAATGATAATAAATGATGATGATGATGATGATGATGATGATGATGATAGTAGTATAAATAACAACAACAACAACAATAGTAGCAGCAGCAGCAGCAGTAGGAGTAGTAGTAGTAGTAGTAGTAGTAGTAGTAGTAGTAGTAGTAGTAGTAGTAGTAGTAGTAGTAGTAGTAGTAGTAGTAGTAGTAGTAGTAGTAGTAGTAGTAGTATGAACAAAAATGTTATAGATCAACATAATTATTTTAAATGAAATATGTATAAATGCATGCATGTGTCAATAATGTATAAAAGGTGGCCAATCAATATTCATACATGCATGCAAAAAAAAAACCAATGATGGTAGATGAAGGAGGTATGAGTGATGGCAAGGAAATGAAGGGAGAGTGGGCGTAAATGGAGGAACAACACATAAGGGAAAAAGGGATGCCAGCTAATAGCTATACAGTCACCAATCGTAACTCAATTGGGTGCCAGAAAACACTTAGGCAAGTCAAGCCATGACTCAACATTGATTAGCATGGTGAAGAAGAGCAGCACGACACTAAAACAACACTTTAACCTCAAATAGCCAAAACTTCATATAAATGTACTAAATCATTTTTAAACTAGTTTTACATACATCTAATTGACAAAATAACATAGAAAATCAAGGAATCAACTAAAAATACACACTTTAAAACTTCAAAAAAAAACTCATTTCTAGTGACAAAATGAAAAAGAGAGAAAATCTCAAACTCTCACTTATTTCCTCAAACTCATGTAAATCTTTATTTTTTCAATTTATACCATCAAAACAAAACATGAAATCAACCAATATTGAAGTTAACAAGCTAAAATCTCAAAATACAAAAAAAAAATGAATTCTATGACTACTTGAAAAATTTGATAAATAGTGCCTAGGTAGATGCTTTATTTTCATTCAAAACCTTATAAACTTAAGTAAACTAGCATGAGATGATTAATAAATGTGATATAAGAACAAAATTCAACAAACCAATTATTAAAGCTAGAAATGTCATGTTTACAGTAGCCTGAACAAAAACTAGAGCATAAAAATAACAATAAAAAATTCATTTATTTATAGCGACTGCACTATGAAAAGAGTTATGCCTAAACAAAATCATAACTGTAATAAGTTTCTATACAATAACAGAAACATTCACAAAATATCTCATTGAATTGGATCATCTCCGACGGTCATGGTTTGGTGAGTTAGGCGACTTAGGCAATACTATTAAAACATAGCGAGGAAAAATTGATGGTTTGGTCGGGTGAGGCCTTTGGGATGAACTTGCCTAGTCAACTGGAAGAGGCATATGGAACTAAAATCCTAGGATGACAGTGGTAAGTGGTTGAAGAATCTGACCTATCATACTCAAACTATGTTGTGACGCCCTACATTCTATCATATTATTATAAGTCGAGTGATATTATTACAGTTACCATGATGTTATAGCGATATATTGTTAAATCTAGGTGATGGGTCGATAGATTAATTTAGCATTTCAATACTTACATTTACTTAGCGGCGCTAGGTTACTATTTATTTGGTAGAATTTTTGCCAACACTCCCAAATAGTAATTTCCACCTCCAATTCCATACATGGCACTTCTATTATCAATCATAACTCATCAATCCAACATAATGGTCACATCATACATTTCGTCACATCTACTAACATTTAAAATTTATTACTTATCGTATTCCACACATTGAATCCAAAATGTAAATGCCTAGCTACATCACGTTACATTTATTTATATATACATCACATATCCAAAAAGGTCTTCATATGTATATGTCACTTGTACTCCTTCGCTAACTCCTTCCTTGACCTATCCCTGCACGCAAGCAAAATAAACCACGTGCTAAGCAACTTTGTTGTCTACTGGTGGATACAACTATACAAAATTTCATCTAACATGAATTTAAGTAAAATTAACATTTTGCCCTTAATGTTCATTTTACCTAAATAACTTTAAAATTTAATCACTTAATCTGTTAAATTACCATTTAATTTTTATTTTATTTAATTTATTCATTTAAATTTTTATAATTCCCTACATTTTGGAAAATTACCATTTAGTCCATAAATCTTTCTTTTTGTCACCCTTTTATTTTATTTAACTTTAATTTTTCACCTTTTTGCTACCTTTGGCTTTTATTTCATTTAGACAGTAAATTTTCATTTTAGTCCTTGTATTAGCTTGTAAGGTGGAAAATTATGTTTTAGTCCCTGAATTTTTCCTTATTTAAAATTTTGCCCCTTTTCATCCATTTCACTAATTTAACTTCCCTAATCACATTTTTAAAGCCAAATTATCATTTTACCCCTATTTTTCTGCATAATTACATTTTTGCCCCTCTTTAACATGTTTACTCCCATTTTTCATTTTTTTCATTATTTTATTACATCTTTAATATCTTTTGGGTGTAATTTGTTGTTTAGTCCTCAATTTTTCACCAAATTACTATTTTTACCCTAACGTGATCAGCAAAAATCCTCAAACCGAATATGCAGGACAAGGACTCCAATAGTACAAATAGATTGGAGGGACCACATTTGGTGTGATACTGCTACTCTAGTGATGGTGGAGGGACCACAATTTAATGCGATCCAACTAACCCACTATGTGTCATATCATATGCCAGCAAATGCTCAGTATACGTAATAATTCAAATCACATGATAATTTCATAGTAGTACTGCAGTATATGTGTCCCCATGGCTAGCCATTATATCTTACAATCCTGGATTATCCATTGTACACTAAGGGGAATTATATTTTATAATTTATGTCACTTTTTACATGTTTTTCCTTACTAACCATATTATGTTATAATTATTACATGTCTAATTAGTGCCTAATTAGGCTTAAACAATATATAGTTATCATAAATATATACATTAGCATATAAAAGTGATAAGAACATGACATTTCCACCACATTCACCATTCGGCCAACTTAAGACCTCACATCTACGATGCCATTTCTCTTCATTTACATACCAAATATGTTTTAAATTTCATTGATATCATTTATATAATCATACATATTCAAATTGCCTTATAATTTCTAGGTTTCCCTAACTTCCATCATTATGTTCACCTATGTAACATTATGTGTATTTTTTATTTTTATGTTCCATCACTTCCATTACATTTTATACCCATTATATTGTCTAAGTCTCATTTAATACATCATTAATCATTAAATTCTCCTAACTTAGTCTTAGGTACATAATTCAGCCACCACAGTATCTACCATTTCCATGCTGTTTCTTCCACTTATTTGCATTCATATTAGGTTGTCTCATCAATTTATGAAGTTATATGAATTTAATTCACCATTCTCCTCAATTTCACATAGTTACATAATGTAGCATTTAGGTTAAATTGACTAAAATAAATGAAATTAAATGTAATTTGTATCCACAAACCTCTGGGTGGCTTGAAAAACATGTACTCCTCCTTCTGCTTGCCCTTTCCTCCCTTGTTCTTCTCTTTGTCTTGTTGTTCCTTTTTAGGCCAAAATTATAAGGGAGAATTTCATGAGTTTATGCTATGATTTAAATCAAATAAAAGCTAATAAATAAATCTCCTAATCATGCCCCAAATTCCTATATAAAAATCCCTAATTAATTCCACTCAAAACTCATGAATCCATTAAATTAGGTTATTTTTCTCTTACCTTCTTTCTTTGATTTCTTGGATTCCTTTTGATGTAAGACCTTTCCTAGGTTAAAGAGGAGGGAAATTATGAGTGTGAGGTTAAATTTTGGGCTTAAGATTCAGGAAAAGAAAGCTTAATCAAGCAAAAATGGTGGAAAAGGGGGAAGAGAAAGGGTGGTTCGGATTTGGCTGTATAAGAGGGGGAAGTTGCAGACATTTTGGGGCTTTTTTAGATTTTTAGGGGCTTTTATTGGGTGTTTTTATGTATACCAAAGGATGGGCCAAAGTTCATTTGTTAACTATTGAATTTAATGGCTTTAAGTTAAGCCACTTGTCACCAATACAAGCACTTATCTTTATCTAATTAACCAAAGATTTTACACACTAGATTATAACCTCATAGCTATAACTCCTATGTCTCCATGTGGTCAAATTCTCGAATTTGACCCCTCTTTTGACCCGATCTCGATTTTTCACCTCAAAAAATGAATTTTTGATTTTGAAGTCAAAATGCCCTAAATTGTTTCCAGCATGCACTAGCATTTGCAGGAGCATACTTCTGACCCTAAAGGTAAATTCAGCCCGTCCGAAATTCAAAATTTCAAAACTGTCAGAAAATTTATTTCTCACTTCCAATTGCTTATTTATACTATTTTTAATGGGTCTATATGATCAGAATAATTTTTGAAGCTCTGCATAATTTTTTAGAGCCCAGTTAAACCTCCAATCAACCCTTTTTACGATAACCAAAAAAATACTTCTCTACTCGATTTGGGGACCTATTTAGGCTCAATTTTTTCTTAAATTGTACCACTGAACTCCATTTAACTTATACTAACTTAAATGATATATGATTGATGGTTGCATGTATGTGGTACACATGTGATGTATGTTAAGTATACATATGGTGCATGAGGGGCCATCAGAATGATGCAAGATGATGTATGTGAATGGCATGTATACACTATGCTAATGTACATAAGATGCATTATAATACACGTGACTAATTTA
Organism: Excoecaria agallocha; assembly: GCA_037975025.1. Classification (NCBI taxonomy): domain Eukaryota; kingdom Viridiplantae; phylum Streptophyta; class Magnoliopsida; order Malpighiales; family Euphorbiaceae; genus Excoecaria; species Excoecaria agallocha. Next base: position 4,190,884 of record CM075820.1, on the reverse strand, counting down.
CATATGATGTATGATTTAATTGTTAGCATGATAGATAATGCATGATACACAAGTGATGCATAATGTATGAGTACATTAAGTGTCAATCACAACCACATATAAGCATATAAATAGCCTTCTAACCTTATTGCTCCCACACAAGAGTTCATGTAATATCTTTCCTAGGTGGGCTTAGCCCATGAGTCAATAGGGAATCTAATGGACACGTATGGTGCACAGCGAAAAATCAGCAGTATAACCTCTCTTATTTAAAAGCACAGGTGGATAGATTTTGGCCATTTTGTATTTAAACAAGCTAAATAAATTGGGATAGGCCTATCAGAGCATGGCAGCATTTGATGAGCACCAATAGTTCTAGCTCATCACGAGTATAACGATTGATATACCAATTGGTACTAGACTTGGGCTAGTGATTCTTCTTGACATCTCTTATAATAAGTAAATGCAGGACGTGCTTTAAAATTACACTGAGGCTAAAATAAGGACACCTTACTTAATTTTAAGGCTCTAAAATGAATATAGAAATGTAATTTTGAAGGGAGATAAGATTAATATTAAAAACTCATTTATAATAACTTTAACTGTAAGGCCCCTAACATAACCCTAATTTAATTTGCATATTTTTGAATGGGATTTTTATTTGATTAAGATTTAATTATATGGTAATTTCATATATGCATGAGTTAAAGGGGTAAATTATCATGTTGATATGTTAATTGCATAAAAATAAAATTCAATAGTATGGTTTAATATTAATCGAGGGTGTAATTGAAGTAAAAAGTATTATTTTGGGGTAAATTTGTAATTTCAAAAATTTAGGGGTCAAATGTGGATAAAAGCATAAATTGAAAGGTTAATTGAAAAGAAAGATTTAATGGATAGGCCAATGTATGAAAAAGAAGAAAGGTGGGGTTAAATGTATAACATACAAATTTTAGCTAGGTGAAAGTGTGACATACAAAAAGGTTGAGGGACCAAAAGGGATCTTTACCTTGACACTATATAAGTTAAGGTAAAGGAGAGGGAGAGGCTGAATTTTTTGGATGAAAACTCAGAAAGCTTCTTCCTCTCTTATCACTCTCGGGTTATTATCAACTTCGGGTTATGGATGTGGATGTTCCCAAAACAACCTTTAGAACCCGATATGGACATTATGAGTTTCTAGTGATGCCATTTGGATTAACAAATACACTGGCTACATTTATGGATCTTATGAATAGGGTATTTAGACCCTACTTGGACCAATTTGTTGTTGTGTTCATAGATGACATTTTGGTGTATTTGTGAAATGAAGCAGAACTTGCTAAGCATTTGAAAATTGTTTTATAGACTCTGAGGGAGAATAAGTTGCATGCTAAGCTGAGCAAATGCAATTTTTGGCTTAAGGAAATTTCTTTCCTTGGTCATGTAGTATGTTTTGAAGGCATTAGAGTGGATCCAGCTAAAATAGAGGCTATAGTGAATTGGAAGCCACCTCGAAATATGATAGAAGTGAGAAGTTTTCTAGGCTTAGCGGGATATTACCATCATTTTGTGAAAGGCTTTTCAGTTATAGCTACACCACTCACTAAACTGATGAGAAAGGGTATAAAGTTTGAGTGGACTTATCGGTGTCAGGCAAGTTTTGATCAGTTGAAGAAATTATTGACAGAGGCTCTAGTTTTGACACAACCAGTTACAGGAAAGGAGTATGCTATGTATAGTGATGCTTCTAGAGTTGGTTTGGGTTGTGTGTTAATGCAAGATGGTAAAGTAATTGCCTATGCATCTAGATAGTTAAAGCCGCATAAGCAAAACTATCCAACCCATGACCTAGAGTTAGCAGCAGTAGTGTTTGCCTTAAAAATTTGACGACATTATTTGTATGGAGAAAGGTGCAGAATCTATATAAATCACAAGAGTCTCAAGTATTTGCTCACTCAAAAGGAACTTAACTTGAGGCAGCGAAGATGGTTATAAATGTTTAAAGATTATGATTGTATGGTGGATTACCATCCAGGCAAAGCTAATGTTGTAGCAGACGTCTTAAGCCGTAAGATAATGGCTGCTATGATTGCACATCATTGTAGATGGAAACTTGCATATGATGGTGCTTTAATAGTACAGATGAAGGCTAAACCTTGTTTGAGGAAAATAGTGATCGATGCTCAAAAACATGATGAAAAGTTGCAACAAATTTCGAAGTTTACACATGAAGGGACCCAGTCTGAGTATTCAGTGAAAGAGGATAGGGTGTGTATTATCATAATAGATTATATGTTCCAAATGACAAAGAATTAAAAAGGACAGTATTGAATAAGGCTCACAATACAGTATTTACTATACACCTTGGTGGGAATAAGATGTACCAAGATTTAAAATAATGTTATTGGTGGCCTGGTATGAAGAAAGATGTGGTAGCATATGTCTCCAAATGTTTGACTTGTCATCAAGTGAAAGCAGAGCACCAGTTGCCCTCTGATTTGTTGAACCCCATCCTAATTCCATAGTGGAAATGGAAGGATATTACCATGGATTTTGTAATAGGATTGCCCCTTACACATAAAAAGCATGATGCAGTTTGGGTTATCGTTGATAAGCTGACTAAATTAGCTCATTTCATACCAGTTCGGATGGATTACTCTATGGATAAATTAGCAAAACTTTATGTAAATAAGATTGCTAGACTGCATGGCATTTTGATGTCAATAATTTCTGATCGAGATCTGAGATTCACATCAAGATTCTTGCAAAGTTTGTAACAAGCACTGGGAACTCAGCTTCGTTACAGTATAGCATTCCACCCTCAAACAGATGGGCAATTTGAATGGGTTATCCAAATTCTAGAGGATATGATGAGAGGATGTGCTTTGGACTTTGCAGGAAGTTGGGATAGATATTTAGCTTTAATGGAGTTTGTCTACAATAACGGTTATCAAATGAGCATCAAGATGGCACCATATGAGGCCTTGTATGGCCAAAAATGTAGAACTCCTATTTACTGGACTAAATTGTCGGAGCACAAAATTATTGGTCCAAATATTATTAAAGATACAGAAGAAAAGGTACAAGTTATCAAGCAGTGATTAAAGGAAGCTAGTGATAGGCAGAAGTCGTATGCTGACTTAAAAAGAGAAGATATTGAATATCAAGTGGGTGACAAAGTATTTTTGAAAGTGTCCCCTTGGAGAAAGGTATTAAGATTTGGGAAAAAGGGTAAATTGAGCCCAAAGTATATTAGCCCATATGAGATTCTTCAAAGTTTTGGACCAGTGGCATATAGGTTGGCTCTCCCTATGGAACTAGCCAAACTCCATGATGTATTTCATGATTCTATGCTTCGAAGATATCGTTCAGATGAATCTCAGGTAATATCAGTTCAAGATGTGCAAGTTCAGCTAGATTTCGCAAATGATGAAGAGCCTATAGCAATTTTGGCTAGAGAAGTTTGATAGCTAAGGAGTAAGCAAATTCCACTAGTTAAAGTGCTCTAACAACATCATAATTTACAAGAAGTTACTTGGAAGCAAGAAACAGCTATGAAGGAACAACATCCTCACTTGTTCAAAACAGGTATGAATTTTCAGGATGAAATTCTTTAAGGGGGAGAGAATTGTAAGGCCCCTAACATGACCCTAATTTAATTTGCATATTTTTGAATGGGATTTTTATTGATTAAGATTTAATTATATGGGAATTTTGTATAAGCATGAGTTAAGGGGGTAAATTATCATTTTGATAAGTTAATTTCATAAAAATAAAATTCAATAGTATGGTTTAATATTAATTGAGGGTGTAATTGAAGTAAAAAGTATTATTTTGGGGTAAATTTGTAATTTCGAAAATTTAGGGGTCAAATGTGGATAAAAGCATAAATTGAATTAAAAGAAAGACTTAATGGATAGGCCAATGTATGAAAAAGAAGAAAGGTGGGGTCAAATGTACAACATGCAAATTTTAGCTAGGTGAAAGTGTGACATGCAAAAAGGTTGAGGGACCAAAAGGGATCTTTACCTTGTCACTATATAAGTCAAGGTAAAGGAGAGAGAGAGGCCAGATTTTTTGGATGAAAACTCAAAAAAATTCTTCCTCTCTTATCACTCTAAGTTCCTTAAGAAATCTTAAAGAAAATCCTTGCATGTATGAGATTTAATCAAGGTTTGGTCATCAAAATTAAGGTAATTGGTTTAGTAAATGTCATCTTCTTCTTCTCTTTCTTTTAAATTCAGTTGGGATAGTTGCTATTGAGTGCTGGAAGTTTAAAATTGATAATGATGATGCTTGTGAAGGAGAAGAGGAAAGTGGAAGGAGAAAAGGGAAAGAAGTGGCAAAGGACTAGGTCAAGGAGAGATAATCAGCCAAGGTATGGAAATTTTAGTGTAATTTGAGATAGGGACCTCAAAATGAATCAATTCAAAATTATATATTTAAATGAGACATAAACCTACATAATTTTAGAAGGTACCAGGCCTTGATTCTTCCTCTAACCATTTTCTATGATTTAATGAAAAATCACGTGAACTGTAAAAATAGGCTCTGGAACAGCTTATGATTAAATGGTGATAACTTTGTGTAAAATGATCAGAATTATATAAATTTAATTTCTATGTAAAATAGACCCCTAAGGACACATTTTATATGAAGGAAGTATGACCTAAAAATGTATACAAGCATGTCAAATATTGACTTGAAAATTTGTAGGGACTAAATGTACTGTTAGGGAACAGACCTTAGTAATTTGGGCATAAATTTTGGTAGAGATGTTAAAATTATAGAAAGTAAAATTATGGTTAAATTATAGGCATGAAAGTATAACTTTTATGAAGAAATGCTGATTTAAATCCCTCTAAATTTTATGTTATGAATTTTTCTAAGTGACAGCACACACTGTTTTGGTTCTATGAACATCCTATAGTATTTTTCAAATATCTGGAGCTATAGGTCAGATATTAAGGTGAATTTTGATGATCTGGAAACTTGACAAATAGGGGAATACGATTGTAGAAGATTATGTAGCCTAAAAATGACATCTTCAAATTCATATGTGGCTCACAATTTGAGTCCAGAAGGCTGCCTTGTGCAGATTTTTACTATACTTTATCTTATGACTTTTCATTAAATTGAGTTAAATAGGTATTTATGTGATTGCAAAATGAATTGGATAGTGCAAGTAATATGACTATCAATAAAGGATCATATGCATACATATACCTTCATATACGTACATAAGTAAAGATTAGTGATGAAAATATTTAACATATATATGTAATTAGATTTGTACATGTTTGTCATATGCAAAATTTATGTATATATATGTAATCCTATGATGAGAAAGTGCATATTTTTACATGTATCTATGCTATGAAATAGGGAATATAATAGTATGACCATGTCATATGTATATGCCTATATGGAAACATGTCAATATATGTATAGCATATAATTTGAATAATGATAAAGGTATACATATTGATAAACATGCTTATAAGAATAAGCTTACTATATGCGAATGTACCTATAGGTATGTACATTTATGATTATGTATATGAGTGTATGAGTATGTAATTGCCCTATGAGATAGAAAATGTTTAGCATGACTATGAACATGTGAGATGCTTAATGAGAACATGTTCAAGCATATGTTGTGATGATTATATGTCATGCCCATATGCCATTATGCAAATTTTATAGTCACAAGGATAGTATGAGCTAGATGTATAACTTGTTATATGAAATGTGCATACATCTATCTATGCACTAGCGAACTTATAGTTTTACAAGACTATGTACATGTGCAAATGGTATACTATGAATACAGTCTCGATGTGTGAATTGAATATAAACATAGTACTGCCTGCAATAGAGTTCAGATGTGGATAGATAGGCGCCTATAGGGAAAATTGCAGCTGCCATAGTTTGGCCCAATTGAGTCTAAAGTATGTTTGATTCCATTTGGATCATGAACAGCCCCATTTAGGTTGTTAGGCGACCCCATTTGGGTCTGCTTGACCGGTCTAAAGTATAATTTGGCCCCGTTTGGGTCTATAAATTCGATATCTTTAGATATCCCCCATTTTGATACCGAAGTATATCGATAGTTCCCATTATCCACTGACAGAACTAAGGCAAGCTAAACTTTATTTATAGTAAAGATCATAATTAATCAGTTAAAGTTTATCTTACTAAAAATCATTACTGTGGATCATATTGTTGGTCTGTCCATGGAAATTGTGCTTCATTTGAATATGTTCACATGGGAAATTGCAATCTATATGAATTATGAAAATGGGAATATTTGTTACTCTATTGGGTGTAATGTTTATATACATGATGATATGCTTTAAGCTTTAAAGTATTTGTTATTATTGACATGTTATGTTATATATATATATATATATATATATATATATATATATATATATTGTATGTGTATTTTGATGACCGCTGTAAGTGGTCATCCATCTTTAGATATTCCCCACTAAGCTTTATAGCTTAGCACAGGTTATTTATCCGTGTAGGTTCAGTTATCAAAACTTTTGCTGAGGTACGATCTTTGCATCAGGAAGGGCCAACTACCGACTGTTAAATCTTGATGTAGGATGTTTTTGTATTACTATTATCATAAGTTTTGTATTATGGCAAGTTATCTTATAAAAATGTATCTAACATATGTCAAGTGTTCTAACTCACTAGTAGTAAAGCTAAGAAAGAGTATGTGTGCATGTGATACATAAAGTAGTTTTATATAGTACAGTATGCATGATACTAAATATGAAATGAAAACAGGAATAGACTTGTAGCACGCACATAGGTATATGAAACAGTATGACATGATTAATGGTAATATGATGGTTAAGCGAACATTTTGTACAAGCATGATTAATATGATTTAATTTATGACAATATTAGGGTAACTATATAGGGGATGGTACATTAACCAAATTACTTTAGGATCAGGGTCTCTTAAATTCCTAGTGAAGTTGCCACTGTGACACACGCCAAACCCCACTCTTGTTCGAGTTTTCTTTCTAAGTCCCACTTTTAGGATCCGAGACTGGACAAAGCTCATAAATTTCATGGATTGGTTGCCTCACAATAGAAAAGGGATTTAATCCAATTTTATTGTTAATGGTCAACCTATGATGGCATTTTAGTGGGCTCAAGAGATAGCTATCATGGAGTCGCCACCCAACAAAATATTGGAAAATGAATATAACCTTTGATGCCTAAATAGAGATTGTGTTTGGGACATCGTTTTTACTTATACCCCGACTAGGTGATTTTATAATTAAGTCTTTATTATCAGTTTACTACCTCCCTTCTCACATGATACATAGGTGAAGAAATAAATAAATAGTCCATTCATGTAGGAAAGCGATAAATAAATAAATAAATAAAAGAAAATAAATTAAATAAACTACTTAAACTATTACAGAAGCAAATCATCCAACTGAAAAATAAAATGACATACATAAATCGGGATATTTATTTGAGTTAGAAATGTTAGTTCCCTTATATATATTTATAAAAAAAAGGCTTTTATCTTGTTGTGTGATTTTTGAGTTGAAAATAGAATATTGATCCATTTTATTAGAAAAACCCAATTAATTAAGTAAAAATAGCTTTATATTAATCTTATCATTGATCATGTAAATAAACCAATTTATTACTACTTATTACATTCCCTAAATAAAATAAAGTAACTAAAAGGAATTAAAGGGGAAAATAAATTAAAGTCTTAGATCCTCTATGGAATTGGCTCCAATGATGCCCAATCTCAAGCTCTCCCCCAAAAGATCCATGAAAACAAATATTAATTTTTAAAAAATACAAAGAAATAAATAGTTAGTAATGTAACAAAGGAAAGTGATAATACTAAGAAATGCATGCTGGAATAAAAAATAAATATGCAAACAGAATGTAACATAATAAGACATAATTAAAATAACATTCAAAGATATAGCTAAACATGCAAATAATCTTAAGATGATAAATAAAGTCACAACATGAACAAGTGGCCGAAAATAAGGCCACGAAAGGCCTATATCTAGGGACAAACGGCCACAACAAGAAGGAACGACGAGACAAAAAGAATGTACCACTATGTCCCATCAATCACCTATACCAACAGCCATCATTGAGGCCTTTTTCCCATATCTTATGTGACAAACTGGCAGGAATGATGAGAAAGATATTGAATACAACAAACTCAATGTTCAAACCTAAGCATGAATATGCCTACATCATAAAACATGCCAAATCTAATCTAAAACATCAAAGCATATTTAAAATTTTCTAGAATGGTAAATTAACAAAAAAATACATGAGATTTAATCAAGAAACATAAACTTTCATCAATGGTAGAATAAAACCTATTCATGCCACTCTATCATATTTAATCATGCTAAGATTGTTTATGGCATCAACATAATTACAGAGGTATAAATAAACAAATCTAATAATATTAAAGCATGGCATCATAACATCAAAAATCGAGTTATATGTTCATTTATTGCATAAACTAAGAGAGAAAAAAAGGATGCCTAGAATATTAGCCTCAGGAGTTTCTATTTTGTAACTTTAGAAGCTTTTCTCGGAGCCCCAATCTGAATGCTTTTCACATTTTAAATTCGAATGTGTTTATGTGTGTGTTTAGAGAAATATGTCAGGAAGCTTTTTGTGTTCTTAGGAGCAAAAACTAAGAATCCTGTCTCAAGAAAAGTTGGCTACCTTTTTTGAATTATCCTGAATGTTCTCCACTTTTTAGATCTAGGTTCTTTAACTTAAATATAGAAGAGAGTTTGAATAGGATTAAACTCTAATTTCCTAAGTTTTACCCTAAAAACTCTTCTAGAAATCCATGCCCAAAATCCTTTCTTTAAAATAGATTTTGATTGAGTTTAAAAAACATGGGAATTTTAGAAAAAAAAACTCCCATAAACAGGTGTCTGTGAGTGATGGACAGGCATCTGTGGAAATGACCAAAGACAGCCAAAATAGGCCATTTACAAGGAGATAGTCAGCCAAAAAATGGCCATAAATGGCCATCATTCACAGAAAAGCCTCCAAATGTAAGATTTTTCAAACTTTTTTCATGCCCTAAATATGCAAAGTTAAAATCCACAAAAACATTTCGGAAAAGAGTGAAAATCATGAACAGAACATGGAGTTTATGCTTTCCATTTGAAATATGAATATTTTCTCATCATTAGATAACTCTGATCTAGGTTGTCTCAAGACCCGGTGTCTACACAGACATGTATGACTAAATATGTATTTTACTTTTTAAATTAAAACTTGAACAACTTTGAGTATGTGTAATAAACTTGATTGTTTATGCTATCATATAGTTGTATAATTTTGTGTGTGTGCATTTTAGCTTAATTTCAACATACATAATCATGTTTTCAAATTAATTTACAAATACATCTTTTCATTTACCCTTGGCTTAGAACCTAAAAACATTCTACTCTTATTATCAATCAGCCCTTTCGAGTTTAATTTATTCAACATTTTCTCTCATCTCCTAAGTTTTGAATAGGGTGCCTTTTTTTGGTTTTCACCCTAGAAAAGCCTATTATTATTATTATTATTATTATTATTATTATTATTATTATTATTATTATCATCATCATCATCATCATCATCATCATCATCATTATCATCATCATTTTTCATTTTCATTTTTTTTACAAAAAACCTTTTCCGGCTTGTTAATATTGTTTGGTTCTTCTAAGTTCCTTCTCATTATCATTAGAGAGACTAGTCATCCCTTAAATTAATGGCTTTAAAGCATTTGGGTTTTAATTGGGTACTTGCTAAGTTTCCTTGTTCCATGTAATGGCCATGATTAAATTTTCTATGTAACAACCTTTTTCCTTTTAATTATAAGAAGTCGTGCTTTGGTTATTCTAGCTTTAGTAGTTCAATTCCTTAAGTAGTTTTTTAAAGGTTAGAGCTTGGTTTTGTTTGGTTATGTTGTGACTATCACAAATGTTAAAGGGAAAGAAATGACTAGGATCTAAAACCTAGCTTTGGCTAGCTGTATTTGAGATTATTTTAAGGATGGCTAAGGGAAAAAAGGAAATGGCTAAGGATGGATGCTCTACTTGCTGTCTTGCTTCTTTTTATTGATATGAGTTCTGCAAATTTTATATGTATTTCACTATTCCAACGGAATTTCACCCACTCTAGTACATGAGGTGTTCCCAATTTTCCTCTTTGATCCATCTTGGGAGATCTTAACCTTTACAAGCAATCTTGGGATGTCATTGAATCCACTATTTTCCTAGCTACTAGTGGCCTTTACTTTGTCTTTCCTACTTTCTATGGCTTGTTCCTCCAAGGTCTCTATCTTATTATTTGGGTGAATTGATATTTCTATTTAGAGAATTTTGGGTGATAACTTTACACTGGTTTCCTTTTGCTCAACAGGCTTATTGATGGTTCAGACAAAGATTTTTTCTCCTCTTTCTTCTTTTTTTTTCTCTTTTTTTCCTTTTTTTTAATAGTCTCTCATATTTTCCTCAAGATTAATATCAGATGCTAACAAGATCTCTTTTGGACTTTTTAGTATGTTAAATGAAATAATCTTTCTTAAATTAATATCAAATACGGATGTCTCATGCTTGTGATTATGTGTGAAGAAATTATTACACAAATAATGCAAAGTTACTCATATTACTAATATAAACAGAGTTATATACATCATTGTTGAAAAAGTTCTATTACCAAATGTTTGCCCACAAAAACATCCTAGACCACTTTCGATGATGCTAGTATCGAGGTTGAAGCTTCTTTTTCCTTATATGTACAGCAAAAGCTCTTTATGTAGTCTTGGGAGGGCCTCTAAATTTTCCTTTTTTGAGGTAGGCATTGTTGCATTATTTTCACATTGCTTAGTCTAGCATCTGATGAGTGTCTATCAAGCCTTGAATGTGATCTCTCAAAGTGTGGCAATAGTTCGTGTCATGGCTGGTGTGTTAATGGCAAGCATAATAATGATCAGCCCTGTGACTAGAGGTCTCTTGACTTTTAGTGAGTTTGGGTGGTAGTGGCTACAATTTCCCCTCTTGGATAAGAAAAAATAAATACCATGACAAAGGCTTGTCTAGAATTGAATACTAGTAATGTGTGGTTTTCACCTTCAACACCCTTACTACACCACCACTATTGTTCCCAACATTGCCTCCGCTGGTTCACTTCGAGTCTTTACTTCCCGATAGATCATTTCAGTTTCCACTTTCTAGGTTAACAATGCTAATTTATGTTGTCAGATAATCTCTAAGTTTGTCACACTAGTCATCTAGGGGAAATTAGGATACTAGATCTCCATTGCCTATGATTAATAGGGGCATTACCATTTTTGGAGCTTGTATAACTATGGATAGTCTGTTGCTTTGAGCCCTAGAGTCCATTGCCAAACTAGCTATGAGCTCAATCACTATTTGAGTAGTCTTTCTTTAAAAAGTCTTTTAGTCTTTCATCTAAGTCCTGGGGGTTGAGAATTGCTAAGGTAGTTGTGAACTCGGAGATTACTAACATTATTTTCTTTTCAAAGTCCCTCAGCTTTCTATATAAGTTTTGAAAACTAGTTGTCTCAATTTGTTATGTTAAGTCTGCCATTTCTATTTTTGGTTTCGATCTTGCGTGATGCTTGCTTTAATAAGAGTTCTCTTTTGCTTCAGCCCCCTATACCATATAAGCAAATCTATGATGGCTTAACAAATAGGGTGTTTGAATGATACATGATTTAAAATACATTGCATGTGTAACACCCTATACCCAGTTTGATAAACGAGCCAGATAAGGATGTCACTAATTAATCCATGATCTGTATACAGATAAATCAACATAAGTTTTACCTAAATCATTAAAGATTTCAATCCTTTACTCTTTATTTTACTAAAAATTTTGATAGAGTTTCCCCTAAATATTATCAACTCTCAGTGAAAAATAGTACAAAAGTAACACTTCTAAAGTCATACAACCATTTCTACAATCTCAATCAAACTCCAATACAAGTTTTCCCATCATTCTTAATAAACAATCAATCTAAATTTCACCTGTCAAATATAATTATACTGATAGCTTTATTCTCAATTATATCTACAAATTTCCATTATACAGTTGTCACAGTTACAAATTTACTTTCCTTACATCAACGTGACATTAATATTGTTACAAAAAAACTTTGATTGTGTACATACCAAAATAAAGCATAATGGTACAACTAAATTTAGTGCCAAGCTCTAATTCAGCTTTTTGACCTGGCTAGTGATAACTGATTTTCGAAATCCCCTGTATGTGAGTATTAATACCTTTGATCTTCAACCTATGCTTAGGAAAAAAATCCACACACTAAGCTAAAAGCTTAGTGACAACTACCAAATTTACCTCTCGAATGGTACAATTAATATATATTTACAAATTTTAAACATGCACATGTAGAATCATAAAGCATATAAAGGTTGATAATTTATATCTAATAATGCGTAAAAGTAGCCACTGATCAAATTTCATAAAAAATATAAATATATATCCTTTTTATGATACAATTTAGCTTTACAATATTATTTACTACTGATAAGCCATTCATTACTAACTAATCAATATTACCAAATTTATAATTAATTAAGTAAAGTTTTCATGAAAGTATTTGGAATTCTTTTAGTAGTCCATCAATTATTTTATCTTTCTTTTTGCTGTAATCAAACTCAAACATATGCATGTATATCTATTCTATAAATAGTTATTCCAAGCGTATCATCACTATCACACCAAATTTTCAATGTTTATTTCATAATGCACACCTGTATTACTTTCAGATGATGTTTTGTAATCTAATTATATCTACATTATCATAAATAAATTAGTTTCTTTGACTTATACATGCTCCTCATGTCCCTAAAAATTAGGTAAATAATGGATTTAGGTATTAAACCTATACTGATATATTAAATATACATACACCATATAATGCTAAATATTTATAAAGGTTGTAGTTTCTAGACTTATAATGCACATCAACCATCGATACCATAATTTCATATGCAATAATTACATATATAATATAAGAAACGGTTCATTTTGACAATAAACAATTTATATAGCAACCTACTATTTACATTTCAAAATTCATATAATGCAAAACTCTTAGTCAATTACATATAAATAATTTTACTATGTTTAGATGTTTATTACTTTATGCATTATAAGACATTTCTCTAATAATCGTAAATCTATATTATACATCCATTAATACTTAATATTCCGAGGTTATACCATTACATATTCCAGATTGCTACTTGATTTATAGATTATAACATTCCAGTAAATTAACTTATTATCTAATAAGTAAATTAACACACACATACTTTAATTTTTATTTGCTTTTAGTTATATTCCTTGTTTCAATTAATACTGCCCTCAGTAACTACTAGTGGAAATCTTTGAACTGGATATGCAGGATAAGGACTGTCTAAATGTACTATCTGACTGTATGTGAGGCCTCAAAGCTATATATGTATACTATATGAGAGAGGAGACTACCTAATGGTAGTCAATTCTCGATAATAGCTTACTGTATGATTTCACCGTAGTATATGGGTCCCTATGGCTAGCCATTATATCCTAGATCCTGGATTACCCACCAGTTTACTAAGGGCAAAAGGATTTTGGTTGTATTCCAAATTTTATAGACATACATAATCATGTCATTGTTGCATTTAACTAATTAAACCAAACCTTTTATGTGTATATGTACAATATCATTCATTTAATGCATGTGTAATATGTTTCATAAATATTTAACAGTTTCATTCATAATTATGGCTTCTCTATTTCAAAAGAATTCCATTTACTATCAAGGGCACCCTAGTGCACTACTTTACCATTTTTCAACTCAATTTGGTAATAATTTAAAAATTACTCATAAGTTATCTTGTTTAAATTACACTCAAAATTCCTAGTCATACTTATGCACTCATTATGACATTAAGTATCTAACTAAATCTAATTCATATAACTATTGTCAAGGGTTTATTTAAGATAGGTTATGCATATTCCTTTTTGTAAGCATTGTATAGCAATATATTATTTTATTATGATCACAACTTCTCAAAGGGATAACATAAAATAACAGAAGAATAACAAGGCGAAGAGAAGGGCATTCATATAGTTAAAACAATTCTAGTCTGTTAACTTCACAACCTATACTAATTTCATAAACTAAGCCCATTGAATAATAACAAATACTACCGAGATGAAATTCAACTGATTTGAGCCGTAATAGTTTATTCACATGCTAAGATTAAGCAAATTTATTTCTTTAAAGTCATTTGTTATATTTTTAGATATTAATGTCATTTATCAAACATGTATAAATAAGTCCCTATACATCTAGTGTGAAATTCAGTTTTGCTTGCAATATATAAAAAGTTAATAGTTTTGGCTAATCTTAGCATCACCTAAGCATAAAAAAAATATAACTCTTGATCTTGCAAATAAAATGAAAATGTAAATACCATTATTTCTCTTCATGGTTAGACATCTCATTATTAGTAAAAATGCAGGCTTCCTTCCTAATATAGGCATGACAGACAATGTACATGAACTAGAATGGCCAATTTACATAAACATTTAATTCAAAGAATCATAAGTTCCATCAAACATATCAACTAATCCTATTTTTAAAAGAAAAAAAATAATTTGGCCTTATGATCTACCGATCTACCAAATCAAGCTAGTCTATTTCCTTAAACCTTAAGTGCTCATTTCCTTTTACTTAAATCTATTTTTATTAAAGTAGCTAATTTTTTTGAGTATAATAAGTAATTTGATCAAATTCCTAATACCTAAGCCTTTGAAATTGTAAATTATCAAACTCGTATTATTATATATTCAATATGTTTTAACCAACCAGAACACCATTTGAGAATAATAACATGTTAGTGTACTTTGTAGTAACAATTTCTTTCATAAAATATGTGGTCAGTACAAACAACAAAGGGTAGGTCGGACCAAAGTTCATTTAACTTCGGACCAAGGTTCATTTAACTCATGAAGGCTGGTCATTTCACAATGGATAGGGATTCAACATAATTCACCAAATCTCGGGCCTTAAAAAGTCATGAGACAACATATCGGGGTACTCTTATTCCATTATTGATGATCAACCTATAAGGGTCTCTATTGGGAACCACAAGATAGGTATCATAGAGTCACTCCCTAATAAAACATTGAA
This sequence comes from Excoecaria agallocha, assembly GCA_037975025.1. Lineage (NCBI taxonomy): Eukaryota > Viridiplantae > Streptophyta > Magnoliopsida > Malpighiales > Euphorbiaceae > Excoecaria > Excoecaria agallocha. The sequence goes on along the minus strand of CM075820.1, from coordinate 4,175,661 downwards.
AAATGAGTTTTAATCTTATGAGGCCAAAACTAGAGATAATTCAGGATCTCCTCTTATTTATACCATGGTTAAATATTTTTATAAAGAATTTTTCAAGATTAATTACTTTATCTTTCTTCTCATGCATTATCATGGAAAATGAATTAAAAGGCGCACATATCAACATTTCAAAGCGATAAAATCGATTAGTAGAGAAAAGCAATAAAATATGGCATAATTACATATTTTTAAGCTAAAAATAAAGAATCATACATAAAACGGATAGTTTATTTACAATGTCAATTTAGACGGGAACATTGGTCCCCACATGTATATTTATAAAAAAAAAAAGAATTTTGGTGTATTTTTTAATAAAAAACGGGGAATTCTAGCCCCTTACGACTTTGAAAAAAGAATCATGTTGATCAATTTAAGGTAAAAGAATCCTTTATATTTATAAAGAAAATCAATACTTTTTATATGTTATTTTTGAATGAAAAATGGGACGTTGGTCCCCTTTTATTATAGAAAATCCCACTCAAACTTAGATAAAACCCTTTTTGGTGAGTTTTTAGGTCAACTTTCAAAAATCATTTATTATTACAAAATAATTATCGGAATGAATAAAATAAAGAAATTAAAAACTCATTTGTCATGGCTTTTCACTGCTTCTACCCACCTCGAGGTGTATGTGTAGTGATAAGAAAACAAAGAAAGGTTATGTGTAAGAAAAAAAATGTAAATATGAAATATAACTGTAAAAATATAAATAAATGCTAAAATATAAATAATGAATGATAATATATATATATATATATAGTACAAATATAAATAAATGTAAATAAATAAGAGAAAAAGTGCAAATAACTAAATATATGCATATGTATATACATGTGTGCATCTATATGTGACTGATATATTTATTTATTATAAAATTAAATACTGAAAGTTAATAAAATGAAAGTAAATAAATGTGTGTGTGTGTGTACATAGATACATACATACATACATACACGGGTGCATACACACACACACACTGAAAGTTAATAAAATGAAAATAAATAAATGTGTGTGTGTGTACATATATATATAAATACTAAAATTTAATAAAATGAAAATAAATAAGTGTGTGTGTGTACATACATACATACATACATACACGGGTGCATATATATATATATATATATATATATAGTAATAAATGAATCAAATAATAACAATACTAATCATAACAAATAATCATCATGAAAATAAATATAAATGATCATAATAATAATAATAATAATAATAATAACAATAGCAATAATAGCAATAGCAGCAGCAGCAACAACAATAACAACAATAATAAAAATAATAATAATTGTAATCGTAATAGTATAAATAATAATAATAATAATAATAATAATAATAATAATAATAGCAGTAGAAGCAGCAGTAAAAGTAGCAGTGGTACTAGTAACAGTAGCAGCAGTACTAGTAGCAATAATAGCAGTCATAAAAGTAGCAGTAGTAGCAGTAGCAGTAGCAGTAGTAGTGGTAGTAGTAATAACAATAGCAGTAGTAGTAGTAATGGTAGTGGTAGTAGTGGTAATGGTAATGGTAGTAGTAGTGTTGGTGGTAGTAGTAGTCGTGGTGGTGGTGGTGGTGGTGGTAGCAGCAGCAGCGATGATAGTCGTCATAGTAGTGGTGGTGGTGGTGGTGGTGGTAATAGTCGTAGTAGTGGTAGTATTGGTAGTGATAGTAGTAGTGGTGGTGGTAGTAGTAGTAGTCATGGTGGTGGTGGTGGTGGTGTTGGTGGTTGTGGTAATAGTAATAGTAGTCGTAGTCATCATCGTAGTAGTAGTAGTAGTAGTGGTGGTAGTAGTGGTAGTAGTAGTAGTAGTAAGTGTCAATCTGTGCCGTGTTGCCCTTCTTCACCGCCCCCAATCAGCCAAAACTTCATATAAATGTACTAAATCATTTTTAAACTAGTTTTACATACATCTAATTGACCAAAACATGCAAAAATCAAGGAATCAACTAAAAATACATGCTTTAAAATTTCAAAAAAACTCATTTGTAGTGACAAAATAAGGAGAGAAAAATTCAAACTCTCACTTATTTCCTCTATTCATTTAAATCATCATTTTCTCAATTTATACCATCAAAAAAAACATGAAATCAACAAATATTGAATTTAACTAACTAAAATCTCAAAATCAAAAAAAAAAATGAATTCCATAATACTTAAAGAAGATGATGAATAGTGACTCACACTGAGTCACGAGTGGCACTCAATCGAGTTGTGGCCAATTAAGGAATGAGTCAATAGCAAGTGACTCAGGGTTGTGGAGTGCGTCACGGGCAAGTCACACCCGCGACTCAATGAGTCATGAGTGGCACTCAAACCTGACTCACTCTTCAACCCCTATTTTAGCCCTTTCACAGCTAACCGACATCTTGACATCCTAACCAACAATGTATCTTAATTTTTGGGCTTAAAAAAGTCATTTTTTGGACAAGGGTTCTCTTAAAATTTCTTTTCCTATGTCTTAGCTTTCTATTAAGACAAAAACTACCTTATCTAGACTTGTAGCTGAGATTTATGGTCAAAATACTAACGGCTGCTCCTAAGAAATTTTCAAAGATAGAATTGGTATTCTAATTTTAAAAATTTTCTAGGAATAATGGATTCAAAATAAGGTTATACACTCTTCATAAATGGTATTCCAAAATGATTTTAGTTTCTACTAAAATTGGATTCATTCCAAAAAGAGCTATATGGAAAGAGTTATTCCCAAATCACTATAGACTGGTTTGGGTGAAAGGAAAAATTCAAGTTATCAAGGTTCAAGCCTAATTTTGAGGGTCTTAGGGATTGAACTAGGTTTAGGTTCTTATAAAAAGTGTAGTTCTAGGCCTTAAGATTCTCATGGCTTTAGATTTACCCCATTTGAAGGTCTATAAACTCCAAGATCCATTTTCCTAATTTCACCTAATTTGAAAGTGATAAAGAGGCAGAGCCTAAGAAAAATCATTTTGAAAGCATAAAAAGAAAGAGAATTCAAAATAGAGCCTTCCACTTTTCGTTTCCTGGCTATATTACAAAAAACATCATCCTTCTCTAGTAACCATGATCAGAGCCGCCTCAAGTCCCAGTGTCTATAGTTACATTTAATCAATTTAGGAAAGATGAAGAACATAATGTTGCATATGATAACATTTCAAAAAATGTTGAGGAACAGTTTGTACCAAAAGTAATTTTGATGCTTGAAGCATCACAAATGGAAGGAAAAGTGAAAGTTGGAGATGATGGTGACACTACAAATGTTGGGGTAGATTTAGGGAATGAGGCATAATATAAGTTTGAGAATATTGATAAGGAAAACATTGAAGTAAGGTTTGTGAAAATAATGGGGTAAATGGGGAAGGGTCAAATAATAAGGCTAATGTATATGTTTCTAGCACTGAAGCAAATGGCAATGGTGCACATAATGAGGTTAATGAGGGAGATTTATATACTAATGTTATTAGAGATGGTGCAACAAATGAGCCAGATAATGATGGGGAAAGTTCTGAGAAAAGTGAGGATGAATATGAACAAGATAATGATGAATATGACATTTAGGGAAGTGATATTGAAGGCAATGAAGATGGAGTTTATTTTTCTTTCTTGGATGATGAGGAGTTGGAGGTTGAAAGACTTACTAGGAAAAAAGATCAATATGCCAAGGAAAATTTGAAAAGGTATTTGTATATAGGTATGACATTCAAGTATATGAAATAGGCTAAAGAGGTTATAAACACGTATTATGTTACGAATGGATATGGTTTGAGGGTAAAGAAAGTAAAGAAAACCAAGACAAAATACATATGTTAAAAGGGATGCCCATTCTTTCTATATATCAACAAGGATAGTCAAGGAAATTGCTTCAAGATTAAGTCTATGAATGATAAGCATGAGCTTCTATCCTATTATGACAATTTTAAAGCAACTAAAAGCTTCATTTCAAATTATTTGAGATAGGTTATGCAAAAAGACCCTTCAATATAGGTTAAAAATCTTTAAAAGAAAATTGAGGAGGATTTACATTTAAATCTTAGTGAAGTTAAATGCAAGAGGGTAAAGAGGATTATATTGAGAAATATGAAAGGAAGTTACAAAAAGGAGTTCAAGAATAATTGAAACTTACTTGAATGAATTTAAAACAAGCAATCCAGGTTCTTCAATTTTTTTAGAGCTTGATAAAGATGAGCTTAAAAATGGTAGAAGAGTTTTTAAAAGGCTATTTATCATGTTTAAGGCCTATAAAGATGGCTGGGAATTTGGATGTAGGCCCATTATAGGACTTGATGGGCATTTTTAAAGGGCTCATATAACGGGTTACTGGTTACAGTGGACCATGATGGGGATAATTATATGTATCCATTAGCTTGGCCATAGTTCCTAAAGAACCCAAGCAAAATTGGTCTTGGTTTCTAAGAATATTGAAGAATGACTTGGGTCGTAGTGATAGGGAATCATTCACCCTTATCTCATATATGCAAATAGTATGTATATATGGGCTTATTTTAATATGTTGTTATTGTTTTAAAATATGTTCATTTAAATAACAATTTAATGATGCTACTGTTTTCCATGTAAAAATGCTCTAGGGTTTAATGCCTATAGTGAAGGAGGTTTTAAGCATTAGTGACCATAAGTGGTGTGCTAAGCATATATATTCCAACTAGTTTCAAACATAGAGTGGAGATGAAATGAAGAAAAACTTCTACATTTATGCATGGAGTACATTTCATGAGGAGTTTGTTAACAACTAGAAGGTGCTTAGTGGAATTGAGAAGAAAACTGTTAAGGATTTGCTTTAGACACAATCCTGAAAATTGGTGCAGGGCTTACTTTTCTTTCAAAAGTAAATATGCAAGTGTTGATAACAATGTTGTTGAAAGTTTCAATGCATGGATTTTGAAAGCTAGATTCAAGCTTGTGATTAGAATGCTAGAAGAAATCAAAATCAAGACAATGACAATGACAATGATAGGCATATTAGATGCAAAATGTTCAAAATAGGTAAAGAAATGGCCACCTATAGTGTTAAAGGCATATAAAGACACAATAGATATAGCTCATAAGTGTAGAGTTAAATTTAATGGCTTAAACGGATATGAAGTAAATGAAGGGGTATATAGGCATACCATGAAAATGGAGATGCAGTCTTGCACATGCAGGGAATGGGATCGCACAGGAATTCCATGTCCCCCTGCTTTAAGTGCTATGAACCACAGCATGTTAGATCCTTTTAAGTTTATATCTCACTTTTACAACAAATGAACATTTAAGGTTGTATATAAGCATATGATAAAACCAGTTAAAGGACAAAAGTTCTGGAAAATTGAAGAATTTCAACCGATTGAACCTCTACCGGCTATTAAGCAAATAGGAAGGCTTAAAAAGTAAAGGATATGAGCCATAAATGAACCAAAAAGAGTTGGAACTTCTAAAATGTCATTGAAAGGACAAAAATAGAGGTGTGGCAATTGCAAGTCATTTGGACACAACAAGAGGAACTGCAAGATGTAAATGACTATTACTTTATAAACAACTTTAATTTGTTAGTAATTTAACAAGAAACAATTTATTGTTCCAGGATCCAATAGGAAATGATGTTGTCCCATCTAAGACTACCTAAAAGGCAAAATTGCACCATCAGTCTAAAGGTCAATGCTCACACACAAACGATGACCACCGTAACCTTGTCCAATCTCAAAGCACACAAAGGTCAGAGGTTGTTAACGATGTAAAAAACAATATAAACTTTGGAAGGATGTATATGAGAAACAATAAAGCTAGTAGGGAACATGGTCTTTTTTATGATCCAAATACTGGTGTTGTAACTTACCATATGCGGCTATTCTTACCTTTTGTGATTTTTTTTATGATTCTAAATGTTGAATTTTATAATTTCACTGTGTCAATTTCTGTATGTTGAATGTCTAAATTTTTGTTACTTAGGAGGGAGATTCGTTTGGGGTGATAGTCGACGAAAAAGTTGAAGGATAGATAGATCCAAATATTCTAGTTGATGTAAATGTGAGGTTCCCAATCCCTAGTGACTCTCTAACTATATTGGTACAAATGAAAAATAATAATCCAACCAGAGGCAAGAGGATTGTAATTGTGTAGGATAAGAGGTCCTGGTAATCCACCTTACAAAACAAGCCATCATAAAATTAAAAAAAAGACTGACACACAAGCTTATTTAGAGACAAAGAAGTAAGATATGCTTAAGAAAAAAGAAAGGGAAGAATGTGGCAGCTTGACATTGATGTAAATTCTTGTGGATTTTGGTCCATGTTTGTTGAAGGAACAAGATGAGTAGTCTACTTTTAACTTTTTGTAACTATAGGTAGGGCTGTTCAAAATTGGCATAACCGAACCAACTCAACCAAACCAATCCATATAACCCACAATTTTTATAATTATAATGGGTTATTATAACCCATACAACCCATTTTAATATTTTACAAATATATATATGGGTTATGGATTATTATATAACCCAACCAATTAACCCAAACTTTTTCTACAATCCAGCCCAATTTCTTAATCCCTTAAACCTAAAAACACATTCTTCTTTTGCTCTCTACCACTCTCAGTATCACGCCTCTCTGCTTCTCCCTCTTCATCGGTTCTTTCGTTGAATCTGCTGGCAGGTAACTTGCTTTCTCCGTTCGATGAACTCTTTTCTTCTATCTCATTGCTCTTATCGATCTATTTACTTCCTACAAATTTCTCGTCAATTGACAATTATTTTTAAGATTGTGAGGGAAATGAAGGTGAATATAGTATTAGCATATACTAAGGGACACCTTCCATTCTCTTCATAGTAGTATGAGGATATGTATTATTCTTTTGTTTAATACTCTTTGGTTTGGATCTTTAACGAACCACAATTTAATTGTTAAGAAATAATTAGATTTTTCTGTTGGGATTTATGCAGAAAGCGTGGCTAGATAAGGTTACCGGTGGTGTCTGCTTATCCATTTGTTCGAAAGGATTGGCAATAACTGGAATTGATGATAGAAGATACTGGAATCATATTCCAACAGACGAATCTAGGTGAGCATGAATCATATTGTACCTTTACGATATAACACATATATATTGTTATTTTAAATTGTTATTTATTGGAAAATATGATTTGAGAAATATTGCATATTATTATTGATCAATTATGTTTCTCCCTTGAATTCTTATATGTGCACCTAAATCTAAGATTCTTATATCATTTCCTAAATTCTAAAGAACAAGAACATCGTAATTGTTTAATTAATTTAAGAAATGCACCGAGAAAATCAAGAGGTATAAGCAAGCAAACTAAATGTCATAAAGTAAATCAACAATAATAGGAATAACTGCATAATTAAAGTAGATCAACAAGTAACAGAAAAAACTACATAATTAAACAAAACCTGGATTAGATAGAGTCAGAAATAAAAACTCTGAGCTAAGTTTGTAGATTTTTGATATCACAAATGCAAACTCCTAATCTTAATTCAAATCTAGCCTCATACTATTAACTACTGACAATCACTGAAAGGAAAGAGTTGCTTGATAAAGATAATTAATTTATAATTTTACCAGCCTCATACAACACAAACAATTACAAATGCTGCAGGTAAGATTCTCTATTTTCTTTAACTCCATTAAACTATGTAACTGCATTAATAATTTCAATAAATTTCAATATACAAAGTAAAATTATTCACTTTTTCACCTAGCTTATGTTTTTCAATTACGTGTAACTAAATAGCAAATTTTTATATTCAAGAGTAAACAATAATTAAAAAAATCATCAACTATTTTACCTATGAAATGGACATAAGGGAATACAAATTAACATACAAACTGCCTACTAGAAAAATGCAGCAATATTCTGAAATGTTAGAAGCAGCTGAGAAATTTGAAAAAGCTTTTGAGAAGTTAGAAGTCAATGATTCTAAGTTTCTTTCGTATTTTGATAAGAGTGGAAATGAGATTGAAAAGGGTGAGAATGAAAATGAAAAAAGTGGAAATGGGAAAAAGAAAGGGAGAGGAAAAGGCAAAGGGAATGGAATCATTGGGCCATCTAGAGAAGAAGATTGGAAGAAAGCAAGATGTTTTATCAAGTTTTTGAGGCTTTTTTACAATATAACTTTGAAGTTTTCAGAGTCATTATTGGTGACTTCTAATACCTTTTTTCGTGAGATCATGTCATTACAGACCATGATTCACAAGTTAAGTTTAAGTAATGATAACACAATAAGTGTCATGGCCATAAATATGCAATTCCAATTTGATAAATATTGAGATAATGTAGACAATTTGAATCTTTTGCTATATGTTGCTGCCATTTTGGACCCTTGTTATAAAATGAAATATGTGAAATTTTGTCTAGAGAAAAGTTATGGAAAAGAGAAGGCCAAAGAGATGTCAGATAGGGTGAAAATAACTTTGACTCGACTATATAACTACTATTATGAATATAGTTCAACTGAAAAAAAATATAGTAGGTTTATATGTTTGGAGTCAAAATATTGGTGATGTGAACATGAATGATGAAGAGGTGGATGGTGGGGAGCTATTGAACAGCTTATTTGATAGGCATTTGGAAGAGGAAGAGAGTACAGAAAATAAGTCAGAAGTGATGAAATATTTATCAGATGATTTTGAACCTAGAGTTGATCCTTTTGATATTTTGGATTGGTGGAGAAAAAGTTCACCTAAGTTTCTGGTTCTTTCTCTACTTGCTAGAGATATTTTGGCAATACCAATTTCTACTGTAGCTTCAAAATCTGCTTTCAGCACAGATGGTCAAGTTCTTGATTCTTTAAGAAGCTCTCTTTCTCCAATGATGGTGGAAGCGCTAGTGTGTAGTCAAAATTGGTTAAGAACAATACCGATGCCCATTGACCTTCGTCATACAATGGATGAAATAGAAAAATATGAAGAAATTGAAACAAGTAATGTTTAATCTTTTTAATATTTTAATTTGTCTTGTAATAATTATTGAATGATTCTAATTATTATGTTGATGCAGATTTTGTAGGTGTAAGATCTCCAATAATAGTGGAACCAATCTCACCAATCAATGAATGATTGCGAATGGAAGATATATTGTTGAAATGGAACATATATTTTTTTATATTTATTTTTTATTTTTTATGTATTATAATTAGAATAATTAATTTCATAGTTTAAGAATTTATATGTAATTTTAAATTTTAGGACAATATTAATTTTTTATGAAATTTTTATGTAATTTTAAATTTTATAGTATTATGATTTTATATGTATGCGGTATTTATAAAAATAAAATTAATGCTTTATATTTAAAATTACATAAATATAAATAATTTAAAATTTATGTTTACAATATAATATAAAAAATTAATATAACTCGTATAACCCGCATAAACCAACCAAACCAATATAAAAAATTTAAATCATAATCCAGCAGGTTTAGGTTGGGTTCAATCCATTTAAGAATTTAGATGGGTTAAAGAAAAAATCAGTTATAACCCACCCAACCCACATTTGAACACCCCTAACTATAGGTACTTATTGTAAATGGTTGTGGATTCTAGTGAAATTTCAATCCCCTACATCTTGTTGTAAAATTTGCTGTAAAATTTCAATCCCCTACATCTTGTTGTACGTACTAACAACAAAGTGTATTCATCAATAAGCAAACAAAATTCAATCCATTTCACATGAATTTGTTACTATTACGAATTTGTTACCAAATTTTGACAATAAATAAAAACAGCCATAAATACAAGCTAAAAATCGACACAATATGTCATTTTCAACATTGCTAAACAACATAAAAATCACCCACGAAGTACACATTATTATCAAACATAATCTAAGCTTTTTCTTCAACTTCATAATCTCCCTTTTCAGCTGCCAATTCATTTTTCCTTTGCTACTTCAACCTGCTTTTGCAATTCAAAGAGCTCAAGATCATAATCAACACCCAAATTGCATATTCTTCTTTAAATTTTTATCTCTTCAATTTGTTAATAACTTCAATTGCTCTAAGGTACATTTCGTTTTCTTCCCAAATAAAAAATTTGCAATCCCTTTCAGACTGCAAACAAAATTCCATTAACCAAAACCCCTGGAAGAATTTTTGGAATAACAAAATTAGAAACCAACGCAACCAAAACATATACATCTTACCTGAAAATAAGGACACCTATGAAATCTTCTTCCCGAGTTCATCACAATACCAGATTCAAGTCGAATGGCCTTCTTCCCACAAGTATTAAGGCACCTGAGAATTTTGAGCATTTATTCGACTACTTGATCGAATGCTCACGAAAGAAAAGTTTGTCGTCAACATTTGGCTTAGGGTTTACAAAAGAATCAATTTGTTAAAGTTGGCATTGTGTTTTGAATTCAATTTACAAAGAAAAGGATAGATTCTGACTTTTGAAGAGAGAATCAGTGATGGAAGAAAATTAATTTTTTACAGAGTTGGATAGATTTCGACTTTTGAAGAGAGAATCAGTGATGGACGAAAATGAGTTCTTTTTTTCTTTACGGGCATGACTTCTACATGAGTCCCATGTCAGACATGGCATCCTATATGGAGGTGATGTGGCAACAAAACTAATGCATGATCGACACGTGTAAAATTGTGTCCCACCCAGTTGCCACATGGACGTAGGGCTAAACTTATTCAGGGGCATATTTGCTCCCAAAAAAAACCTTGAGAGCATTTTTGCACTCTTAACAAAAACATTGAGAGTATTCCAGCAATCAATTTGTACTTTAATTTTTACCATTTCCACAAATCAAGGAGATGCCAATCGAATTTCATATCAATATATTATAGAGATGAGAAACATTAAAATTCAAAACTCCACTTCATCAGTCAAAAAAAGCCCCTCATATATTTCAAGGGAAACATGGAGCCAACACTGACAAAAAAAAAAACTGTGGAAATTAATTGCTGCAGAATTGTAGATTTCCCATAATCAGAAATAAGAGCAGCCAATGCAGCACACTCAAAACTGAGAACTGCTAAGGAAAGTGATAATGCATCTAGCACTTTGGAACAACTTATCTACTCCTTGCCAAACTGCACATTGAGTTTCTAACAGCTTTCTAGCCTTGTCCTGTAATCTTGATTGGCACCGTATTGTTTCACCATGTATCTGAAACAGAATCAGAAACAGAAGACCGGGCAAGGTATCAGTACTCGAATAAATTATAAGGCCCAAAACAACACATTCAGGGGATATAGGCATAAAACTCTACTCTCTTTTCTCAAATTTCATGTATGTAAGATAAATATCAAAAAGCTGAAGAATTTCCAGTAGCCTAGTTTGCAAGCAGTTCCAATAATTGACATTGTCTCTTGCGTTTTCAATGACAAATAAAGGGAGAAAAGAGGAGCCAAAATGATGATAAATAATAGGAGAAAGCCATACCTTCAAAAATAATCTAACAACAGCCTGTACAAACTCAAAATTGTTTCTGCAAGATATCTCATGAATGAAATAATCTAGCAGCAGTTCAACTGCAATAAATTCGGGTCTTTTTTCCAGCTCTTGCTGATCATCATCATCAATTATCTGAAGCATGCGTAGTTCCATGTCAAGAGTTGATGGAGACAAACCTTTGATATAATCAGTAAAAGCCGAGACTGCAAAATTTTAATTGTGAAATCTTAAGATCCCAAGAACATTCAAAAAGAACTTTCATCTGAATCATAAATGAATATAATAATACATGAATGACTAGAATTCATACAATTTTCTAACTTGGCAGAAGATTGAAGGAGTTGCAAAAACTGAGATTGCAGTGAATCAAGTTTTCTCTGATTGTTTTCCACTTCACCAACCTTAGTGCCTTCATCCATCGGCTCACTGGCTTTAAATAATATTTCTCCAGAAAGTGATGGAATTGAAGGCAAGAAGAAAGGAGCACTTTCAGGTTTCTTGGGGGGCTCAGTTGGTTTATTGCGTACCTGCAATCCATAGATTTAGGATAAGAAATTTAAGATGATTACACGAGAATAATAATAGAACAAATCAAGTTTGAACCATTCATACAAGCAGTAAAATTTAAAAAAAAAATAAATAAATAGATAAACTAAACACAAGGATATTTAGCACAATTAAAAATTGACATGCAAGTGAATGAAGAAAAAAGAAAGAAGACCTTTATAATGTCCAAGTTGATCAAGCCCTGCCATTGGCTTTTTGGCAGCAGTGAGAGCGTAACAAGTTCGGGGATTTGCTTATTGAATATTGGCAAATGAAAAGAATGTTCATTATTTTGGGAATGCTGAACATTAGGCCCATCAGAGTCCTGAACTTGAGAATGTTCCACTGCAGAGAGAGATGGCAATTTGACACTTGCAACTTCTTTTCCACTTGCATAAGAATCAACAGTTGAAGCCCCAGAGAAAATCGACTGATTAACCCTGAAGAATTCCCAGCTTATTAGTTTTGGGTTTCCATTTCCCTTCAACTAATGCATATAAAACAAAGAAATATCTATGAAAAGACAGTGAAAATAAGAAGATAGTATACATAATGAGGTCCTGCATGCAAAGTTGCCAACCCAGAATGAAAAATATTGCAGGTTGCATATTTGATGCAATCACTTAGATATTTTATTATCATTTGAATGCAACAATTGAGGTTACATTGTCAACCTTCGCATTAACAAGATTTTCTGGCAAAACATTGTATTGAAACTTAGTCAGAAGAGATCCTAGATTGTGAAAGCTGCTCCAGGTAATAAACAAAAAGATGATATGCAAATTATGGACTTACCACAGATAGACACCGTTTTGATCAACATGGGTTGTCGCCAACACATCCAAATTTGGTGATAAAGACAGTGCTGTAATAGGCACATCAACAAGCATTGCATCTATTTGTCTCGCTAAGATGACATCCCAAACTCTAAGAGTCCCATCCATGCTTGTTGACAAAAGCCATTTCCCATCATCACTAAAACATATATCTGTAACACGGTCAGTATGACCTTCAAATTTGCGAACCATTCTCAAGGCCACAACATCAAACAAACGGATCACTAAATCATCCGCCACAGTAGCCAAAAGACCTGAGAAATTAAGATAAACATAATTTGATTAGAACATCAGAAGAAGAGAGGAAAAACACAAAACGATACTTAAACAAAAAAGATAACTCTACCACAGAGACGATGATAGACAATCTTAGCCAGAGAACAACCAATTTCCCATCTGGATTTTAGTTCACGCCCCTTGAAATCCCAAACCTGCATTGAAAATGTAGTCAGAAATGAATTATTCCAATGTTATTTAGCTGCTGAAACTAAGCAATCTATGTTGCAAGAGCATGCTATACTAGCAACTAAAAACAGAGAGAGGCTTTATGGTCAAGAACAGTGTTAGACAAGGAAGATAACATAACTAATGGAGTCAAGCATAAAAAGACTTCCACATGCACCTTGCATGGGAATTCTTCATATACATCAATGCACCAACATGGGACTTTGACCATGATAATGTTAATGTTATAGTGATATATAGATCATAACATAAAAGAACACACCGTATGTTCTAGTACTAACGTGTTCTAAAGTCCAATCCTTCTTTCCTCCATTACACTCTGAATTTTAAGTCTGTTATTGAAGCCAAATATAATAATAATAATAAATTAGGAAGCGAGAAACTCCAGCAGCTTATTGATAAGGCTTGACAAATTCCAATCTATTCCCCAGAAAAGAAATATTGATAGGATGAAAGCATACTACAAATATACTAGGCCAAAGCATCATGGTAACAGGCCCATCACTGTCCGCTTTGTAACAAACAGGGAGCTAAAATCAATACACAATTTTGTAGCACGCACACATATTTTTCCTCTTACAGTTCATAGCCTTCCAGCTAAAACACTAATTAACTCCGTCATTGGTTGAAATATACAGAGGATAGTTATGCAGAACCATTAAATGCTATGCATAGTATACCGATTCTTGAAATGCCATGCATAATATACTGGAAGAAGAAAACACTCACCTTCACATCTCCATGGTAACCTGCACTTATCATTAGGGTATTAGTTGAGTCAGAAGCAACTCCAACCACTTCCCCCTCATGAGCAGAGTTTCTTCTTTCTGACACATCAAGGTATCTGCCTCGGCTAATTCCTGATTGAAGATTGAACCTTTCTATGCAACCTCCTGCTGTCCCTAGAACAGCAAAGTTGCCACATGCACTAATGGCGCAGGCCTGGTGCAGAATAAAAGGCTCATCAGAACTTTCAATTCGATCACAATATCTTTCTAAGAGAGAAAGCAATCTAGGATCATAAGCTTCAAATTTCAATCACAGAATCGATAATTACATTGGGGAATGTGTATCGAACAATGGCAGAATTATATGCTAGATATTATTTCATTTACCCCATACAAGAAAAGGGCATCCATCTCACAAAAATTTGACACGTGAAAGGAAAATCTCACTGTAATACTATTAAACATATCAAACAACTTATTTGCCATACAAAGTGGAAGAAAAAGGTTGAACACATCCCACTATACAAGAAAAGGGCATCTATCTTACAAAAATTGAACAAATGAAAGGAAAATCTCACTATAATCATATCAAACAACTTATTTGCTACACAAAAGTGAAAGAAAAAGGTTGAACGCATCCACTGCTCTATAGATTGTGGATCTAACCTTCACCGGTGTTGGATTTTCTGGGCAAGGTCTCAGGATATGCTCCCCAAGGACAAAATTTTGAAGCCTCCAGACATATGCCTGTGAAGTATCCATATGACATGTAACCACATTGCACCAATCCCGCTCCCTAATTTCAGCTAAAATTGATATTTGACAAACATAAGGTCAAAAGATTCAAAATATTTCACCAAAGAACCCACCAAATTAAAATTATAATAATGGAATAAAAAGTGACATAAATAAAGATTTTATTACAGCCATATGAATATTCATGAATTCTTCAAGCAAAAATGGAGTTGGAGAATACAATATGAAATATCTGATCAAAATAAAGTGTAGCCACCTATTCCCTGAACAATAATGTCCATGAAATTAGAAACTTGTGAAATTGAGTGCGTTGGATTTCCTAGTTAGGATATGAATCCTTTACATTTCCTAATTAGAATTTATTTTTCCTTTATATTTCCTAGTTAAAATAGGACTATTTTTTGTCTTTTTAGTTAGTTTATATTTTCCTTGTTATTATAGGATTTGTTTTTTCTATAAATAGCTCATACATTCATAGCATATTAAGAAAAGAAAAAAAAAAAAAAAAGAATTGAAAAAATTTTTATGGTATGAGAGCCGTACTCATTCTAAAAGTTTTTTTTTTTTTTTCCCTCTAAAGAGGTTAAGTTTTCTACCTCTCAACACTAGGTATTTCTGGTCTTTTCCAAAAATGCTACAGGACCCATTTTCAGAAAATTTCAAGAGGTCGAGTTTACCTCCCTCCATATTGTCACCATCCCCACAGATAAAAAACCCAGGTCTTACTCGGCCTATCACTGGAGTACTGCAGCCGTTTGCCTCTGCATGTGGCTGTTAAGTACAAGCGTAAGGGTATAATTGTAAAAGGAAACTAATAGTTAATTTCTATTTGGGCAGTATGTCCATTATTTCTGTTAATTAACTATGGGACAAATTGAGTTAGTTATGCCTTGTGAGAATAGCAGAGAATTAGCAAAGAGAATGCATGCTTTCTTGCCAGCTACTACAGCTTATCTTTTGTCCCTCCTTTTATTGTAAAGGACCTCCATTGTGCAGACCATTATCATTAATACAGAATTCCTATTCCTTCTCTGATAGAGAGCTGGACCCGGAAGCAATGAGGAATGACCCAAGGCCCACAGTGTGGAGGGTATATTCGAGAAGACAAAGAAGAAATGCAGATACTGTGTATGAGCTGGCAAAAGTTAGTTAAGTAGGGAATGAGAGAGAAAGGGGAGAATATGAAAGGGCTGTAGCTGGGAGTAGAGGTTTATGATAGGGAATATTTGTATTCTTTTCAGCAGGGGCTGATCGGGGTCAGGGTCGGGGTGGGCGAGCAGTTTAGATCCCTGCTCTTGTTGGTTTATCCATTATCATTTTCTTTGTATTTTTCCTTTTGTAGTTACAACTGGAATATTGTCTGTTATTTTGGAAATATCATCAATACGATTTCATTTTCAGCCATTACTGTTTATTTACATTGAATATTTGCTGTGTGAGTTCTGTGGTGTTCTCATCATTCTCGCTCCACATCTTCTATTCTGTCCTCTTTCCCTCTCTATTCTTCTTCTCTAACTCTGATCTTCTTCAACCTTCTCTACTCTGGAAATCAATCCAGAATATTTCTAATATTCAACTAAGTTAGGATTTAATCCTAACAGTGGTCTCACATGCTGCCTGGAGGTTTTGCATCGTTTCTCAAGCATCAGGGCATGTAAGAGTGTGAAGAATCCTCCAGTTGCTGGTTTAGTGCCCATCTTTCTTCCAACCAACTCGCCAGCTCATTCCAACTCTGGCCAGCAGGTTTGTGGCCTTGTTGGACTTCTAGGTTTCTAAGCTCACTGATTTCTAAATTCTACTTCTCTGTATGAAGATGCTGCTTCTCCGTTGATTTTCTCTGCTATGATTTTGGTCATCTCCTTTGTGTTGGTTTGTTTCTAAAATGAGGTACAAAAGGAAACCAACTGCAGAGCAACCTACTAATGGAGCCTTAGAAATCTTCAAGAGCTGATGCCATTTAGTTTCGTACTAGGAGGATGTATTTCCTAAACTGCTTAGCAACAAGACTTATCACACCTTCATTTGCAAGTTGGACATGTGTACTATCTATGCACTAACTTGAAAGGGAGGGTTGGATTTTCTAGTTAGGGTATGAATCATTCACATTTCCTAATTAGAATTTATCTTTCCTTTATATTTCTAATTAAATAGGATTTTTTTTATTTTTCCTAGTTAATTTTTTATTTTTTTCTTGTTAGGATAGAATTTGTTTTTCTCTATAAATAGTTTGTACATAGATAGTAGCATATTAAGAAGAGAAAAAAGAGAACTAATAATAATTTTTATTATTCTCAAAAATCTTCAAAGAACTTCAACAAAAGGAGCAAAGAATAATTCCATCAGATGTCGCTTTCAGGAATTGCCTTAAACTAACATATAAAGTATTACTCAAAATACTTCCCAATAAGCCAACATATGCCACTCTTAGGAGGTAAAGCACATAACTCTTCCGATTGTCTTTCAAGCATGATAAACAAGTGCTAATAAAGTGGCCGATAAAATGTAAATTAAGCAGTTCACTAATGAAAAAGTAGCCATTTTGCATCATCACCACCATTATGGTCCAATAAATAAATTAACTATAATCCATAATGAAGATCAGAAATATTGACATTCCTTATTCAAAAATCATGAACTGAAAAGGATGAAGAACTATTGCAAAAGCTTCTAGAGAAAGATCATACCACAATCAAATGCAATGACAGGCTTCAATTTCAATTCTTCTTCCTGCAAAAATAAGCAAAAGAGAAACTTAAGTAGCTTTTAGTAACTACATAGAGAAATAGCATTGTTTCTATATATATATAAGAAGTTTCAACATGAGGAGTACAAATGTATAAAAGTAATGTTAGATGCATTAAAGATTTACAGACAAAACACCTACAATATAAGGGCATAATCAATTTACAAGTCAGACCAAAAGTAACCAGAATTCAACAAACAAATTTTATTCTGCTGAACCACAATGAAACTTGATAGCCTTTATTCCTGATCATACCTTTATCCTGAGTTTCTTGGCACGTTTGGACACGTTATGCTGGGAAAGCTCTCTACTTTGCTGATCCTGTTAGTAAGCATTAAATATCAAATGGAAGCAAGAAGACGAGTATCAAATGAGCATATGTTTACTCAAGAACGGCGACATCCACATGCAGCACACAAATGTCGGACTATATGATATCACTTTCAGTATTTTGGAAGAGAGAGTAAACCATTTGTTATCTATAATTTTCATTTTCTCATAAATGTTAAAATAAGTTCATGATGTAGCACAACTAACCACATAAGTTATGCTGGGAAAAGTAAGAAGTGCAGAAGCAAATGCAGATGATGAAATACTACGTGAAGTAAAAGAATCAAAGGCAAAAAATGAAAAAAAAAATGTAGGAAACTTCAGCAATTTTATCAACTCTTAATTCCAAATTTCAACCATTGCTCAAAATAACTTTGGCCAATATATTAGCAGAGAAGCAAACTTAAACAATTCTCAGCAGAAAAATATAAACCTAATCTGGGATCTTATTAATAGGACAATGATATTGACCAGTAAAGAAGTAAATTTTTTTCCTTCATATTCATGCATTAAAATAGAAGGATTTAGCATACATGTGTATTTTTCCACAGCTGCACACATTAATTGAAAATTTAAATTGAAACCAATATTTCTTTTCACAAAGAGTCTTTAAAGTAATTGGGACCACATTGAATAGCCAAACAACAGAAGAAGTGCTGTTGAACTTCCATAACTATTGGAAAATGAAATTATCTGCAAGGAATTCAAATTAAAAGAAGCAAACTAATTAACTAGCTAACTAAGGAGATTTGAATCTCCGCCAATCCCCATACCTGGATGACAGAGAAAAGGCGGAAGGCACGATCTTGACCCGCAGATAGAATGTGTCTCCCATTAGCATAGAACCTGTGGTAAATAAGCATATCTTAGTACAACAAAGAAGCTGCAAAAGGTGCAAATCTATACTATATATAAATGTTGCAAGTCCAGGAATTTTCTTTCATTTTTCTTTATTTTTGGCAATAGTACCCCATTTTTTTATATTATTAACAAAAATACCCTTCCTAAGTGTGGGTTCAGAAAAATAAATGAAGAGAAACAAATTGACATTCTCTAGAATACTTGTGAGTAGTATTTCAAACGTTTAAGCAAGGTTAAATTTCTCCTTTTTCTTTAGACCCCATATTTTAGTATAATAACAAAATCTTTTCTAAGGAAAATCAAGATTAAGAGGAGATGAGGTATGGCCTTTGTGCTATATATGCAGCGTTGTTCTCCTAGCTTCTCTGTTTTATGTCTTGTGGACTAATTTGTTTAATTTATTGTTTTCCTTCTCATTTCCCTCTATATTTCTTCATTGGTTCCAAATGCTATGTAAAGTTTGCATATGCTAGCATACTAGATATGTTTCCTTCACTACCATTATAATAGTTATTATGGCAGTGTGATAATTTCTTGTGAATTTTCAATTCCAGTATATTTATTTATCCAGTATTTTAATATACCAGCATTTTGACCAATCTCAATAGGCTTCTTCAATTCTAACTCCAAATTGAGTTTATCCAACAATTTACTTATTTAATATTTTAATCTTCCACTAGATGCAACTAATGCTTATCAAGGTGAACGTGAATAGATAATGCTCCATGATGCCATCAGTTTATGTATTGCAGGCTCAGTAAGCTACAGCCAAACAAAAGCAATGGGATGTTGCTTTTGCCTATTGATTTTGTATAAAATTGATTCTTCCTTTTCCTTGCCTATAAATCATTAGCCATACGTTTCTTGAAGTTCTTTTGCCAAAAACAACCTAATGAAGGTAAAGTGCGATGTTCACCAAGTGGATCATGCACTTTCAGTGGTCAAATTCCTCAGCGTCAGTTTTATATTCAAAAGTGCAAGGAGCAGTGACGAGACTAATTAGTGCACATTGTCACTACTAGTGGAATTTTTCCTTTATTTTTTCTCTATCCTATTTTATTCATTGATTATTGGAATTTAATTTAGATATGTTTTTTTCCTTTGTTTTACTTATATTAGTTGAAAATTTTTAGGGTTAATTACATTCATGGTTATTGAACTTATACCATAATAACGATCTAATCACAAAAGAAATTTTTATCCTACAATATTAACTCAACTCTTTAAATATTTCAATTAAAATCATTTTCACTAGAAAATCATCAATTCAATGCCAAAATGCTAATGTGGCATCTTCCCGGACATGCTACGTACTGGCGTAAACTACCACAACAGTATTCTAGCACTAAATTTATTGTCTTTTGGCAAAAATGATTTTTAGCTGAAACATATAAAAAGTTAGAAGGAATTATTTTTTACAATTTTTTTTTTTTTTTTTTGTGATGAGATAGTTATAAGTGACCATATATGAAGTCAACCCAAGATTTAACATGAATCTGATAGCATTTGTTCAAATAAGTGTTATTAGCTATTTTAATTAATCTAAGGAATTTGAACTAGCATCTAAATTCTTCTTTTCTGAGAAGCTAATTACTTTTCCATTTCTCTATTTGTTGGTTCCTCAAATGAGCCGAAGATTAGTATTATAGTTGGAATTCCAGGGAGGGATAGTAATTCTTTTTTGGGGTTGCTATTTATTCTTTGCAATGGGAGATTCAAAGGTTTACAAGCCTTAAGTATTTGTGACGTGTGTCTTCAACTATTTTTTTTTATATTTCTATTGTAGTTTCTAAACTTGATTCATGGATCCCTTTGTTATCAAATTCAAAATTTTATAAATATTTCAATTAGTTGCTCCAAAAAAGAAAGCAATTATTTAGAAATGATGATTATTGCCTTTCTTGTATCTTTTCTAGTTAGAAATACAATTCTTCTGTATAAATATTTATATAAATTGATTGTTAATACATAAGAGAGTAATCAAAAGCTTTTCAAAATTTTCATGATATCAAAGCCTCGTGCCTCAAAAGAGATTGAGTTTACTCCTTCCTACACTTAGGTTCGTTTTCAGTACACCATTTTTGACAAATTACACGAGGTTGAGTTTATCTCCCTCTCTAGCGACACCGCCTCCTAGGAAGAAAGCCCAAGCCTTGTTCAGCCATTGCCCAGAGTCTCGCCCCATCTTGACTTCATGCATGGTCTCCCACACCTCTTAAGACCTCGACGACACCATTCACGCAACTTTAGAAGTTCCTTAGAAGTGTTGCAAGGAAAAAATGCTTATGCTGTTTTCCCAAAGATGTTTAGTGTGTTTGTTTTATTCATACTAGAAATGTTGGCAAATAGACCTGAAGACTCTTAAATGTGTGTTTATTGGATATTCTCCAACACAGAAGGGTTACAAATGTTATCATCCTCCATCTACAAAGCATTTTGTTAGAATGAATGTGACTTTTAGAGAAAATAAACCTTATTTTGGTATTGTCCAATCACCTTCAGAGGGAGAGAGAGAGAGTAATGAGAGAGAAGAGATGTTACTTATTATAACTCTTGATAATCTTATCCTAGGAGAGAGTTTTGTAAGGAACCAAGATCAAGAGGAGACTATTGGAGTTCAAGAGGAGAATATTGTCTAGGGAGAGACTATTAGGCGTTTGGATAGACTTGATTTGATGATATATTCAAGAAATAGAACAGAAAAAACCATCGTGCAACCTACACTATGTCAAAAATCCACTTCTTCTAGTCAATCGTCTTTAAACTCTGATTCCACTGATAGTTTGGATATATCTATTGCTCAAAGAAAAGGGATTAGGTCCTATACCAAACATCCTCTATCTAACTTTATCTACTATAATTCCTTATCTTCTCCCTATAGAGCATTTGTTTTGTCTATTTTTTCTTTTTCTGTTCCACAAAATTGGAGGAAAGCTTTTACAAACCCTAAGTGGAAGCAAGCCATGATTAAAGAAATGAAAGCTTTGTCAAAAAATGAGATTTGCAAACTAGTTACTTCTCCACCAAACAAAAAATTGGCTGGTTGCAAATAGGTTTTTACTGTGAAACATAAAGCCAATGGTTCAAGTGAAAGGTTTAAAACTAGATTAGTGGCTAAAGAATTCACTTAAACTTATGAAGTGGATTACCAAGAGATATTTGCCCATGTTGCTAAAATGAACACAGTCAAAATTTTGTTATCATGTGCAGCTAATCTTGATTGGGACTTACAATAGTTTGATGTAAAGAATGCATTTATTTATGAAGTCTTGGACGAAAAAGTATATATGGAGATCTCTCGAGATTTGATGATGAACATAGTCAAAGAAAGGTATGTAAACTAAAGAAAACCTTATAAGGATTGAAGCAATCTCCTAGAGCATGTTTAACAAATCCAGCAAGGCAATGATCTCTTTTGGCTACCAACAAAGCAATGTTGATCATACTCTCTTCACAAGACATAACAAGGGTAAACTTACTCTCCTTATAGTTTATGTTGATAATATAGTAATGATAGGAGACGACAAAGAGGAGATAGCCCGACTGAAAGATCTATTGGCTTAGGAGTTTGAGATCAAAAATCTACAAAAATTACAATACTTTTTGGGAATCGAAGTTGTCAGATCAAAAAAGTGAAATCTTTATTTCTTAGAGAAAATATATCCTAAATCTGTTGAAAGAAACTAGTATGACGGATTGCAAATATGTAGAATCACACATTAAGAGCAACCACAAGCTACAAGTAGAAGTTGGAGAGTCAATTGATAAGAAGAGATATCAGAGATTGGTTGAAGGACTCATTTATCTCTTACATAATAGACCAGACATAGCTTATTCAATCAAATTGGTGAGTCAATTCATGCATGATCCACAAGATACTCCCTGGACATGTGTTATATCTTCGCACCGACTTGAGGGAGAGTTTTGACAAATATATTTAGTTTCTAATTTGTGGAGATTTGCTATTATTACATTTCTTGTATCTTTTCTAGTTAGACTTAAATTCTTTTGTATAAATATCTATGTAAATTTATAGCTATTACATAATAGAGTAATCAAAAATTTCTCAAAATCTTCAATCGGTATGGTTGCAAATACTCGATTAAAAATTAGAAAATCTCGGATTTGATCCCTTCTAATGACATTTAGAGTTGTAATTAAGCATTATGCGTCTCCCTTGTAACAAATAAATCTATACAAACTAGCCAATTTAATTATAACGTTTACATCAATTCATAAATATTGGCATTCATAATTTTACTTTATAAAATTATATACGAAAAAGAACATAATACAAATGTTTCATCATGTCAAGACAAGTGCACACAAAACTAGCAATTAAAAACAGAAAATGTAAAAGGAAAAAGTAACAGCCAATCAAAAGTAAAACACAAGAACTAGCAACACCTATTCCCCCATAAAATTTGCATGAAACCAATTGTGTAGATGATGATTTGAAAACAAAAAGAAAAAAGCTGGAAAGTATAAATTTCAAAGATTTAAATCAAAGATGAATTAGCATTACTACCTTATGCAATGTGGTGGAGCACCATGTCCACTTCGAAAGCGCAACAAGCGAGGATATCCATCAGTTGTGTCAAAAATCCACATCTAAAACAAAACAATTTTCGTATTACACAAGTTGATGTACTCACAATCTTCATGCTTTACATAAGTTGATGCATAAATTAAATCCATAAGCTAAGTAAGTTTTGCTCAAGAAGCAAATTAATGCAATTTTGGGAAATCCGTGTGTTGCTATCATGTGCTTATTATCCGATATAAACCCTTCTCTTTTTACATTCTTACATAAATCATGCTAAACTCAAACTTTATGAGCAACAATTGTTAAAATTGACTTGATAAGTGTGGAAGGGACCTGTAAATCGTCAAAGTGCTCATCAAAAGAAACCTCCAACTTGAAACATTTTTCAAATCATTCCTTTTCTAAATATTCTGAAGGACAAACATTGCAAGCTTTTTCAGTACGCATATACAACAACAATAGCAACTAAGCCTTAATCCCATCCTAGATGGGATCAACGATATGAATTCTCCATCTGCAAATCCCTGCCCCCACCCCGCCAAAAAAAAAGAGAGGAAAGAAAAAAAATTTGCAGAATAGAAGAAAACCTCACCCCACCCCCTCTCTCTTAAATTTTCATATGATATAATCAGACTGTCAGAGTAGTCAAACTTAATTGGACCACATGCTATTAAAGAATTAGTAGTTGATAGAGTTCATTCTAGCGTGCTCCATAATTAATAAAAAACCAAGTTTGTCTAGCAAACTCCAAAAGATTTAGTCAGATTGGAGTTCATGTTAGCAATACACCAGAAGAAATAATAATAATAATAATAATAATAATAATAATAATAATAATAATAATAATAATAATAATAATAAAGGAGTTTGTTTTAGCATATACTCAAAAACAACCTCATGGTTAGTACTACTTAGTTCAACAGAATCCATCACAATGATATGCCAAAATAACTAATCAAAATTTAAGCAACGTCTATCAGACATACAATGACAGAAGAAAACACATAAATGCAAGTTGAAATTTCTTAATGTGATGGCCTACTTTTAAGATTCACAAACTCAAATGGGAACTTAACTGACATATAAGGAGTTCTAGATTTGCATGTCGCTATGCCATGAATAATTTCTTTTACTAAGATTTTCACACCAAAAGAAGAAGAAGAAGAAGGAAGGCAAGCTTCTTACTTTAATTGAGTTGTCTGCCGATGAACTCATCAAGATAGGTTCATTAGCGAAGAAGTGTAAAGAAAGTATCAAATTATCATGAGCATCTCTAATGACTGATTGAAGCCTTCTTTTCTCAAGATTCCATATGCTTATAACACCAGATGAACTTCCAGAAGCTAGAAGTGGCTGTCCATCTAACAGAAAAGGACCTTATTAGCATACATCCATACAAGCCTCAAGGATATTGCTAATTGCTAAATGCTACTTGAGTACATATTTTCTAAAATGAGATTATGCCTTGTGAAAGTAGTTTGCTAATCATTATCAAAAACCGCCTCTGCAGCCTTTTATCAATATTTTAAAATAATTAAAGAACACAATAGGAACAAAAGAATGAAACAGAGGGCCTAATCCTGATACAAGGTAAGAACACCAAGCTGTTTATTTAGAAATGGTAATAGTTACTTAAACAGATCAATATTGGACATTCTTCTGTTTGTGGTTCATAATGTGTAATTATGACACTTTGAATTAGAGAAACAACCTGATTTTTTAAAGAAAACCAATTCAAGCTCCTAGGCACACATCTATATCTGATACTAACACTAACATTCAAGTGCATACTTTAGTCTACAAGATATGCAAATGATGAAAGTGTAGCTTATAATTCTTCTTAGCAAATGCAACAGGGCTTCAGCAGGCACAGGTATTGGAAGCTCTAGCAGTAGAAATATTAAATATATTATGACAGCTATGCTGCACAATTGTGAGTGTATACAGGCGCAGATAAATTAATTACCTGTACTGAAACACAAGGCAGTCACTGCACCCCTAGTTGAATGAGAAAATGCAACCAACTCTTCATCAAAACGAATATTATGGACATGAATCCTCCCATCCGCACAACCAATCGCGATAACATCTAAAGCAGGCGAAGACACACAACTAGTAATAGGAGAATTCCATCCCTTGAATTCATAAAGCTTTTTCTTAGTACTGATATTCCAAAGCTGCAAAGAACCCTCTTGACTGCCGAGAACAATCTGCTTAAATTACATGATTATGAGAAACTGCATAAAATAGAAACTTACAAATAACAATATCAGGAACAGCAAGATAATGTTACCTTGTTTAGATAAGTATCTGGGTGTATTAAGCAAGAGGGTGTAAATTTATCATCAAGCACGATGTGCCCAGCTGGAGCAAGATTCTCTTCAATGCCTTTAAAAGCCCAAATGAACATATTACCATCAACATCTGCGCTTAGTATATTATCTCCAAAAAGCAACAATAAATTAACTTTAGCGCTATGTCTACTCCAAGTAGCAACCTGCCAAAGGCAAACACTTTAAAAACAAATAATAATTTAAAAAAAAAAATTCTATCTGTTTTTGGTTTTTCAAACTAGATTACCTGTTGAGCGCGCTTAAACACGGCTATGTGGTTTCCATAGGCAGCGAAGGTGAAATCGCGATAGGAAGCGAGAGCACGAATTTTCTTAGGAAGCTGGGGACTGACGAGAACCAAGTTGAGCTTGGCACAATTATAAACTTGAAAAGCTTTACCTACACCAACAGTAACGAAAGTTTCTGTGCCCAATCGCTGAACAGAGAATGGCACACTGCTTGTTATGTAGCCAATGGCTCTGTAAGGTTCGAATATCCCCATTTAACCAACAGGAACCCAATCGAATTGAGCAAAGAGCTGACAAGTAAGGTGTGTGATTTGGCTAGGTTGATGCTTGCTTCTGCAGCAACAATATGAAGGAAGCAGACAATTATAGTTTTGCAGGAATTTTAATAAATGAGAAAAGAGAGGTGCGATAGCTAAAGAGAGGCACGTTTAGGCTGTGGTGGTGGAGGGATGGCGGATAGGAGAAGAGACTGGGGTTTTAGGCCGTAGAGAAACGGTAGAGAAGGGTTTAGAGCGTAGGATCAGTTGTTTTACACTTTGTTTTGTTCAGCGCGGTACGAGAGGGGTTAATTAATTAGGGCAAGGTAAATTTGAGGTAAGCTAAAGTCGTTGTTGTTGGTTTTTTTTTTTTTAATGATATTCAACAAGGCAACAAGTGCTCCTTCGCTAGCAACTATTTGGCATTCACGTCACTGTATTAGCAATAAAATAATTTTTTATTTTATTTTTTATTGGAATTAGGTGAATTTTTGCAACTATACTATTTAAAAGAGGGAACTTTTGTGCCTAAATTTTTTTGAGCCTATTGAGCTGCTGAACTTAATTTTTTAACGCAAATTTACCTCTAAAATTAGGTTTAAAGTGTGATTTTACTCTTCGAACTAGCAAATATGCCACGTGTTTAACAAACTTAACGGCATCTAATGAGACCACGACATATGGACACACTCGTGACATTCATTTTGACGACATGACAAAAATACAAAAAAAAAATCTCTCTCCTCTCTCGTCCTCTTTCTCTTCCTCAGTTTTTCATACTTGACATGGCCTGTTTCTTTTACCGATCAGACATTCATCGAAACTCTAATCGTGTTAAATTTTTGTAAACAATTAGGAGACATATATTTTCTTCATTTTGAATGGTAGAGATCAATTTTGGAGGTCCGAAAATTGAGGTTTTGTTGCAAAAAAATATATTATTTTTCTAGGTATTTATATAGTAACCATTTTCATCTTTTTTGACTATTGGGTAGCCATTTGCCATTAGATCGAGCTGATTTTTGGTGAGTATGGTTGAAATTTCTTATTATTAAATTTGAATGGTGAAAATTATTGTTTAAGGTTTGTAAGTTCAATATTTGTTGCTAAAAAGCATACTATTTTCTGAATTTTCTATACAATAAACAGTTTTTTTTTTTTACAAGCAAATAGTCATTTGCCGTTAGATCATACTGATTTTTGGTGAGAATGGCCAAAACTCCTTGTTTTTCAAATTGAATAGTGAAGATTGTGTTTGAATAATTATAATCTTATCCGATTTGTTGTTGGACAAAAGTTGCAATTGAGGGCTTCTTGTTTTTATTTCTCTCTAATTTTTGAAAACCAAGAACAGATAATTGAGGGAAAAATTTTAGGATTGCGTGCTTTCATGATTTTATCTAACTTAATCATATCAAGTATTTACACTATACCTTTAACATCTATTATCGAACCACTATTGTTTTCATTCTTTATCGCTTTGGAAATTATCCATGTAGTTTTAAGTATACATATATCAATTTGACACGTGTGATTCATGTTTATTATTCTTAGTCAATCTTAGTAACTCACGTGACTTTCATGCATATGCGTGCCTACAACCTAACTCATAGTTAATTCCAAGTAACTATTTAAATAGGATTAAACTAATCACTTGGGTCTATGTGTATGCCTAATTAATTTATAGGTTCTATATCAAACCTATTTTTATATTATAATCCTATGTATTCCATACACTTTGTTGTTGGGACATTTATGTTACCATTTTTATGTCCTTTTCTTCATTTCACATGTGAGTTTCTAGTTTATTAGCACTTAATAATCATATATTGCACTCAATTCATATATCACATCAAAGTGGCATGCAAAGTTATGGATTCCTACCTTGAATGTTCTTGCAAACAATGAGTAGTAGTATTTCTAAATTGGTCATGAATCGCAACATAATATATTAATATCAAATATGCAGCACATAATTATGAATAAAATATGTGTTCATAACGTGATTATTAACAGCCCAACAAAAAGTTACTTGTGTTCATATATAACCTATGGTTTTAAGTGCATAAAACATTATGTAATTATAACAACAATTACATACATGTAATACTATGATACTTAACGCTACATATTAAAATATAACTTCAACCAATTTCATGTTTTCCATTTACTATGCATGGATTTATATAAAAGTAACATATAGATCAAGTCACGAAATATCATGTGATCTCTGTGATATTGCTTACTTAGATCTTATAGTAAGCCTACACCTCTTTAAGGATGTGGATAACTAGTGATACTATGGTATCCGAAGGAACAATAAAGATAACCGAAAGTATCAATCATATGGACCCAAACAAGGTCAACTTTGTACTATAGATCATTCAAGTGGGGTTAGCTTTGTACTATGGATCATTCAAATGGACCCAAACAGGGCCGGTTAATAACCCAAATAGAGTCAATGCTGTGCTATGGATCTAAACGAGGTCGAAATTATGGTAGCTACACGATACCTTTATAGACATGCCTATCTATCCATAACCTAGACAATGACGCAGGCTAGGCAACTGTAACCTTTTTTCTTTAACTTTCCTTACTTTTCTCTTTTCAATAGTATAAGTCATTACCTTAATTATATATACACATCTATGGGCATAAAATTTATATACATGCTTATGTGTACGCATTATGTACTTGTAACAAATGTGAAAGCTTAAAACTCACCACGTGTATATGAATAAAATACTAATTCTTATGCTATCATATGCGTTATTATCCAAATGATATGTGCATGCATACCGGCATCCTACTTTTTATCAAGGCATACCATATAATTAAAACATATATTTAAGTATGCATATGTCTTGGCACTTGCACCTTTCATTTCCATATTTACATATCATGTCCATAATTGTTGTAATTATATGAAAACTAATAAATATGTATGTATGTATGTATGTATGTATGTATGTATGTATGTATGTATGTATGTATGTATGAATGAATGAATGTATGTATGTATGTATGTATGTATGTATGTATGTATGTGTGTGTGTGTGTGTGTGTGTGTCTATATAATTCACCACATATATATTCTATACATCCTTGTATTTGAGCATATTACTATATGTCCAAAAAAATTAGCATGCGAAGCACATTCAATCAAAGTAATATAACTAATATAATTAGTCAAATATACATGTCACTCTCATTCTCGCTTCAACACATGTTCATATATTATACTCATATCTATACATATCTATATTCTATATACTCTTGTAATTTGGTTACATCTTTTTTTATAGGCATGGAATTGATATATAGGCTTATTATCCTATAAATTATATCATGTGCATATAAGCATCTCATTTAATCATATTAATGTGGCATTAATCATGAGTTATGTTCTTATAATTATACACATTTATATGTATATACCTATGCATCCTTATATTGGTACATCCTCACTTACACATATTCACATGTATCTATGCATGTTAGTGTTAGTGTAAGCCCTAGCCCTAATACATTGTAATAAAATACTTTAGTTAATAAATGAGGCATTTGTTTTATCTATTGTATTCCTGTGCATATCAATTGATAGAACTATCCAAGAATGTTGTTTCAGTTTAAGTTATCATGTGTGAGGCACATGGTTGTAAGACCTTGAAATAAATGAAACTTCATTCTAAATATCCCTAGTTAGTCGTTGTTATGGGAATAACAAATGAATTAAGACTAGTATGCTCTCTCTGATAAGTTGAGTTATGTCTTACGGATCATAAGGATAAGAGTGTCAATCAGAGATCATAGATACATGTTTAGAACATGGTATCTGGATTCGATCCACTCATGAGAACACTACATGGTACAAGTCATAAGTGTTTCTCATATGCAAATTTTGTATCGGAGTTCTTAGACCTAAAATCTCTATGAAACTCTTTATGAATTACTGTGTACTTTGACATACACCTAACGTACTCGTAACAGAGTGACAAGTACGGGTATGCTTAGGTATGCATTGATTCATGTTAGAGAGCATGAGAGAAGTGAAGGGATTACCCCTCTCTATAAGAGAGAAAATATCATCGACCACTTGATCAGTGAACTGAGAAGTGTATGGCCATACTGAGATGAAATAATGAGTAATCATTATTTATCTGAGAGTTCAGTGTCACTGGAATATCAAGAAAGGAATTAATATATATAAGGATGACTAGTTCTATGCCTTATATTAATTCTGGTATTTATGGGTAAGGGATTATACAAAATTGCATTAGGTCACTAAATGCCATATGCATTTTCATTTAATTTGGAATGCTATAATATCTTGCTAGAGAATATATATAGCCTTTGAATTAATTCATTAATTCATTGCCAACATTAAATGGACCTATAGGATCACACACAAAGCATTGGGCTTAAAATATTTAAATAAAGTATTGGGCATTAATTTGAGTTTTTAGTTAAAGTCAAATTAATATATGTAATGGGCATTATAAATGCTATTGGACCTTAGTCCATGAGAGAGAAAAATTCAGCCCACATGTTAATTTCAATTAATTAATTATATTGTATTAATTAAGTTAATTGAGTATTAAATTCTAATGATATTTAAATCAAATTAAAACACCTAATTAAGAGATGACATAGCTGAAATTTCAAGATTAAATACTATGGGAATTTCAGCACATGTGAATTTCCAAATTAAGTGATTAATTTGATTATAATGTTTTATGTTTTATCTTGGATTAAATCAAAGGAGTTTGAATCAATATATATTGCTTATTTTTAAGGAAGTGATTAAGGCTAAAATAAATTATCTTGAGGCAGTAGATTTTAGATTAATCACTTACATAATTAGGTGATATATATTGATAGAGGAAAAAAACGTGAAACCCTAGTTTTTCTAGGTTTTGGCGTGAATTGTTTCTCTCTCACTCACATTTCTCTCTTGGCCAAAACACACAAGGGGAAGAACTCTTTCTTGCTTTCTTGTGTTTTTGGGCACTAATAGCACCTAAAAGAAGTACAAGACCAAGTCTTGTAGCTTCAAACCATAGCCATTACACAATACTTAATTTGAGAGCTAGCAATCTCGATTTTAAGCTATCTTTGCAAGTGTGTGTAAGAATAGAGAGAAGTGGTGTAAAGGCTGTTCCTTGGCATTGGTGGTGAAGGTCTAAGGCTAAGATATCCTCCTTGGTTGCTGGTCATCATCAAAATAAAGTTTTAAAGGCATCTAAAGTTGTAAGATTTAAAACCCTAAAATTGCATGTTTCGATTCTTGTCATGGAATTGTATGGCATGTATGATCAAATTTTATTGTTTTCCGCTGCGTGATCTTTATGTGCATACCATGTCATATTCCATCAATGGTATTAGAGCCTAATCATGATTATTTTAGTGCTTTAGATGCATGAAATAATTAATCAAAAATCGTTATTTTAAATACATGCAATGCTGAAATTTTCTATTTTGAGATTTTTGCATTATTTTGGTGTAAAAAAAATTAAATGATTAGATAGGTATTATAATTAATATGACATGTTAATATACTGTCCTAAGATATTCTAGGAGCTGTTAATGGTCGGATTTAATTGATAATACCTTATGGTACATGTTAATATTAAAACTAGGTGCTATTTGGTATGTTAATTGTTAGTTTAACAACTATTTTTAAATATTAAAAGTAAAAACGATTTTGGCATGTTTATAAGTGATTTTTAAAGATTAAATATCAGGTCTGGACATATTTAAAATTTGGTTTTAATTATGGTCCATGACAATTTAATTGATTAATTTTAAAATCACTTAAAATTATGACTAGTTTATGTTTATTACATGTTTAATCAACATTGTTTGTTTTGTTTTGATTAAAATGGTAAAAACACATTTAGATCAGATTGGTACAGAATATTAAATCAATATTTATGACCTTATTTAAATTATTAAATGACTCATAAAATTGATTTAATTATTTATGCATTTTGTGGCATCACATAAGCATTAAACAACTAGTTTTGTTGTTTGTTTGTTTTTATATGCATGCCGTGTATCATATATATGTTCTTCATGATTTTGTATTTTAATTCATGTTGGTACATATTATATGTATTTTTAATGTTTATGGGTTGTATGACATAAAATTAAAAATGGCAAAATTGGAAATTACACTAGAATTGATTTATAGCACAAATCTAACTAGTTTGTGTTTTAGGCTTTTAAGAGAACTTATTCAATAAGAGGATTTAGTGCATTAGGCTTCGTCCCAGGTCCATCACGGGGTCATCTCTTAAAGGTTCAAGTACACAATTTTCATTAATGGGCTTGGCTAAATTAATTAAAATTGAACTTTGTTTGATCCATGAATGTCATGTATATTTATTTGCTTGTTTGGTGTGATGAATGGATATGCATGGTGCATTCATGGGCCCTGAGTTTTTGTAATTAAATATGGCTTGCGAGCCATTATGTATTATTGTAAAAGTTTCATTTATTTCTTAGAATAGAATTTACTTGAAGGCTTTGTAAATCAAGACGAAGCCCATCGGAGTGGAGAAACCCAACTCAAAGATTCTTATGTAATAGTATAGAATCTTAGTTGTAGGTTTTTGGGCCCATGTTTGTCACGCTTTACTTTATGCAATTATTTATATATGCATGCTATGAATGGGTGACAAAGCGTATGCCATGTAAGCTATAATAAAATGAATCCCTAAAAATAGTAAGTCACAAAGTTGCCTTCCTAATTCGAAACATGTCAAGGCATCATCATCGATCACGTAGACTAGGAGTCCTAGATGCGCCCGATTATCTTTGTGAGGCATGGGTTGTAAATGTAGGTTGGACTTAACATGGAAAGGGATGCCCGGACCTAGGCAACTAATAAATGGGTTTGTTCTATAACATATTAAGATATTAGCCCATTTAATCCAAGAGTCATGTACGAGACATGATTAGAGTTTTTCCTACCTAAGTAACTTAACTTATTAGGTGTACAAGCTCAGCTTGACTAATAAGTTGTTGTGAAAAGTGGATCTTGGCCCACATTAAAATCACTAACGCAAATTATTTAAAGGGATATTAATTCGGTTTGTGGGATTATAATAAGACCTCATTTAATCTTGCTAAATTTTATTGTAGAATGAAAATGGCTTCTTCAAACAATAATTTTTCATTGCGATCGATCCTTGAAAAGGACAAATTGAATGGCACCAATTTCATAGATTGGTCTCAAAACTTAAGAATAGTTATTAACCAAGAGAAAAAGTCGTATGTTTTGGATGCACCCTTGCCTGAAGAACCTGCTAGGAACGCCTCTGCGGTTCAAAAGGAAACTTTTGAGACCATGAAGAGCAACTCCAATGATGTGACCTGTCTGATGCTAGCCACTATGGTGCCTGACTTGCAAAAGCAATTTATGGACTAAGAGGCTTATGCGATCATAGTGCACCTTAAGGAGATGTTCCGAGAACAAGCTCGTCACTAGAGGTTCGTGACAACAAAGGCCTTAATTTCTTGTAAGATGGCTGCGGGTACTCCTGTTAGTACCCATGTACTCAAGATGAAAGGGTATCTTGATACTCTTGAGAAGCTTGAGGTACAAGTGCTAAAGGAATTGGCCACTGACTTGATCTTAGGATCAATGACTGATGATTATGATCCATTTACGATGAATTATAACATGCATGCAATGAACAAGTCAATCACTGAGCTCCATGGGATGCTTAAGAATGCTGAAGAGAACATTCGAAAGACCAATCCCATATTGATGGTTCAAGGGGGCATTAAAAAGGGACCCGCTAAGGGAAAGGGAAAGGCAAAACCCAAGAATGACCTAGCTTGGTTCAAGTTAAGTGGGAGTGCATCTCAGGCCCAATCCAAGCCCAAGGCGCAGAAGCTCAAAGAGAGTGAGAGCACTTGCTTCTATTACAACAAGATAGGGCATTGGAGGAAGAATTGCGCTATCTTCAAGGAAGAACAAAAGAAGAATGGAGCCAAGACGTCCAGCTCTGGTATTTTTGTTGTTGAGATTAACCTTTCTATTTCTACCACTTGGGTATTGGATACCAATTGTGGTTCTCACATTTGTTCAAATGTGCAGGGGCTAAGAAATAAGCGGTTACTTGGGAAGAATGAAGTGGACCTCCGTGTGGGAAATGGAGCACGAGTTGCTGCCATGGAGATAGGCAACTATCAACTCACTTTACCTTTCGGACTTTGTATAATTTTGAAAAATTGTTATTATATGCCTACTATGAGCAGAAACATTATTTTAGTTTCATGTTTAGATTTGGATGAATTTGATTTTGTTATTAAAAATGGCAATGCTCATATTCGTCGCTAAGGTATTTCTTATGGCAATGCCATGTTGCAAAATGGCCTTTATATCCTTGATCTACAAAATAAAAAGTCCATATACAACATTAATACAAAGAGGGTTAAATCAAACGAATTGAACCCTACTTACTTCTGGCATTGTCGTTTAGGGCATGTAAATGATAAATGCATTTCAAGACTCCACAAAACTAGAGTGCTTGGGTCATTTGACTTAGAGTCTTATGATACATTCGAGCCATGTTTGCATGTAAAAATGACAAAGAGTCCTTTTAACAAGAAAGGTGAAAGGACTAATGGCTTATTGGAACTAATACATACTGATGTATGTAGACCATTAAGTACACAAGCTAGAGGTGGTTTTAGCTACTTCATGACATTCACAGATGACTTCAATAGATATGGCTATGTCTATCTAATGAAGTACAAATCTAAAAATTTTGAGAAATTCAAAGAGTTTAAGAACGAAGTAGAAAAACAACTTGGCAAAAGTATAAAAGCCATTCAATCAGATCGAGGTGGCGAATACTTAAGCAAAGAATTTGACAGTCATCTAAAAGAGTGTGGTATTATTTCACAGCTCACTCCTCCTGGAACACCATAATGGAATGGTGTGTCTGAAAGGAGAAATCGAACTCTATTGGACATGGTTCGATCTATGATGAGTTAAGCAAATCTTCCTATCTCTTTTTAGGGTTATGCATTAGAAACTGCTGCGTTTCCACTAAACCGAACTCCAACTAAAGCAGTTGAGAAGACACCATACGAGGTATGGACTGGGAAAGAACCCAATATGTCGTTTCTCAGGATTTGGGACTGTGAAGCACATGTTAAGAAATTAACATCTGACAAACTAGAGTCTAAATCCATTGTCTGCTTGTTTGTGGGTTATCCCAAAGAAACAAAGGGATACTACTTTTTCTCACAAGCCGAGAATAAAGTATTTATTGCTCGCAAAGTTGTTTTCTTGGAAAAGGAGTTCCTTCTCAAGAAAGACAGTGGGAGTAAAGTAGAACTTGGAGAAATTCAA
Source organism: Excoecaria agallocha (assembly GCA_037975025.1). Classification (NCBI taxonomy): domain Eukaryota; kingdom Viridiplantae; phylum Streptophyta; class Magnoliopsida; order Malpighiales; family Euphorbiaceae; genus Excoecaria; species Excoecaria agallocha. The sequence goes on along the minus strand of CM075820.1, from coordinate 4,140,191 downwards.
GCACCACAAACTCCTATAGAGGATGAGTTGAAAATGGGATCAAGTTCACAACCAGTTGTGGAACAAGAACCCATTACACAAGAACCTAGAAGGTCTGGTAGGGTACATCAGGAGATTGAGAGATATGAATTTCTAATCACCGACAGTGACACTATTGAGTTAGTAGATCATAAGGATCCTACTACCTACCGAGAAGCTATTGAGAGCCCAGACTCGAAAAATTAGCTTGAAGCCATGAAATTCGAGATGCAATCAATGTATGATAACCAGGTTTGGACATTGGTTGATCCACCGGAAGGTGCTAAGGTAATTGAATGCAAGTAGCTATTTAAACTCAAAGTTGATAAGACCTACAAAGGTAGACTAATAGCAAAAGGTTTTCGACAAACTCATGGTGTAGACTATGACGAGACCTTTTCGCCTGTAGTCATGCTCAAGTTCATTAGGATCTTGCTTGCCATAGCTGCATATCATGATTATGAGATAGATGTCAAAACTGCTTTCCTCAACAAAAATTTACTTAAGGATGTGTATATGACACAGCCTGAGGGTTTTGTCAACCCCAAGCATCCTAAGAAGGTTTACAAGCTTCAAAAATCTATTTATGGATTAAAGCAAGCATCCCGAAGTTGGAATCTTCATTTTGATGAGGCAGTCAAAGAATTTAACTTCATCAAGAACGAAAATGAGCCTTGTGTGTACAAGAAGGTTAGTGGGAGCATAGTAGTATTTCTGGTCCTATATGTGGACGACATCCTTCTCATTGGGAATGACATTCCAACATTGCAAAAGGTTAAGCAATGGTTGGAAAAATGTTTCTCAATGAAAGACTTAGTTGAAGCCAAGACAATACTTGGTATTCGAATCTATAGGGATAGATCAAATCGGCTTTTGGGATTAAGTCAAGAAAAGTACATAGATAAAGTAATAAAGCATTTTAGTATGGGAGACTCAAAGAAAGGGTACATACCTTTGGCTTTGGGAGTTCCTTTGACTAAAGAACAGTGCCCTAAAACCAAAGAGGAAAGGGACAACATGAGTATAATCCCATATACATCTGCTATTGGATCTATCATGTACGCTATGTTATGTACTAGGTTGGATGTTCTTCATGCACTGAGTATAACCAGTAGCTTTCAGCAAGACCCTGGTGAGAAGCACTGGTCTGCTGTAAAAGGGATTCTGAAGTACTTGCGAAGGACTAAGAATCACTTCTTGGTGTATGGTCGTCAAGAAGAGCTCGTCATACAAGGTTATGCCGATGCTGCTTTTCAGACCAGCACTCAGGATTCTAGATCGCAATCTGGGTTTATTTTTGTTTTGAATGGTGGTGCTGTCAGCTGGAGAAGCTCGAATCAAGAGACCGTTGCCGACTCAACTATAAAATCTGAGTATATTTCAGCGAGTGAGGCTGCAAAAGAGGCTGTTTGGATTAAAAATTTCATTTCTGGATTAGGAGTGGTCCCAAGCATCCTAGATCCATTAGAAATTTTCTGTGACAAAAACGGGGCCATCGCACAGGCCATGGAGCCCCGGTCACACCAGAAATCCAAATACATACTCAGGAGGTACCACCTGATCAGAGAAATCATTGATCGTGGGGACGTCAAGGTTAGCAAGATAGCAAGTGAAGACAATGTAGCAGATCCTTTGACGAAATAGTTGCGTCCAAATCTGCATGAAGCTCATTTGAGAGCGTTCGGTCTTAGGGCTATGCCCAATTGGGACTAGTGCTAGTGGGAGATTGTTAGTGTAAGCCCTAGCCCCAATGCATTGTAATAAAACACTTTGAATTAATAAAGTGAGGCATTTGTTTTATCTATTATATTCCTGTGCATATCAATTGATAGAACTATCCAAGAATGTTGTTTCAGTTTAAGTTGTCATGTGTGAGGCACATGGTTGTAAGACCTTGAAACAAATGAGACTTCATTCTAAAATATCCCTAGTCAGTCATTGTTATGGGAATAACAAATGAATTAAGACTAGTATGCTCTCTCTAATAAGTTGAGTTCTGTCTTACGGATCATAAGGATAAGAGTGTCAATCAGAGATCATAGATACATGTTTAGAACTTGGTATATGGATTCGATCCACTCATGAGAACACTACATGGTACAAGTCATAAGTGTTTCTCATATGTAAGTTTTGTATCGAAGTTTTTAGACCTAAAATCTCTATGAAACTCTTTATGAATTACTGTGTGCTTTGACATACACCTAACGTGCTCGTAACAAAGTGACAAGTACGGGTATGCTTGGGTGTGCATTGATTCATGTTAGAGAGCATAAGAGAAGTGAAGGGATTACCCCTCTCTATAAGAGAGAAAATATCATCGGCCACTTGATCAATGAACTGAGAAGTGTATGGCCATACCGAGATGAAATAATGAGTAATCATTATTTATCTGAGAGTTCAGTGTCACTGGAATATCAAGAAAGGAATTAATATATATAAGGATGACTAGTTCTCACATTTGTTCAAATGTGCAGGGGCTAAGAAATAGGCGGTTACTTAGGAAGAATGAAGTGGACCTCCATGTGGGGAATGGAGCACGAGTTGCTGCAATGGAGATAGGCAACTATCAACTCACTTTACCTTCCGGACTTTGTTTAGTTTTGAAAAATTGTTATTACGTGCCTACTATGAGCAAAAACATTATTTCAGTTTCATGTTTAGATTTGGATGAATTTGATTTTGTTATTAAAAATGACAATGCTCATATTCGTCACCAAGGCATTTCTTATGGCAATGCCATGTTGCAAAATGGCCTTTATGTCCTTGATTTACAAAACAAAGAGTCCATATACAACATTAATACAAAGAGGGTTAAATCAAACGAATTGAACCCTACTTACTTCTAGCATTGTCGTTTAGGACATGCAAACGAAAAACGCATTTCAAGACTCCACAAAACTGGAGTGCTTGGGTCATTCGACATAGAGTCTTATGATACATGCGAGCCATGTTTGCATGGAAAAATGACAAAGAGTACTTTTAACAAGAAAGGTGAAAAGACTAATGGCTTATTAGAACTAATACATACCGATGTATGTGGACCATTAGGTACACAAGCTAGAGGTGATTTTAGCTACTTCATGACGTTCACAGATGACTTCAGTAGATATGGCTATATCTATCTAATGAAGTATAAATCTGAAACTTTTGAGAAATTCAAAGAGTTTAAGAACGAAGTAGAAAACCAACTTGGCAAAATTATAAAAGCCATTCGATTAGATCGAGGTGGCAAATACTTAAGCCAAGAGTTTGACGATCATCTAAAAGAGTGTGGTATTATTTCACAGCTCACTCCTCCCGGAACACCACAATGGAATGGTGTGTCCGAAAGGAGAAATCGAACTCTGTTGGACATGGTTCGATCTATGATGAGTCAAGCTAATCTTCCTTTCTCTTTTTGGGGTTATGCATTAGAAACTGCTGCGTTTCTACTAAACCGTACTCCAACTAAAGTAGTTGAGAAGACACCATACGAGGTATGGACTGGAAAAGAACCCAATATGTCATTTCTCAGGATTTGGGGCTGTGAAGCACATATTAAGAAATTAACATCTAACAAACTAGAGTTCAAATCCACTGTTTGCTTGTTTGTGGGTTATCCCAAAGAAACAAAGGGATACTACTTTTACTCACAAGCCGAGAACAAAGTATTTGTTGCTCGCAAGGCTGTTTTCTTGGAAAAAGAGTTCCTTCTCAAGAAAGACAGTGGGAGTAAAGTAGAACTTGGAAAAATTCAAGTGCCACAAGCTCCTATGGAGGATGAGTTGGAAGTGGGATCAAGTTCACAGCCAGTTGTGGAACAAGAACCCATTACACAAGTACCTAAAAGGTCCGGTAGGGTACGTCAGGAGATTGAGAGATATGGATTTCTAATCACTGACAGTGACACTATTGAGTTAGTAGATCGTGAGGATCCTACTACCTATCGAAAAGCTATTGAAAGCCCAGACTCAAAAAATTGGCTTGAAGCCATGAAATCCGAGATACAATCAATGTACGATAACTAGGTTTGGACCTTGGTTGATCCACCGGAAGGTGCAAAGGTAATTGAATGCAAGTGGCTATTTAAACTCAAAGCTGATTAGACCTATAAAGGTAGATTAGTAGAGAAAAGTTTTCGACAAACTCTTGGTGTAGACTATGGTGAGACCTTTTCGCCTGTAGTCATGCTCAAGTCCATTACGATCTTGCTTGCCATAGCTGCATATCATGATTATGAGATATGGCAAATGGATATCAAAACTGCTTTCCTAAACAGAAATTTACTTGAGGATGTGTATATGACACAGCCTGATGGTTTTGTCAATCCCAAGCATCCTAAGAAGGTTTGCAAGCTTCAAAAATCCATTTATGGATTAAAGCAAGCATCCCGAAGTTGGAATCTTCGTTTTGATGAGGCAATCAAAGAATTTGACTTCATCAAGAACGAAGATGAGCCTTGTGTGTATAAGAAGGTTAGTGGGAGCATAGTAGTATTTATGGTCCTATATGTGGATTACATCCTTCTCATTGGGAATGACATCCAAACATTGCAAAAGGTTAAGCAATGGTTGGAAAAATATTTCTCAATGAAAGACTTAGGTGAAGCCGAGACAATACTTGGTATTCGAATCTATAGAGATAGATCGAATCGGCTTTTCGGACTAAGTCAAGAAAAGTACATACACAAAGTACTAAAGCATTTTAGTATGGGAGACTGAAAGAAAGGGTATATACCTTTGGCTTTGGGAGTTCCTTTGACTAAAGAATAGTGCCCTAAAACTAAAGAGGAAAGGGACAACATGAGTAAAATCCTATATGCATCTGCGATTAGATCTATCATGTATGCTATGTTGTGTACTAGGTTGGATGTTGCTCATGCATTGAGTATAACAAGTAGGTTTTAGTAAGACCTTGGTGAGATTTCTTGGTGTATGGTGGTCAAGAAGAGCTCATCATATAAGGTTATGCCGATGCTGCTTTTCAAACCAGCACTCAGGATTCTAGATCGCAATCTGGGTTTGTTTTTATTTTGAACGGTGGTGCTGTCAGCTAGAGAAGCTCGAAGCAAGAGACCGTTGTCGACTCAACTACAGAATCTGAGTATATTGCAACGAGTGAGGCTGAAAGAGGCTGTTTGGATTAAAAATTTCATTTTTGGATTAGGAGTGGTCCCAAGCATCTTAAATCCATTAGAAATTTTCTGTGACAACAACAGGGCCATCGCACAGGCCATGGAGCCCCGGTCACACCAGAAATCCAAACACATACTCAGGAGGTACCACCTGATCAGAGAAATTGGGGACGTCAAGGTTAGTAAGATAGCAAGTGAAGACAATGTAGCAGATCCTTTGACGAAACAGTTGCATCCAAATCTGCACGAAGCTCATTTGAGAGCGTTCGGTCTTAGGGCTAATGCCCAATTGGGACTAGTGCTAGTGGAAGATTGTTAGTGTAAGCCCTAGCCCCAATGCATTGTAATAAAACACTTTGAATTAATAAAGTGAGGTATTTGTTTTATCTATTGTATTCCTGTGCATATTAATTGATAGAACTATCCAAGAATGTTGTTTCAGTTTAAGTTATCATGTGTGAGGCACATGGTTGTAAGACCTTGAAACAATGAGACTTCATTCTAAAATATCCCTAGTTAGTCATTGTTATGGGAATAACAAATGAATTAAGACTAGTATGCTCTCTCTGATAAGTTGAGTTATGTCTTACGGATCATAAGACAAGAGTGTCAATCAGAGATCATAGATACATGTTTAGAACATGGTATCCAAATTCGATCCACTCATGAGAACACTACATGGTACAAGTCATAAGTGTTTCTTATATGCAAGTTTGTATCGGAGTTCTTAGACCTAAACTCTCTATGAATTACTGTGTGCTTTGACATACACCTAACGTGCTCGTAACAGAGTGACAAGTATGGGTATGCTTTGGTGTGCATTGATTCATGTTAGAGAGCATGAGAGAAGTGAAGGGATTACCCCTCTCTATAAGAGAGAAAATATCATCAGCCACTTGATCAATGAACTGAGAAGTGTATGGCCATACCGAGATGAAATAATGAGTAATCGTTATTTATTTGAGAGTTCAGTGTCACTGAAATATCAAGAAAGGAATTAATATATATAAGGATGACTAGTTCCATGCCTTATATTAATTATGATATTTATGGGTAAGGGACTATGCAAAATTGCAATAGGTCACTAAATGCCATTTGCATTTTTATTTAATTTGAAATGCTATAATATCTTGCTAGAGAATATATATAGCCTTTGAATTAATTTATTAATTCATTGCCAATATTAAATTGACCTATAGGATCGCACACAAAACATTGGACTTAAAATATTTAAATAGTGTATTGAAAATTAATTTAGGCTTTTATTTAATGTCAAATTAATGCATAAAATGGGAAAACATATTTTTGCCTAAAACAGCTAGAACTGTCAAGCTTTCTGTTTTAGGCAAATCTGTTTAGCCACGATTTTGTTTAATTTTTTGCCTAAAACAGCAAATATGTTGAACTGTCATTTTGCCTAAAATAGCAATTTGTTAACAGTTGGTCACGAGAGAAATTTGTTGGCATGTGCTAGGTTTAATTTCAATTGATTAATTATCTATGTATAATTAAGTTAATTGAGTATTAAATCCTAATTTGTATTTAATCAAAATATAATACTTGAGAGGGAATTAAAGTAGCCAAAATTCAAAATAAAAATACTAGTTGAATTCGGCAACTTATCACCTTAAATAAGTAAGTTTGTTTTGATTAAATGACTAATGCCCTTTGAATTTAAATTCTAATAGAATTTAAATATTAGAATTTAAATTAAGATATATCTCTTAATTAGGAAGTGATGGAGGCTGAAATTAATACTTAATTTTTGGCACTCACACTTGACCTAAATTAAGTGATATATATTAATGAATTAAATGAATAAATGGATATGTCGTTTTGTTTTTTTTCTCTCTTGACCGAAATACTCAAGGGGAAAGAACTCTTTCTTGTTCTCTTGTGTTCTTGGGTTGAAACAGTAACCTAAAGAAAGAACAAGATCATATCTTGTGGCTTCAAATCATTTTCATTGCCGAATACACAGTCATAGAGCTAGCACTCTTATCTTTGCAAGTATGTGTGTGAGAATAGAGAGGAGTAGCGTAAAGGCTGTTCCTTGGCATTGGTGGTGAAGATCTAAGGTGGACATATCCTTCTTGGTTGCTGGTCATCATCAAAATCAAGTTTTAAAGGCATCTAAAGTTGTAAGTTTTAAAACCCTAAAATTACATGTTTCAATTCTTGTCATGGAATTGTATGGCATGTATGATCAAATTTTTATTATTTTCCGCTGTGTGATCTTTATGTGCATACCATGTCATATTTTATCAGCTTGGATATGCATTGATTCATGTTAGAGAGCATGAGAGAAGTGAAGGGATTACCCCTCTCTATAAGAGAGAAAATATCATCGGCCACTTGATCAGTGAACTGAGAAGTGTATGGCTATATCGAGATGAAACAATGAGTAATCATTATTTGTCTGAGAGTTCAGTGTCACTATAATATCAAGAAAGGAATTAATATATATAAGGATGAATAGTTTCATGCCTTATATTAATTATGATATTTATGGGTAAGGGACTATGCAAAATTGCATTAGGTCACTAAATGCCATATGCATTTTCATTTAATTTCGAATGCTATAATATCTTGCTAGAGAATATATATAGCCTTTGAATTAATTCATTGCCAACATTAAATGAATCTATAGGATCGCACACCTTTTGGGCTTAAAATATTTAAATAAAGTATTGGGCATTAATTTGGGCTTTTAATTAAAGTCAAATTAATTTATGTAATGGGCATTATAAATGCTATTGGACCTTGGTCCATGAGAGAAAAAAATTTAGCCCACATGGTTTAATTTTAATTAATTAATTATATTGTATTAATTAAGTTAATTGAGTATTAAATCCTAATGATATTTAAATCAAATTAAAACACCTAATTAAGAGATGACATAGCCGAAATTCCAAGATTAAATACTAAGGGAATTTCGGCACATGTGAATTTCCAAATTAAGTGATTAATTTGATTATAATGTTTTATGTTTTATCTTGGATTAAATCAAAAGAGTTTGAATCAATATATAGTACTTATTTTAAGGAAGTGATTAAGGCTAAAATAAATTATCTTGAGGTAGTGGATTTTAGATTAATCACTTACATAATTAGGTGATATATATTGATAGAGGAAAAAAACGTGAAACCCTAGTTTTTCTAGGTTTTGGCGTGAATTGTTTCTCTCTCACTCACATTTTTCTCTTGGCCGAAACACACAAGGGGAAGAACTCTTTCTTGCTTTCTTGTGTTTTTGGGTACTAATAGCACCTAAAAGAAGTACAAGATCAAGTCTTGTAGCTTCAAACCATAGCCATTACATAATACTTAATTTGAGAGCTAGCAATCTCGGTTTTAAGCTATCTTTGCAAGTGTGTGTGTGAGAATAGAGAGAAGTGGCGTAAAGGCTGTTCCTTGGCATTGGTGGTGAAGGTCTAAGGTTAAGATATCCTCCTTGGTTGCTGATCATCATCAAAATCAAGTTTTAAAGGCATCTAAAGTTGTATGTTTTAAAACCCTAAAATTGCATGTTTCGATTCTTGTCATGGAATTGTATGGCATGTATGATCAAATTTTATTATTTTTCGTTGCATGATCTTTATGTGCATACCATGTCATATTCCATCATTTCGAGTATATATGCCCTTCTTAATTTCCTTATGTTATAGCTACTTTGGTTTATAAACATAGAATTAAAAAATAGGCCTAAAGATAGCATAAACTAACTCTTAAGCATATGTCTTCTTTTGTATTCTTATACTTTACATACATTTCATTTCATGCCATTTGTTACCCTTAATTTCATATTTGAGGTACTCTAAATATGTTCAGAAATGTTTGAGTGAGTTTTGATAGGCTTTTGAGGCATAAAACTCTAGTTTGGTCAAAAGTAGGGATGACTCGGTGGGGATGTGGTTTGTCCCTATTGAGCTATTCGATTTTGCCCCTTTTAGGAGCATATAACTCGACTATGATGGTGGGTAACTCGGTGGGGATGGTGTATATATAACTTAGTAGGAATGGTGGGTATCCTACCAAGATGATTCATTTTGTCTATTACAGGAACTTATGGCTCAGTAGGGATAAGGAGTGTCCCTACCGAGTTGATTCTAGCAACTATTCTACCTTATAGTGTGACAAACTTTTGATATAGTAAATGAATTTTATAAGTAAAGTTTTCTTCTACAAAGTTATTTATCTGTGTTTCTAGTTTATGAATAATTAAAAATAATCTCATTTACACTTTTAAATCTCAAAATATTCATAAAATACTGCAAAATGCTCCCAATAATAAGGCAGCAGACTTGTTCGATTTTCAAGCTAAGTTTTGATAGACTTAGATACAGAATCGGACTTTGGATTCTCCATATGAAATTTAGATATATGAGTTTAGTTTCTATCCCCATTAGAATTACTTAATTTAAACTCTAAAACTCAAGTTATAGGCAAAAAAGTCTTGCTGGGTCAAGTGAATCCTAAGACAAATTATGCTATTATAACAACAATTCCCATATCTCGGCTCATTTGCACAATTAATAAAATTCATATCCATGTTTCCAACTCATTGCTACCTCTAACCTACCATCTCAATGCATTAAACAGAAGTAAGCACATACACAAAATGTAACACCCTTATCAGAACAGTATTTTTCGAAGTGAAACTTAGCAGTAAACAGTAAATTTTTTTTTTTTAAACTCCAATCATTACCAAACAATTTTGATACAATTAAATATTTTATCCAATTTACGAAATTTCGGCAGCACAATGGCTAGAACTTACTGGCCTCCTGAAAAATTCAAACAATCCACACAGCCTCTCAGAGGCACAACAAATCATATATCCATGATAGTCATTTACAACTCTTTAACTACATTATCAGAACAACAACAATATTTATTATTTAACAAAAAGTACCTTTAATACAGTTCAATTCTATACTCTCACTGTCTAAGTATATACATGCCAAAAATACTAAAAATAAAAGTACAACTAACTTTCTTCATCTTCGCATTCTGCTTCTCCATGTATCAAGCTCCATCAACACTTCGAAACCTGCACGCAGTAAAACACTACGTGCTGAGCACTAGAAATGCCCAGTGGTGACTACTAATCCTAGAATTTTCCAATTTCAACATAATTACATAAATTGTACAAACTTCTATTCTTATTTATCAGAAATTTTCTTTTAATTTCTTTCACACTATTTTCATTGTTTACCAACATTTTTTTTGTAACCGTTTTACTTTGTTCGTATACTTTTCAATTGACTTTACATTACTTTCCTTGTGGTTCGATTACAAATTGACTTTTCCTTTTTCGTTTCTTACTTCTACTTTTACTTATCTTTTGTTCTATACTTTTGCATCACTTGACGTAGTTGTCGTTTCATTTAACGAATTATATGAATACTCATGACTTTAATGGCAAGTTTCTTGTTCCTAGTTCCATTAGATAATTAAAATACGATTTTCATTACCTATTCTTATAATTCACCTTAATCTTTAGGCTTATAATCTTTATTGCAAAGTGATGTAAGTATTTTGGATCACTCTGCATACAAATCTTTATTTTCTTTTCTTTTTAAATGAAACTTTTTCATTTTAACTAAACAATCGTTTGTCTTTTGATCATTTTACTTTTCACTTCCTCTTTACTTCCAGTATTTATTATTTAGTCATATGTTTACACTTAAATACAATATTGTCATGTTTGACTTTAAATACATAATTAGCACTATTTTTCGAACTCTTTATTTTCTTCAAATAATAATTGATACACAAATTACAAATTCAATCTCATGGGTCTTTTCATAAACATTTTATTTTTATAACCATTTTCTTATCATTATTGCTTATTAATTACAACCTTTGGGAACAATTTCAATTTTATCCCAAAGTTTTCATTTTCTTTCAATCAAGCTCTTTGTCATTTATAACATTTACATTCAATTACTTTCACACTTTCCATTTATTCCTTTCAATATGCCCCTAATGCAATATGACAGGACTCTCAAAAAGGATATACGGAACATGGACCCAAAGGTCCCACTAAACAGATAGAGAAATGATCTCGGAAGATCAAGTCTCACAGAGTAGAAAACAGATGCACTTTCACTTTCACTTTACATTGAAGCTATGGAGATCAAAGATCCTACCCATAGCTAAGCAAGTCGCCATGACTTGCACCGCGGTACAGAGGTGTCCCTATGGCTAGCCAATTATATCCTGAATAAGAATATCACTACCTGACTATTGCTAAGGGCAAAAACAGTCAAGGCCTTTCTGAATAATTTTCAAACATCAAAAATTTTAATTTCTTTTATTTTGCTTAAAACAGTGCATTTTATCAATCGCACTCTTTTTAGTGCTATCGACTGTACAATAACTTTTTCGTTTCCTTTCCTTTTTCTTTCCGATAAAATAATTCACTATAAACAATGATTATTCTTTCGATTTTCAATTAATTATTTTCTCGATATATTTTTTTTCCACATTTTATAACTTATATCAGGATAATTCACTCTTTTCTTTCTTGGCACTTATTGAATTATTTCTTTATAATTCAAAAATATACTTTTACAGTCATTTTATTCACTTTTTTTTTTTGACTCTTAGTCAATCTCTTGCTCTTTCGGTATGAATTTGCAATTATTTGAAAATTGCAATACTTAATACGGGTTGTGAATTATTTATAATAATTCATCATTTTATTCGAATTATGAATTATTTTATAATCCGATTTTTCCTTTGAGTACTGTTCATTTATACGGTCACTATTCACTTATATAGTTACTATTCACTCATACGGTTACTATTCACAAATCATTTACTATGGTTAATTTATTCACTATACTTTTTATTTTCTGAAAATTTATCATTTAATCTCTTCCTTTTCCTTATACGAAATGTACATTAAATTATATTAAATTATCGAATTTAATTGTTTATTGGATTATTTCGCAATAATTCAATATTTCAATTAAGCATATTCCATATTTATTTTCTAAATTAATCCATACATCACATAAATTTCGTAAAAATTTATGTGAACATTGCTTTTCAATTATTGTCATATTTTCTTATTTCATGAATTATTTTAACATAATTTATCATATACCATACACTTAACAATTCTCTAAATTTCCATAAATTTCATTAAAAATTCATGGCAATTTATTTTATGCTTATTATCATTATATAACATAGTTAACAAAAATTCTATACTTTATCAATTACATTATTCAATACATATTCCAAAATAATCATATAAATTTCTCTTAACTTTCTTAACTTTTATATAAATTTCATAACAATTTATGGATATATATTATTTCATCTTCTATCAATTACGACTTAATTTCATTAATTTACAACACAATAATTCATTTCTTTAACAAGGAAATTTTTGATTCACAAAGGAAATTTCTTAATAAATTTCCTTAACCCAATTTATACACTATATTAGGCTTAATTAAAATTTAATTGAACAATAATAACATTAATTTCAATATTAATCAATAATTCAATATTTTTCCTTAATAAATTTAAAGGAAAAATTCAACAAATTAAGGAAAATTAAAAGATTTCGTAGTCACATACCATAACGGTCGAATTCGTTTTAATTTGCTTAATAATTTGCTTGCCGGAGACTCGCTGGAACGTCGCCGGAATCTCGCCGGTGACAATCCGACACTGCCACCTTGTAGATCGGAATCCCCTCTTTCATTTTTTCGGTGGTCACGCGTCCAAATTATTCCTTGGTTGGCCGGAATCTTCACTTAAATAACCCGCCAAACCCATTTCCGATCTACCGATTGCCGGCGTTTGAGGAGCGATGGAATACACCGAAAGACTCACCTCGTCGCCGGGAGTTGATCGGTGGTGGCGGTGTCCTCATCCGATGCCTTGATTCGCCGGAACGAACAAAAAAATCCATTTAAACTAAAACTAGAAAAACTCGACGATCGGACCCCCACAACTGAGGCCGAACGCCGGTGAGAGGAAGAGGGCGCGCCGCTCGTTGCCGTTGCAGTGGTGGTCGGCATGAGGGGCGGCCGGTGGTTGCCGGTCTCTCCCTTCTCTTTTCTTTCTCTTTCTTTTTTTCTTTCTTTCTTTCTTTGGTTTGGTGGTCGACGACCACTGCATTCTTTTTCTCTTTTTTTTTTTCTTTTCTTTACATTTGGTCCACGGTTTGTCTTTGTTTATTTGCCTTTATTTTGTAAGATTGTGGCCACTATGCCACAATCTTTTGCCGACATTCTTTTTTTTTTCTTTTGTTTCTTTTACTCATTTGGTCAACTTTCATTTTGTCTTTCCTTTTTACTCATTTTAGGCCATTTGTGGCCAACACGCTGCTACTTTATTTTGTCCCTTTTCTTTTCTTTTCTTTTTTTTTTCTTTTCTTTTCTCGTGCATATTTCTTTCTGCCTTTTATTTTATGATTGTGGCCACTAGGCCACACAAATTTGCCGACTTTTCGAGATCCATTTGACCTCGGTTTCACTTCAAATTTCAACCCCGGACTCACCATGACCAATATTTTTCGATGGTCCAATAAAATATTTTTCACTTCCGGGTGCACTTTTCGGTCCGAAAAATACTATTCACTGTCGGAAAATACTGTTCACGGCTAACCCGGTGTTGAGGCCGTTACACAAAATGCTAGAAGTTCCCATACCTTATTTTTGACTAATTTCCCTAACTAAGCACCTTGCCTTGCCTTTTATTGCTTTCTCCTTTCCTTGTCCACTCTCTTCCCTTTAGTCACATCAATTTCCTAACATGCATCAAATATGATTCTCTAAAATTCAGCCTCTCTTATATATGTAAGAAATAACTAAGAATTAAAGTGGAAATTCCATAAATCTCACCTAGTTTCCTTAGAAATATGACTTATTTTCATTGAATTCCCAGCATATAATTGAGTGTTTAAGAATGGATGGAGAAAGGAGGAAAAATCTGCACATTTCCTTGAGTTGGCCGACCACTTTTTCCTTTAAATACCATGAAGTTTTCTTGAGTTCTTTATGTTAGAGAGTATGCCCTAGAGCCCATGTAATAGGGATGTTTTTCATATGTATGAAATTTATATTCTTAATAAAAGGCATCATTCATTTATTAATGCTGTGTTTGAATACATGAGTTTGTAAATCTTAAATTAATAAATGAAGTCCTAGATATTATAAACACAGTGCAAAGGCAATCATGAAGGTGTTCATGATGTGAGATGTCTATTGCATGCAAATATGTTAATATCTAAATATCCCTAGTCATAGAATTAACAAGATAGGACATTGTTAATTCGGACAGACTAGCACATGTTATGCTTTTTGAATGGTTCAAGCAATGGTTCTCATAATTGTGATTATGGATGATAATCAAAGCTAACATGTGGATGCTTGTTAGAGGAACAAGTTCATTGGAGACCTGCAAAGAGAATCCTCATATGGATATTAAATCTATGTCAGTGAGGAATCTCTTCATAGCAGTTGTGCAAGTATCCTTGGACTTGAGATCACCAAAGTTATCTTAAGTAGCAAGTGGTATACTTTGACTCCATAACTGATTACTTCCAACTGGGAGTGAACATAGTTAGGAGATTGGGTATATCATGACCTACTTGAAGATAGTTGAGTGATTGACAAAGGATTCATCATCCCAGATTTAACAAGGGAAGCTATCTCACATGATTCTATAATTACCTTGTTCAGTGAATTTCTGGCCAGAGTAATATGCCGAGATGGATGGAGATCCATGAAGGGCATTTTAGGAACAATGGTTAAATTAATAGAACATACATAATTAGATTTATATGAGTTGACAGAAATCCATACTCAGAATCTGATTGAGATAAGAGTGGTGAAAGGAGTAATTGCACGGTAACTGTTTCTATGGAAGGGTACAATCAAACCACATGACTTTCCTGACATTTGGGTAGTCATGATGCCTAGCTAGAGGTCAATCATGACTTGTATAATGATGTATCAAAATATCAATAGAGATTGATAAAATGATTTCAAGGAATTTAAATCATGTGAGTTTTGAATAGAACTCACAATTACATATTATACTGCCAACATGGACAGGAACCCAATAGGTCACACACATATAGAGAAAAGGGTAAAATGGTAAAATGACAAGGATAATAATATTTGATATTATTATAAAGGTAGAGAGGAGAATATGATAATAATTAATTAAAGAGTTTAATTAATTATGATCAAATAAAATTATCCGCGGAACTTTTGAGAAATATTCTGTAAATTGGACCTAAATGAAATAATGTATTTCATGATTAATTATTATTGTCTTATAAGTGTTATAAGACTACTATAAGTGTTATAGGACTGATATAATAATTAATAGGATTATTGGAGAAATTATAGAGGACCAAAGGAATGAAGAAGTTGGAGGAAGCCCTCCAGAAGAGGGCTACACGCCAACTCCATACAGAAGGGCTTAGAGGGCTTTTTCTTGGACCAAATTAATTTATATATGTTACATAAGTGTTATGGAACTCACATATTTAATTTGGTTGGATTTGGAATCCATTTGGGTATTTAAATCCAATTAGATGCACAAAGGGCCTAGTTTGTGGATTTTGTGCATGGTCTTTTATGAAAAGATTTAATTTGGATTTAATTAAGCCCAAATGATTATAATTAATTCCAGAAGCCCAATTAATAATTCTCCAGCAATTTTAAAGAGCCCAATCTCATTAAGGAGTTGGAATTTTAACCTAACTATAAAAGGCCAACTAATGAGAATTAGGGTTAAGTGATTAAAACAAAAAGAAAGTCTTTTTCTCTTAATTCTCTCTCCCTTTTTGCGCCACTTCCATTGCTAGCCTCTTGGATTTCGGCCAGCCCTAGTTGAACACCAATTTGTTGGTTCAATTTACCCCTCTCTTGTGTGGATTACTCATTAGAGGTGTTCGATTTTGGACACTGTGGTTTGCAACAACCCGGTGCGAAGTAAAATCAACTGTTCAACAAAAATCAAAGGTGATTTTTCTTATTCTCATATAGTTATATTGTGTATTCATGGCAAGATCAGATCATATGGTTAAAAAATTTTAAAATTCCGCTCATGTATGTGATGCATGTAACCATAAAATTCCAACATGGTATCAGAGCCACGGTTTTGCCATGGATATACAATTCTATATTTTTCTGCGGAATAAGTTTTGTTTTGTTTTGAGTTATTTATTTCATGAACTTTAAAATATTAGATTTGATTGTTCATGAATGAGAAATATTGATTTCTGGTTGTATGTGTGATCAAATAAATTTGGTGGAAACAAAAACGAATTTTTTGAAGCATTATGATTTGGGTTTGGCGTGAAACCCATTAGGGTTTGGCGTGAAACCCTAGGTAATGTAGGGGCTGTTCTAATTTAATTTCTTATGGATCCATGTAAAAATCATTTAGATGACATTTTATGTCTTTAATATGTGATATTAAGCCGTAGGATCGAACGGAATTAAAATCGAACAAGTTTTGCATGAAAACTAGTTTTGTCGAAAAGTTCGATAAATTGGTGTTCTTCGTGTGTTCTTGATGTGTTCATGGTTAGAACGACTTTTGATCTTCTAAATCTGATATATATGATATATTAAAGTGTTTTTAATTAATTGGATTAATTAAAATGGGCCTTAAATTAATTTGATTAATTTTAATTCATTAAAACCACTTAATGGGCTTAATTATGTTTACGGACTTGGTTTAAATTAGTGAATGACTTGGTGGGCCCAATGAGCTGATTTAAATTAACTATTATAAACATTAATTAAGTTTATTAATGGGTTTTAAGGGCTGGAGTGGGCTTGGCTCATTCCAAAAGGCCCAAATGGTCCAAATGACACAAAACTAGTTTGTGTGCGAACACACTTAGGGTTTTTCTTCTGTGGGTTTCAGCCTACACTTATTTTAAGCCCAAAATTGATTCTTTTAATTATTTAATATGATTAATTAATTAAATAATTAATTTATAATTAATTAATAATCAATTTGATTGATTATTAAGGCAAGAACACATTCATGCAAAAAGGTTTCCTAAAATGAAAGTTTCCAAAATGGAAAAAGTTTCCTAATTTGATCACATCATTAAATAACTCAAAATATAGTTTCAAAGGTTGAAACAAAGTTAGTAATCCATTTATTTATGCATTAGAGAGGCATATAAGGGTGAATGATTGGCATGATGGTTAGTTATGGACAAAGCCCAATGTGATTGAGCATAATGCATGTTTTGGCCCAATGAGGACTTTCATGTCCCGGCCACTTGTTTTTGGTTTGTATTTCATTTCAAATTGTAATATGTAATTAGATTACTTAGATTAGAATTAGAAATAGAGATGGAGACCAATATCAAGGAGCAAGATGGGCCGGATGGAGATCCAACAAGCTTGAAGATAATGTAATTATTTTCTTGTTTGAATCATGCATACTACCTAGGTGTGACCTTTTGATTTCCCTCTTGGCTCGGGGAAATCAATGTAGTGAAGTCCATAACTATACCATATTTGTATGCTTATATTTATGTGATAGATATAGGATGCATACCAATGTATGCCAACCATGTATGATGAGACTTAATTAACTAAAACCCTCAAACAAATACTAAGGTATATAAGCCTTCCATTAATTTGAGGAGAACCAGAGTTCTTTATAGTGTGGGTTGTTGACCACAGTCAAGCTCACTTTATATCGAATATGTTCAAATCTAATTAAATGGGTCATCTTAGCTAGCCCATTAGTTTGTTGACCACAGTCAAGGCTAATGGTTCTAGAGGCAAGATTAGGGAATGCATATATGATATGCATGCATCAAGAGTTAATAACCTAATGATCCAATAGTTGTGTAGAGACACAATTGGTATAAAGATACCTACCTTTCAAGGGTATGGAATTCGGCTTGTTGACCACAGTCAAGGTCAAATTACATATCAAGGATTGGATATTGGCCCACTAAGAAAACCATCGGGTTTTCTCGGATTACATAGTGAGGGCTATTAATTCGCAATAAAATAGTGGGAGTAAATGGATTAATTAAAGACCTTATTAATGCATACATATATATGAACATACTCTCATATCTTTTCTTTTTCACATCTAGGTCATCATCATGAGCACATCAAACATTAATATACGATCAATCTTTGATAACAAGCTGGTTGGCAACAACTATTCTGACTGGATCAGGCAAGTGAGAATTGTTCTCAGGGCTGAAAAGATCCATTATGTCTTGGATAAAGATCCACCACCACGTCCATCAGATGATGCCATTGATGAGATCAAAGGCATTTATCGAAAATACATGGAGGATAGTGAAACAGCAGCATGTCTGATGCTGGGTGCTATGTCCTCGGAGCTTCAGAAGCAACATGAAATGATGGATGCTAGAACCATCGTTTTGCATCTAGAGGAGCTTTATTCTTCTCAGGCTAGAACTGAGCAATATGAGATTGCTCGAGCTTTATTTAGCTGCAAAATGGTGGAAGGTACTTCAGCTGCTACTCATGCATTGAAGATGTATGGGTATATTGAGCATTTGAGTAGACTTGGCTATGTTATGGATAATGATCTATACATAGATTTAATCTTGTACTCATTGGCTCCAAGTTATGCACCTTTCGTGCTTAACTTCAACATGAACAAGATCCAAGTATCCATTCCTGAGTTAATCAATATGCTCAAGACAGCTGATGGATCATTTAAGAAGGATCCAAAAAGTGTCATGGTTGTCACTTCTGCTAAAGGCAAGAAGCAGAAGAAGAAGAAGAAGAAGAAGATAACCAAGGCGCAGCCAAAGAATGGTGGGATCTCTAAGAAGAAGGTTGCCAAGAAAGAGAATCCCAAAGGAACTTGTTTCCATTGTGGAAAGGATGGTCATTGGAAGCGTAACTGCAAGGCCTATCTAGATTCTCTCAAGGAGAAGAAGCAAGCTGATGCTTCTACTTCAGGTATTCATATGATTGAAATTAATACTTATTCTATTGCTTCAAAACAATCTTGGGTATTAGATACCGGATGTGGATCTCATTTATGTAATGATCTACAGGGGCTTAGAAGCTTTAGAAGAGTTGGAAAGGCAGAGATATGTTTGCAGTCAGCTACTGGACAAAACATCTCTACAACAGTTGTGGGGACTTACTATTTGCCTCTTCCTAGTGGATTGGTACTGGAATTAAATAATTGTTATTATGTTCCAGCTTTGTCCAAGAGTATTATTTCTTTCAGTTGTTTGATGAACGATTATGATATTTCTTTAAAGGACAAATGTTGTTACATTTTTAAGAACAATATATTTTATGCAAAAGCTATCATTGAGAATGGTATATTTGTTCTTGATTTAAATAAAGAAGTACATAATGTGAATACCAAGAGAATGAAACATGATAATCTTAATACCTCATACTTATGGCATTGTCGTTTAGGCCATATAAATGAAAAACGCATGACCAAGTTACACAAGTCAGGTGATTTGGGATCATTTGATTATGAATCATATGATACATGCGAATCTTGTTTATTGGGAAAAATGACAAAAGCTCCCTTTATTGGTAAAGGAGAATGAGCTAAAATGGTTTTGGACTTAGTACATTCAGATGTATGTGGTCCAATGACTACACATGCTAGAGGAGGTTACTCCTACTTCATTACTTTCATAGATGATTATTCCAGGTTTGGATACATCTATCTAATGAAATATAAGTCTGAAGCATTTGAAAAGTTCAAAGAATTCAGAAATGAAGTAGAGAAACAACTTGGCAAAAGTATTAAAACACTTAGATCAGATCGAGGTGGAGAATACTTAAGTCAAGAGTTTCAGGATTATCTTAGAGATAATGGGATTTTATCTCAATGGACTCCTCCATATACACCACAACACAATGGTGTATCCGAAAGGAGGAATCGAACACTATTAGATATGGTTCGATCAATGATGAGCCGAGCGGACTTGCCTAAGTCCTTTTGGGGATATGCACTAGAAACTGCTGTTTATGTGTTAAATAGAGTTCCTAGTAAATCGGTTGATGTTACTCCATATGAGATGTGGAATAACAAGAAACCCACGCTTTCTCATATGAAAGTATGGGGTTGTCCTACTTATGTGAAGAGGACAATGTCAGACAAACTGGATGTTAAGTCTGACAAATGTTTATTTGTGGGATATCCAAAAGAAACGTTTGGATATTATTTCTATCATCCCTTAGAACAAAAGGTGTTTGTTTCAAGGCATGCTGTCTTCTTGGAAAGAGAATTTCTCCTACGAGAAGACAGTGGGAGTAAAATTGAGCTTGGTGAAGTTCAAGACCCACAAATAGAAGATGATCAATCGATTGAACCCGAAACTGAATTTCATAATGATGAGATTACAGTTGAACCTGATTATACACAAAATCCTAGAAGATCTACTAGGATGCATTCTATCCCTGTGAGATATGGATTTCACGTTGATTCGGATAGAGGCATAACTGTAGTAGAGGACAATGAGCCTACAAGCTATCAAGAAGTTTTGAACAGTTCAGAACGTGATTTATGGCTTAAGGCTATGCAGTCCGAAATGGACTCCATGTATGAGAATAAAGTATGGACTTTAACTCAACCACCTGAAGGGATAAAGCCCATAGGGTGCAAATGGGTCTTCAAAAAGAAGACTGACATGGAAGGTAATATAGTTACCTATAAAGCTCGCTTAGTAGCAAAAGGTTATCATCAAAAAGAAGGTATTGACTATGACGAAACTTTTTCTCCTGTGGCGATGCTTAAGTCTATAAGAATACTTTTAGCCATTGTAGCTCATTATGATTATGAGATTTGGCAAATGGATGTGAAGACAGCTTTCCTTAATGGAAATCTTTCTGAGGATGTGTATATGACACAACCAGAAGGATTCACATCTGGAAATGGCGAAAAGGTATGCAAGCTTCAAAGATCCATTTATGGATTGAAGCAAGCCTCTAGGAGCTGGAACATACGATTCAATGAGACAATCAAAGAGTTTGGTTTCTCACAGAATGAAGATGAACCTTGTGTGTATAAAAGGGTCAGTGGGAGTGCAATTGTCTTCCTAGTTCTATATGTAGATGACATATTGATCATGGGAAATGATATTTCTCTTCTCCAATCTGTTAAAATATGGTTATCCAAGCAATTCTCCATGAAAGACCTTGGAGAAGCATCCTATATTCTGGGAATAAGGATCTATAGAGATAGATCCAATAGGTTGCTAGGTCTTTCTCAGAGTACATATATAGATAAAGTATTGAAGAGGTTCAATATGGATCTCTCTAAGAAAGGGTTTATACCTGTGGTGCATGGGAAACACCTTTCTAAGTCTATGTGTCCACAGACACTGGAGGATAGAGAGAGCATGAATAGAATACCATATGCATCTGCAATTGGTTCTATCATGTATGCTATGTTATGTACACGTCCAGATGTAGCATTTGCTTTGAGTGTCACAAGCAGATTCCAATCTAATTTTGGAGAGGAACATTGGGCAGCTGTCAAGAATATTCTTAAGTACTTGAGAAGGACTAAGGATATATTCTTGGTATATGGAGAGGGCAGTTTGGAAGTAAATGGGTGTACAGATGCCAGCTTCCAATCTGACAAAGATGATTGTAAATCACAATCTGGTTATGTGTTCATAATGGGAGGAGGAGCAGTTAGTTGGAAAAGTTCCAAACAAGAAACAACTGCTGATTCCACGACGGAAGCTGAGTACATTGCTGCTTCAGAAGCAGCCAAAGAAGCAGTCTGGATCAAAAAGTTCATAACCGAACTAGGAGTGGTGCCTAGCATTGTTGATCCGATTCCTTTATATTGTGACAACAATGGAGCCATTGCGCAAGCAAAGGAACCACGGTCTCATCAGCGATCCAAGCATGTTCTCAGACGCTACCATCTCATAAGGGAAATAGTAGCTAGAAATGATGTGAAAATAGAAAGGGTTCCCACAGATGACAATGTGGCGAATCCCCTCACTAAAGCACTTTCCTAGATTAAGCATGATCACCATATAAATAGCATGGGTCTGAGACATATGAGTGATTGGCTCTAGTGCAAGTGGGAGATTGTTAGAGAGTATGCCCTAGAGCCCATGTAATAGGGATGTTTTTCATATGTATGAAATTTATATTCTTAATAAAAGGCATCATTCATTTATTAATGCTGTGTTTGAATACATGAGTTTGTAAATCTTAAATTAATAAATGAAGTCCTAGATATTATAAACACAGTGCAAAGGCAATCATGAAGGTGTTCATGATGTGAGATGTCTATTGCATGCAAATATGTTAATATCTAAATATCCCTAGTCATAGAATTAACAAGATAGGACATTGTTAATTCGGACAGACTAGCACATGTTATGCTTCTTGAATGGTTCAAGCAATGGTTCTCATAATTGTGATTATGGATGATAATCAAAGCTAACATGTGGATGCTTGTTAGAGGAACAAGTTCATTGGAGACCTGCAAAGAGAATCCTCATATGGATATTAAATCTATGTCAGTGAGGAATCTCTTCATAGCAGTTGTGCAAGTATCCTTGGACTTGAGATCACCAAAGTTATCTTAAGTAGCAAGTGGTATACTTTGACTCCATAACTGATTACTTCCAACTGGGAGTGAACATAGTTAGGAGATTGGGTATATCATGACCTACTTGAAGATAGTTGAGTGATTGACAAAGGATTCACCATCCCAGATTTAACAAGGGAAGCTATCTCACATGATTCTATAATTACCTTGTTCAGTGAATCTCTGGCCAGAGTAATATGCCGAGATGGATGGAGATCCATGAAGGGCATTTTAGGAACAATGGTTAAATTAATAGAACATACATAATTAGATTTATATGATTTGACAGAAATCCATACTCAGAATCTGATTGAGATAAGAGTGGTGAAAGGAGTAATTGCACGGTAACTGTTTCTATGGAAGGGTACAGTCAAACCACATGACTTTCCTGACATTTGGGTAGTCATGATGCCTAGCTAGAGGTCAATCATGACTTGTATAATGATGTATCAAAATATCAATAGAGATTGATAAAATGATTTAAAGGAGTTTAAATCATGTGAGTTTTGAATAGAACTCACAATTACATATTATACTGCCAACATGGACAGGAACCCAATAGGTCACACACATATAGAGAAAAGGGTAAAATGGTAAAATAACAAGGATAATAATATTTGATATTATTATAAAGGTAGAGAGGAGAATATGATAATAATTAATTAAAGAGTTTAATTAATTATGATCAAATAAAATTGTCCGCGAAACTTTTGAGAAATGTTCTGTAAATTAGACCTAAATGAAATAATGTATTTCATGATTAATTATTATTGTCTTATAAGTGTTATAAGACTACTATAAGTGTTATAGGACTGATATAATAATTAATAGGATTATTGGAGAAATTATAGAGGACCAAAGGAATGAATAAGTTGGAGGAAGCCCTCCAGAAGAGGGCTACACGCCAACTCCATACAGAAGGGCTTAGAGGGCTTTTTCTTGGACCAAATTAATTTATATATGTTACATAATTGTTATGGAACTCACATATTTAATTTGGTTGGATTTGGAATCCATTTGGGTATTTAAATCCAATTAGATGCACAAAGGGCCTAGTTTGTGGATTTTGTGCATGGTCTTTTATGAAAAGATTTAATTTGGATTTAATTAAGCCCAAATGATTATAATTAATTCCAGAAGCCCAATTAATAATTCTCCAGCAATTTTAAAGAGCCCAATCTCATTAAGGAGTTGGAATTTTAACCTAACTATAAAAGGCCAACTAATGAGAATTAGGGTTAAGTGATTAAAACAAAAAGAAAGTCTTTTTCTCTTAATTCTCTCTCCCTTTTTGCGCCACTTCCATTGCTAGCCTCTTGAATTTCGGCCAGCCCTAGTTGAACACCAATTTGTTGGTTCAATTTACCCCTCTCTTGTGTGGATTACTCATTGGAGGTGTTCGATTTTGGACACTGTGGTTTGCAACAACCCGGTGCGAAGTAAAATCAACTGTTCAACAAAAATCAAAGGTGATTTTTCTTATTCTCATATAGTTATATTGTGTATTCATGGCAAGATCAGATCATATGGTTAAAAAATTTTAAAATTCCGCTCATGTATGTGATGCATGTAACCATAAAATTCCAACACTTTAGAGATACACTGTCGTAACTCTATTAGTCCATTTGTTGACCTTAGAAAAATTAAATCTTACTCCCTCTTTTCTTCCTTGATTCTCCAATTTCCAACTTAATTATTTTAATTCTCACATTTGGCATATTATTTTGTAATTCAAATTTTAATTAAGCCCTTATTTCATATCTTCCTAAATATACATACCTTCAATTTACCATTTTGCCCTTAATTTTTAAACTAAGTCCATTTCGGTCCTTTCCTAAACTTTCAATACTTATCTCTTTACATTATCTTCCTATTACATCCTAAATATACCCAATTTCCACTAGGGTATATGCTAGGGCCTTACACATCCAAGGGGAAGAGTTATGATAAATATCAAGTAGGTGGATGATTATTAAACTCTATCATTTAAGCAGTTGGATGACAATTAAACTCTATCACTTCTATAGGTAGAAGTCTAACTATTCAATTTTGTATCTATAAATACCTCGCTGTGGTTATTCAATTGAGATAAAAAAGAATAGAAAATTCTCCACTCATATTATCTCTATCTTAATTATATATTTGTTATATGTATTCTTTTATCTTTTTTTTTTTATTTTTTACAACAATACTTACATAATTATAGTAATTGGTAAGATTTCATTATATATAATAATTGTGTATAATTACATTATTAATTGATATAGTCAATTACTCAATAAGGTATCGTGCTAAAAATAAATGAGTACTTGTTGAGTAACACTAAAAGTAAATGAAATTAACCTATAAAGTGATTATATACTTACATAATTACATAAATTGGTGAAAATTTTCATTATATATAGTAACTACATATAATTATATTATTAATTTACATACCATATATGTATTGTAATAAAAATATATTAGTATTAGTTGAGTGACACTAAAAGTAAAAAAAAAAAGACTTAATTGGTAACGTAATTATATATTTATATAATTACATTAATTGATCAAAATTTATTATATATAATAATTACATAATTACATTACCAATTTACATACTCAATTATTCATATAGGTATTACGTTAAAAGCAGATGATTACTAGTTGACTGATACAAGAAGTAAATAAAATTAACCGATAAAATGATTGTATACTTATATAATTACATTAATTGATAAAATTTTATTATGTATAATAACTACATATAATTATATTATTAATTACATACTCATATAGATATTATGTTAAAAATTGATGGGTACTAATTGAGTGACACTAAAAGCAAATAAAATTAATTGGTAAGGTGATTAGGTGATAAATTGCTTAATTTACATAACTATATAGATATTTGTAAAAAAAAAAAAAGATTAAGCAATAATCGAGTGACATTAAAGGCAAATTAAATTAAACAAAAATTACTCTAATTATATATTGATATTGATATTCATATAGATATTATAACTATTATAATAATTAAAATATGCAATTTAACTTATTAACTAATTAATATCTTAATTTTGTGTATTAAAATATTTAATAAAGATAGTTATGAAGTTAAATTTAAAAAATAAATGAAGAATAGAAATTATATATAAATTTACACATAAATTATTAGTATTATATATAATAATTAATAAATATCGGTTCTTTTAGTCTAATTCGGTTCCAAAACAGTTTATTATAATTTAATATGGTTTTCAATTCGTTTATAGACGAAATATCAAGATCTGTTCCAAATAAATTGAACAGTACAATTTTTTGATTCTAATGAAAAAATCAACGATACAATTTGATTTTCAATATTTTTTTTGATAATTCGGTTTGGTACAAAAAGATCAAAATCCATTTATACGCCTACTATATATAGGCACTCAGTAGTTGAGTGACATTATAAATAAATTAAATTAAATGGATATGGTAATTAGGTGATCAATTATTCAGTTAGATTATTAATGGATTTACTATAATTCTTTTTCATATGTAATTAACAATAAGAATTAGTTTTATCATTTTAAAATATCATTTTAATTTATTAAATAATTATTATTTTGATTCAAAAAATTAAAAAATAAATAGTTATGAACCTAAATTTATATGATAAATATAGAATTGAAATTATAAATAATATTTATCTATAAATTATTAGTATTATATATAATAATTAATAAGTATCGGTTCTTTCGATCCAATTCGACTTCAAAATAGTTCAGTATAATTCAATACAATTCTCGATTTAATTATATTCCAAATACAATTACTTATACAATTCGGTTCGGTTCGGTTAAAAAGTCAATGTTACAATTCAGTTTGGTTCTTGTCAAATAGCCAACAGTACAATTTAGTTTTAGATATTTTCTTCAATACTTTGGTTCAATTCAAAAAAAATTGGATCCATGCACACTCTTAGTTAATACTATATTGGGTAATACAAATTAGTTAATTAAAGGTTTTGAAAGAACTTCTATATATATTATTACCTAAAGGAACAAGACTAACCATCAATGAAGTATCATTTTCTTCCAATTCTGGAAAAAAATCTATTAAACATAAAGGATATTGTTCCAATGGATATCATATTAAGATTGAAAAGGATAACAATATTAAATATTTTTACATTATAAATAATACAACCGGTAAGAGGTGTATTTTAGAAAGATTATAGACATTTTTTTCTTGATCATACTGTACAAAAATTAATACAATTAAGATATATGCAGCAGCAAATCAGAAGTTTGTTAATCCAAAGACATCCTTTATTTATGATTAATTTCATCCATAACCACTGAACTTATGTTTGATAATGCAAAAATAACTAAATTATTTATAATATATTTATTTATAGCTCAATCTAAATCCATCCAATGGCCTATGAAAAGAATAGGCAAGCACATCTATAATATTCAATTTATGTAATACATTTTCCCTTAAATGTTTCTTTTGATTTTTAATATTATTTATTGGAAAAAATACAAAAATGTCCTCATATTTTTCCAGAGTACAAAAATGCCCTTACAAGTAATTCTGTCAACTTTGAGCAACAATTTTGAGTTGGTGCTAACATGATACTCAGGTGCGTTGACACATGGCAAAATATTTGCCAGGTAAATAAATAAATTTTTAATAGGTAAAACTAGAAGAAAAATTAAAAGTGGCATGTTTTGCCAAGAGTCGAAGTTACATCAATACCATTAATTCAAAATTGATAAAAGTTACTTGTGTGTATCTTTTTTGCCCAAAATAGACAATATTGGCATTTAGTACCTAAAAAAATATAAGGGGCATTTTTGTATATTTTTCCTACTCATTTACTTAGGTAGTGTTTGTTAACCTTGGAAAGGTTGAAATGAAAAGAAAATAAAATCATTCCAATTTTTCCGACATTTCCAAGCGTTTGTTAAAAAAAATGAGTCCCACAAAAAAATTTTTTTTAACTACCTATATCTTGATATTTCAAGATATGCATATCTTGACATTGGGTCAATATATGCATATCTTGATCTTTCAAGATAAAAAATAACTAAAAAATTGAAGAAATTTTATTTTTAATTCATCCCAAAAAATTTAACAAACGATTGGAAAAAATTTTCTGAATGCTTTCCAGTATTATCTTGACTATTCCATATCTTGGTTCGGAAAGTATTTCAGTTTTATCTGAAAACTTCTTATCTGGGTCGATTTAACAAACGTTATCTTAATAGATAATGCAAATACATGCCCTGAACTTGATTTCATAATTTATTTAAACACTTAAACTTCAACAATAACAATGATCTACCGATCACCTTTATTTGTCAATTTTAGAAGCGATAAATACAAATTCACATTATTTTTAAAAAATTAAATCATGCGATATTTAACTGAATTCATGTGGTCATTACATACCATCAAAATTAATAAGAAAATCAATTTTTTTTTTCATTTTCAATTTTTACCAATTTTATTGTGCATGTGAGACATATATTCTCATCACAATAATACAAATGTCACATGGTACAGTTGAGAGTCACTTGCTTTAATTTCTTAAAAACTGTGAATTTGTGTTTATTATTTGTAAAATTTACAAATATAGGTATTCAATCTTACAAATATAGGTATTCAATCGACCATTATTAAAATTTATTAGTTTAAAAATGAATTATATTTATATGTATTAACCCTTATGTATTTGAAACATAACTTTAATTTTTAAGAGAAGGATGCCGAGTTACCTTCTAAATTTCCAACATAGTTGTCCAAAGAAATGGTTGTTTATACATGTATATACACATGGAACTTTGGCTTATATTTCTTGTTTTCATCATAAGACAACCTTTTAATATTATCTACAAAATAATCATCCTCAGCATATACCCGAAATTTTTATGATCCCTAGTTCTCTGTCTACATAATCTGCTATATATAAATGTGCTAATCCTAATATATCAAAATCAATTTGCTCATTTTTATATTACTCTCTAAGGCAAAGATGGCGAATTATTCAAGGAGATCGCTCTGGATAACTATGGGGGCTTTCCTTTTTGTCCTCTCTGCTCAAGCTGAAAGTAATATTTTACTTTTTCTTTTATTATTACAAGTCTTCTTCTTTTTTTTCCCCACCAGGTGCATAATGTGCACCTTCCGATCGACTGAAAAAATAAAAAATATATTATTTTACCCCTATCAGATAATGAGTAATGTGCAACATACGGTTGTATAGAGCACTGAGCACCGGATTAACATTTTTTTTTCTTATATCCCATTGATTTTTATTTATTATTTGTTTACTTTCTTCATGTCAGACCCACTACAACAAGTGAATTTAAGTCCATTCCGGCAGTGGAGAAGTGCCTGGGACTGTATGCAAAACGTAAAGTCTCTTTTTCATATTCAAGCCCCCTTTTTTTAAACTAGTAGTTTAACTCCGTCATTGTTGAGTGACGATTCTATACATTATGTATCGAGCGTTGTGTACCGTTCAATCTATATAAATACACCGTGAGGAATGCTCGATGCATTGATTTACAATCCAATATTATTGAAGGCATAAAATCTTTTTCTTAAATTGACCAGTGGAGTGTGCAAATTATAAGAAAATTTGAACAGTGGGATGTGTAAATCATACAGACATCAAAGGCGTGTCCAACAAAGAACACAATAAAGCTTGATGGAGTGCTTATTATTAATGGGACAGTGCTGACAGATTTCTGCACAAATGGATGTTCACACCATAATAATTATGTCCTTTCTTGTATTCATTGGGTCAAACAATGTTATTAAAATTAGATCGGATAAAGAACCGAAAAGTTTAAGGGTTCGTGATTCGATCGATTTTTTGAAATTTAATCGAATTTTTTTTATTTTTTAAAAAATATATTATTTTTTAAATTTTATATAAATATTATGAAAATATCATTATATAAAAAAATTAAAAATAGTTTAGAAAAATATATTTATCATCAAACATTAACAATAGGACTATATTTTCAAGTCATTTAATATTTATAATAAAAATTTAAGATAAATATAGTAAAAAATTGTAAATTTTTAAAGAAATTCTTTAAATATAAATTATAAAATTTTATTTTATTTATAAAAAATTCATTAAATTGTTTGAATTTTAATTATTTTGTATTTATAATTTTATTTTATTTTTTCAGAAAAAATAATATTGTATAAATATTTTGGACAAAAAGTTTGTTTTTCTAAAACCAAACCGGTTTTATTATTTAACCCGGTTTTTTCCGGTTTTATCCCGGTTCAACCGGTTTTTTGACGGTTTGAAACAGTATTTTCCGGTTTTTATCAAATTCGGTTTTCATCCATTGAACCAATCGGATCAGCCAATGATTCGCGGTTAAACCGGTTCGACCTCCCGGTCCGATTTTAATAACCATGGGGTCAAACGAGATTTTTGGTTCGCTAACAGTGCCACCGTCCACAATATTTGGATGCTATCAATCAAGCTTGTTCTACTCACAATTCAAGTAAATTATTATTATTATTATTATTATTATTATTATTATTATGCGTTCCTCTCAACCTTGTAAATATACGTCATTTTTCTCTCTAAATTTTTCAAATAGTTTTTAAACTTCTAATTTTCATAAAAAAAAAAAATTTAAATGTTGGTATGAATTTTTCTTTAAATAAAAAAGAACTCATGAAATTTTTCCATATAAATCTAAAAATGTGTTTCTTTTTCATTAAAAAGAAAATTGCACATCAGCATTTAGGGATATATTATGAACAAAAATTAATAGTTTGAGTTGAGTAGTTTCTGAAAATTTTAAAAGGATAAAATGATCGAAAGAAATTGAATATATTATTATTATTATTAATTTTTTTTTTATTTTTTCGTACACCTCCTTGGCAGGTATCAATATAAATTATAAGAGTAGCGGTATAAGTTCATACCAAAATTTATTGGTTTCTTTGGTAGCATCCCTAGCAACACTGATTGTGGTTAACATCTTCGACGTATGATTATGCCACCTGTGAGAGGATCCAACACTAAAAAGCATAATCATTTGAAAGCTTTTTTGCTTAATAATTCATCTTTATAATGTGATCTCTGAATATGAAAAATTCCCTCTTCTTCCGTTTCCCTTTTCATTGTATGATAAAATTTAAAATAAAAAAGATTGAGTGTTATGTTCATTTTCAGCCACCATGTTCTTGATGGTTGGACACAGCACATGAGATTTCTTGATTGATTCATGTCTAATCCCAATGGCTAGAAACAAAATCACTGCATAAATGAAGCCAAATATTCATTGGTTCTTTTGTATCTAAAATCTAATTGAATTAATCTCAGTTATAAATTGGAAGTCACATTTAATTAATCTCTGTTATATATTGAAAATTACATATAGTTCAAACATTTAAAAATTTAACAACTTTTCCAATTATTTAGGATTGAATTTCAACCCATCATACCTCAAAGATTAACTAAGAAAACTATTATAAATCATTTCAGCCCGCCTACCACAAAAATTAAAAATCAATTATAAGCACAAGAAATAGTGAGGCATAGGGTTCTCCGTTTCACAAACATCAAGAAAAGCTTATCTATGCCTATGAAAAAAAAAATAGATGGGATGATATGAGTTTCTTTTCATTTAATTAAAAATTTCAAATTTTAAAAATGAAAAATTTTTAAATACTTAAAAGAAGAGTTTTATTCTTTTTTATGGCCTATCCAACATAAATTCAAATTACTCAGGCCATTAAATTTTGGATAACAAATAAAATATATATAAAAAAAAAGACTTAAATATCTATGCACGCTGTACACAATTATTTTTGGGCTAATTACAAAAAAAAAAAAATTGTTAATATTTCACTTATATTTCAATTCAACACCCGATATTTAAATTCATACTATTTGGACAATAACGTTTTGGGCCTTTTTTAATTGAGGAATTCCGTTATTTTTTTCCAATAAATATAATGGAAATTTAGTTTTTCCATTTAAAAATTATTTTTTAAATTTCTATTTAGTTGTTAATATAATAAAAAATTAATAATTTTTTTAATTTTAATAATAAAATAGGGAAACTTTCTTTAAATTTTCTACTCTTATTTGCATATATATATATATATATATTAAAAACAAAAGTCACAAATTTGAAAGTGAAATTTTTCTAGATATTTTTTTGATTATAGCATATTAAAAATTTCAATTGTTATTTTCTGATATTTTTCTGAAATCTATTAGCTATATATTTAAATAAAAGTAATAAATTAAAAAAATTTGTCCCAATTTAATTATTATAATTATATTAACAACTAAATAGAGATTAAAAATCAATTTTTAATAGAAAAATTAAATTTTCATTAAATTTAACGAAAAAGTTAACAAAGACACTCAATTAAAAAAGTACCAAAATATTAATATTCTAATAGTAAAAATTTAACTTTCGGAGACGTTAAAGAGTTTTTTTTTATATAATTTAGCCTATTAGCCTATTATGTTTTTCCCAACCAAATCACCCACCCAATAATAAAAAAATAACACCTGCCTTTCATTTAATTCTTATGAAAAGAAGTTTAAAAAGAAATATCTCAGAAAAACAAAACAAAACGAAGAAAAAAATAAAATTAATGAAGTTGATTGATAAAATTGTACGTTCATGCATAAGTAGATTATTGTAAGTAAACTGCATGGCACAGTTTCTAATTCAAATTGAGCCATGTAACAGGCCAACAATGTGCAATTAATCAGAAATCTATTAAAAAACTGACCACCTAATCATTTGGAATAGATTTGGAAAAATACATTATATGATCTATGAAGTTTAGCACTTCTTTACATTATTTCTTAGAATCTTCACATTACACTCAGAGACAGAATTAGCAATATATAAAATCAATTTAAAATAACTGTAAAATTTATTACAATTGATTTTTTAATTTTTTATTTTATTGGATCTATTTAAACAAAAATAATTACATATAAACTTATTTTAAACAAAATTAATTACATTTCAATTTCATTACAGCCCCATTTAAATTAGGCCTAATGCAAGTAATTGAAATATAAATATTAATTTTGAAAATATAAAAATTTAATGTGAAAAAAGGTAAAATTCAGGAGCTTGGAAAGTATTTTTCCAAATCATTTCCATGCACAATTTTCATAACATGAGAACAATGATCATCTTTTCCACTTGATTTAAAAATTAAAAAAAAAAAAAAATAGCAGAACATCTACCGCGGGGTGTAACGGAATTGTCGATTGTAGAACCAGTCAGGGAACTTGTTTCAAGTTCAACCAAAATGACTATTTTCTTTAGAATGCAACAAAAAGTCAATACATCATAACTCAAGCACTCTTTAACTCTAGTAATCATGGTAAATAGTGTAGAGGAGATAGTGTAACACAAGCTTCAGCTGAACACTCAGCTAATAAGCCTCACTTCCGGTACTTCCTACACCTATGCACGCAACAAAACTTGGTTTCAGAAGGCTCATGTCCCTGTGTTTCTACGACCAACCCGGGCAACAAAACCAGCTTTGATTGGGGCGACTGATCGTCCAGAACCACACTGCATAAGTAACAACATCAGATTAAGCAGAGGCTATAGCCAAAAAAAAAAAAAAAAAAAACAGTTGGAAAAAGAAATAAAAAGTAGAATGAATAAATAAGTTAGCAAAGCCTGCAGTAAAGCTTTACCAAGCAGCTGCACTAACAGAAGTATTGCATCTTTTGGATGAATGCTGGAATGATATCACTGTTAATGAATGATTTTGCAAAAGGCAGTTTGGATTAAACAAATTGCAAACCGTTGAACTATTAAATAAAAGTTGCTAGTGATATTAAAATCCCATTGGCAAAGGTTACTATTTTGCCCCTCAACTTTACTTTTGGACCAAATTTACCCAGCGCTTTTTAAGTATATGAAAATGCTATTATGCCCTTTTTTCTGGGTCCCTGTTCAAACACACCAAGCAGTCCTGTCAAAAGCCTAATGGCTTCCTTGAACAAAATCCCAGAGGAAGGAAAAAAAAAGGGGGGGAAATATATATGCAACATATATGCATGCGCAAACGTTTTAGGTAGATTTGGACCCAAAAACAAAAAATAAAAAAATTGATGGCAAAACAGCTATTTAGCAAAATATACACCGCAAATAGCACCTTCTCCTACAACCCATTCCCTATCTCCCACCCCAAAACCATAGGAAAATCCTGCACTCTCTCATCTCATACCAATCACTAATGTTAATTTTGTGAGCTAGAGTCTTAAACACCATTTTGGTTCTGCAGCTATTATCATTGGCAGGTAGGCATGATCAGCTAGTAATCATGGCTCATTATGAACGTTTTGTATCTTAGTGATTAACAATTTCTAAGTATACAAACTAATCAATCGGGCTATATTGTTTTCTTTTGTAAAATTAAATCATAATTTTACTTCAAATTTGATTTAAAAAACATGTCAGAACTTGCAGAAGAATAATCATTTATATCCAGATGTATTTCAAAAATAAAATTATAAATTATAAAAATGTTATGCACACATATTAAAATATGAATTATGAAATCATAAATTAGCAGATATCAAATACATATATAGAGAATCAGTTATAATAAAATAATAATAGACGTCCACTCTTTGAACAAAACAATAGTATTTAGTAAACATATAGGTTTAGTCATTTTCAACCATTGGCGGATAAAAAGGTAAAATACTACTAAAAAAATAAAAAAGAAAAGAACTAATCCCATAACTGAACCAAACAAGGCCTTGAGCAACTCTGGATTTAGGGCTGTAAGCCTGGAGGGGCTATTGACTTTCTAATGCCATCAGAAAAAAAAAAAAAAAAAAAGAGAGAGAGAAGGGCATGAATGCTGGGTGATGGACAATTGATTACAAATGACAAAGAATCAATTCAGACCTATGGATCTCAAAGCTAAGTGAGATTCAGGTTGAGAACCAAGTACCTCCAAAAGAATTACAGGTGGAAACATATCAGGATCAAGATAAACTGGAGCTGCAAATGGATCTAATTCATTTGGACTAGATCAAAAGATGGATCAAATCATAAAGCTAATGGTTAACTCCAATGCAAATATCCTCTGCCTCCAATTTACACAGATTCCTAAATCAGGTTCTTGCTCAATTGATGGAACAATTACTGGTATGAACAATTTAGATCCTCTGTCAATGGAGGAATTGTGCCTTGGAAATCTTGTAAGAATGACCAAATTATCCATGAATCGGAAAACACAAGCCTTTCAAGGGGGAAAAAAAAGAAAAAGAAAAAAGGACACATAAGCTAAAATCTTTCCACAATGAGGGTAATTTTGAGGATGAAGAAAAGAATAACAGGGGCCTTATTCTGAGAATTGTAGAGGTCAAGTCTTCAAGTAGAATCAATAATAATTGCTACCCTCAAAGAAATGGAGATCAATAAATAGAAAAGGAAAAAGAAAACAATAGAATACCAGATAAGGAAAGTGCATACTGAAGCTTCAAGTTCATAGGCTTATTAACAGTGCATTTCCTGCTAGGGTCAATATTCATAGAGCTCCTTCAATCACTAGACTCACTCAACGCTAATTCCTTGGTATAAACTCATTGAATAAGGACCACATGAGACGATTGATCATCCTTGACTTGATAGATAGATACACCCCACTAATGCTATTGCTACTATGAATGAGTCATGAAGGTCATTAGAAGTCCATTAGTTTTTTTTAGAAATCTGTTTGCAAGAATCAAATTGTAAATCACTGTTTGTCAAAACTGTTGGCAATAGTTACAAGTTATTAGCATTGAAGAAAGGTGTATGTTATGACCATTAGCAAAGCTCATCAATTGGGAAGGAGCTAGCATGAGAACTACAACGGCAGCACTTTGATGTATAGGATTATTCAGAAAGATTCCATACAATTCCAGAATCTGCTGACCCCCTCCCTCTCTATGTCAGTTCCCCTTCCTGCTGTTTCCCAGTATACAATCACTAGTTAATGAGTCAGAGTCCTAAATACAGATGTTGTAATGCAAGTGTACACAAAGTCATTTACTCGCAAGCTTCTAGTGTGACCCAGCATTCAATGGGTGACAGTGAAATAAAATAGGAACAAGAAGGCAACCTCAGAACTTCTCAATCATCTGTCATAAACTTAGGCAATCTGACAATGTAGGCAAATCTTAAGCTCATCCTTGGCTGCCCCAACTAAAGACTAATTGGCAAATGCCAAAATTTAAATCCTATCATTGTAGTAACAGAAAACTTATGCAATTGCCAACACAAAATTTTCCAAAACAACTGATAAGTTAACAATCATAAGAATATCAGTAAGGCCTCAGAAGTATGTGTCAGTCATGAATTAGACAATCTGACAATGTAGGCAAATCATTAATCATCACAGGCCACTTTTTAATTTTTGCAAACGGCTATCTAACAATTATCTATAACAACCACAACAAACAGTTATGAAATCGCCATCAACATCACCACAGTATTTGCATGGTTGTAAGAACTGGACCAGAACAGCCAGTCTGACCCGGAAAACATAGAACCGAATCATATCTTGGTCCAGTAGATATTTAAAACCCATATTTCATAAAACTAGTGAAAAAACCTCTGTACCGGATGGTTGAACTGTGAACTGGTTGACCTGCTCCTGTTTCCAGGTTCAATTCACATGAAAAGCAATTCCAAAAAAACAGCTTTATTAAGTTTTGAATGTTGGATAGCCTTTTTAGTTTTTACAGTTTGGTACCCCAAACTTATAACTTCACAACGTAATGCTTTTAATTTATTAATTATTACACGTTAGTCTATTAATTTTAAGAATTAATACACTTTTGAGCCATTTAACTTTAATTTTATTATATTTGACATATTAAACTCTAATATTATATTTTATTTATTTATATTATAACCAATTAAATTCAAATTGTTTAAATTTTTTTATTTTAATAAACTTTCTCACAATGACTAATATGTTTGCAATTAGCCTTTATTTTATTTTTAATTTATATCTAATTATGATTAAACATATATGTATATACTCCCTCTATTTCAAAATAGATGACATTTGAAAAGAATGCACAGAAATTAAGAAATACAATTACTTCACTCTTAAAAAACTTTGTTACCCTTACTATATTAATTGCATTTACTAATAAAATTTTATTTTTTTTCCAAAATCAGTTAAAAATATATTTGGTAAAAATTAATTAATATGTCTTGATTATATCAAAACATCGTGTATTATGAAACAAAATTTTTTTGGTTAAACGTCATCTATTTTGAAAAAAAGAGAATATGTGTGAGCGTCCGCGCAAGCACGTGTATGAATGTATTAGCCTAATGCACATGCGCCCTGCATTAAATTATTTTTTCTTTATTGATTAATAATAAGATTTTAAAAAAAGCAGTCAAAAGATATAAATTAAATTAGAAATAAATTCTTTTTAACAAGAAATAAACGTGAATGCATGAGAATTTAAAAATAGGTTTCAAAAAATTAATACCCTTCCTTAGATTTATGAGATTTTTAGTCATTCATATAAAAGGTCATCTATAGCGGTTCTGATGCATATATAGAAAGTTTTGTTTGTAAAATTTTAATTTATTTGTCTTTACTTATTTATTACAACACACATATGAATTATTTTTGTTAATAACATTGAAGTGTAAGGGTATTATAGCTTAAACAAAGTTTTTCCCCACTTGGTACGTCTATATACTATGGATATGTTTATATATGTGTGTGAATACAAAACCTCGCTTGAACCTTGATCTAATTACAGCTAAACCTCTCACTTGTAACCCTTTATCCTCATTGGTTGTTTGAACGGTCCAGATCTAAAACCCACGCTTAATAGTGTCACAATGCATACAATATCCTAGTTGCAAATGCCACAAGGCTACTCACCAATTGTAAGCAAGAGTGCTGATGGACCTTTGGAAAAGTAAAAAAATATATGTATGAAATGTTAGGATGTTACCTTCTCACATCTGAGGAAAAAGAGACGGTTCTCCTTTGAAAGTATAGTGTCTGGACTCTTGCAACCAAGGCAAATGACATACTCATCTGACAAGTAAAGAAATCATAATATGCAATTGTAGGAAAGACAAAAATGCATAGATAATCAATTACTTATAAGCAGGTTAAAGCAAAATGGTTGAAAAAGAAGAGACACTTACTGATATATCGACGCAGGATCCCCTCAAAATTTTTAGGGGCAAATCTCCCCTTCACAACTAGCCTTTGCTGTCCATCAAGTGATCCACTTGTCCCCAACTCAGCTAGTAAGAAGGCCATTACATGATCAGGTTGCCGATGCATTCTGAAAGTTCAACCCACAAAAGAAACATAATCAAGTCCTTAAATTTAACTTATTAGTAACAATATAGGGTTAGTAGAGATATAGCCAAATTTAACACTAATGTACATAAACCTCAATGAAGAACATTCTTGCTAAAACAAATAAAACAAGCATAAAACAAAAATTTTTGACAAACAAAAAAATTAAAATCACATTTTTTAAGATCCTATAATAAAATAATCACCCAATGGAAAATCACATAGAAGCGTCCTCTATACATACCACAAACACAGTACCCAAGAAAAAAAAAGAGTACAAAATTTTGTAAGAATGATAAATAAAACTACAAAAGAACAAGAAATAAGTAGCACAAATTATGCCTCTTGGTCTAGACTTGTTAAGGCACAAAGAAGAACAACCCATACTTACGTTTTGCAAAGATCCATGAAATTCACAAAAACAGTCTTCTTTGTACCCTCACGAAGAACCTGTGGAGGTCTCATTACAGTTCTCCGTCTATCTCCAGCAAGTTCTGGATTGTTCTCACGCAAAATGTTGAAGACCCTTCCAAGAAGCTGCCACATTACATTTGCAAAGAAGAAAAATAATATCTCAGTCTTCAAGAATATAAAACAAGAAGCAAGGATTCATAATATACCAGCTATATCAACAAGTGGAAAACCACAAAGACAATGTACCAAAACATAACTGATTCATAAAACAACCTCTATAAGGATTTTACACACTAAAATGGTGAGGAAGAATCATAGGAATGCATAAACCATCTCACTCATTTAATAATGTTGAAAGATTCCTTGTTGATGCATAAGAACCAGCTATTGTCACTCCTGCCATCTTAGTTAAATGTTTCATAGGTCCCTGCCCTAGGCTTCCTGAATTATGAAGCTCTAAAGACATTAGAATTACATGCATATAGGCTATCCTTACATTGCATCGCAGCTATTTAAAAGGCTGAAGTAGCGAGCTCATGAACTCCATGACACAAAGATGCATTTACACTGCTAAAAACTCATCCCTTAGGAATTGGCCAAAAACCAGCGAACTCAAAGTACATGAAAATAGTAAAAGTGCTACCTAGTCCAGGATATCAGAATATCTATTCATTGTGAATACAGATGCATTAATAGAACACTATTACACCTAATTTTGGTATTTAAAATGTTAACATTTGTGTTAAATATATAAATAATACAAAGGTGAAAACCTTATAGATACTTTTGTCAAAATTTAAACAAAATTATCTTCTTTATCAATATCATACTGATGACAATTATATAAAAGTGGTAAACATTGAGTATAAATTACTATAGAAAATGCTAAAAAAACAATTAACAAGTTTACAAATTTGTAAATTGCTGACTCAAATTTTCCAGATAAATATTTCTCAGAGTTACAAACTTCATCTCTATTTATATAAGCAAACTTTAGAAACAATGTCAACCTCTATCTATATAATCAAACTTTAGAAACAATGTCAACAACGAAATCCTCATTTTATGTATAAGAATCGTGAAAAGTGAGATGCACCACAAATTCCCAATTAGACTGTACCTCTTCATATTCATAATCACGCTCACTCCCTTCCCACGGATAAAGCTGCTGTTGCAGCACAAGTCCTTGTCTCTCTTCGTCATCTCTTACATGATCTATAAAAGGAAGAAACTACACCCATCAGATTCCAAACAAACAAAAAGAAAGAAAGAAAAGAAGGAAAAAAGGAAAAGTAACGGCAAATTCAAAGCAAGCCTCATTTAAAAAAATTTGAAGTAGACAATTGGTTCTTGCCATCCAAAACTTCTTCTGCACCCACACTTTCTTCATTCAAAATACTTGTTTCTACCTACAATATCACATCAAGTGTCATAGGTCCATTTCAGGACATAAATATGCATAATTAAATGTAAAAGCAATCATCTGGCATGAAGAAGATAAAACTTACCAATTTCTTCTTCTTCTTCTTCAAACCAGCAAATGTACTACCAACACCATCAGAGACTGCAATTAAATAAAATAAATAAATAAACCAACAAGAAAAAGTTAATTGATGCCCTTTTTACACCACTCCACTAATGAGTTGTCATTAAGTAAATAAAATAAGATTTTTCTTCTTTATGAACCTGATAAGGATTCAGTTTTCTCAGCGAGTTTGTCTGCAGAATCATCTGTGCTATCCTGTATAACTGTAGGCTTCTTCTTCTTTTTCTTCTTCGTAGGATCAAAGGAGGCAAGCTGTAATAAGGACATGCAATAAGGCTAATGAAATAAAGGCACATAAATTAATATCAACTCATAAACTGGACGACAAACCAACTGCCATCCCCTGATCCTACACAGGACTCTTATTGCAAATAAGTTATTCAGCATAAACTAGTACACGAACAAAGTGACCACAGTTTCAACATAGAAAATTGATCCTCACATCAAAACAAATGTTTAAAACAAAAGAAACTCAATGGAAAAATAAGTAAAACCAAAGATACAATTTCAACACAGAAAATTGATCCTCCCATCAAAACATGTTAAAAACAAAAGAAACTCAGCGGACAAATGAGTAAAACCAAAGGGTCTAGTAAGAAAATTTTTAAAAAATTAATAATAATAATGCTCCGACTTACTCGTGTGTCATTGATCAAAAGGAGTAATGAATGACAAGGCTGCAAAAGATATCTTGCACTTCTCAAATTGTATTACTGTATGTGTCTCAAATTTATGTCTAGACTTGTTTAAGTTCTTTTTACACCTTGTTCTCTTCAAGATGAAATATATTCTAACTGATTGATGTTTATCAGAAAAATTAGGTCAACTCTAGGACTTCTGTCGGTGTGCATTATTAGGTAAATGTTGTTCCAGCTTTTTGTTATCCATTATATATTTTGTCGCAAGGATCATTTTTCTAAGATGTCTATGCAGATATTTAATTGCAAAGCGTCAAGCACCTCACCAAGAGTACACTGGAACAGTAAAAACTAAAAAAACAGGCAAAAACATTCCAAGTAGATTTTTAAGATTTTTTAGACTCAAATTAATCTACCCAAGAAAACAGCCACAAGTAGAAGAGCTTACTTCCGCCACCTCGTCCTTCACATCACTGGAATTTTCGTCAGTCATGATTGCTGCAAAACAAGAACAGCTCCAAGTGATTAATAATCAAAATAAAAGTAAAAATATCATTAAATAAATCACAGGGATAACAGTGAAAAATAAGTATCTCAGATACAAAAAGAAAATTGTAATGGATTACTCGTAGTAAAATCAGCCA
The DNA here is from genome assembly GCA_037975025.1 of Excoecaria agallocha. Lineage (NCBI taxonomy): Eukaryota > Viridiplantae > Streptophyta > Magnoliopsida > Malpighiales > Euphorbiaceae > Excoecaria > Excoecaria agallocha. Next base: position 4,098,876 of record CM075820.1, on the reverse strand, counting down.
AGTATGTGTCTCCTCTACGAAATATGGTATAATAACTCTCAATGAGGGAACAAAAATGAAGTGAGCTATGGTTTGGTTCTCTAACTGAAACTTATAATTCTTGACTTTGTTTTATTGCTATTTTAAATTTCAATTAATACACAAGAAAATACAAAACTCAATAAGCATAATTAATTTCAATAGGGAAAAAAAAGAAGAAGATAGAGCAGAACCTAACAGGAAGAGGGTGAATCAACGGCAGCAAGAGAGAGGAAGAAATAGAAAAAGTAAATTAGGGCGCTGCGAAAGAAAGAAGGAAAACAAAAGAGAGCTACCTGAATTGTCCGCAGGAGAAAGAAAAGATGGGGACCGGCGGGATACGGATGGCGATAAGTTAGGGCAATCTGAAAATATGCAGCTCGATTTCCCAATATTTGTATTTGTTTCGCTGGAGCAGTGACCTTTTTACAAATAATGTAATTTTAAAAAAATCGAAATGGTTTGTTTTATAAAATATTTAAGAAAATGGATTTTTGTTTTATAAAATCACATTAGGTCACAGCGATTTTAGTGAGTTTTATTTTTAAAAAATTTATATTGAAGTTGCAATATTTTAGTGTGACTTTACAATATCCCAAATCTGACTTAGAACACGCTAAAATCGCAATTATCACTGCCAGTTTTGGAAAAAAAAAAATATATATATATATATATATATATATATAATTAATCCTAATTTATAGATATTATACATGTAAAGATTTTGTAACGGCATTTTTTTCTTTTTTTGGTACAAAGGAAATCTTTATGACTCAAAATTAATGTTGTTAAAATCGAATTTGACTGGTTGGTCGAACCAATTTAATTAGAAACCGCAAGCTAGTCAGTGGGTTAGACTTGCAAAAATTAGAGGAGCAAAACACCAAATTAGACTAAAAAGAATCGGAAAAAATCACGTTTTTGGTCAAAACTTTAAAATGTTGTCATTTTAATAAAAAAATAAAAGAGATTTATGATTTAGCCCTAGAGCATATTTCATTTCTTTGCATTCTCACATTTTGCATCGTTGCATGAGAGAAGTTGAGAAAGAGAGAACATCGCCGCCAACCGCATCTCATAGCCTCGCCACTAACTGTAGCTCCTTGCTGGCATCCATTGGTGGCCCATTTTGGATCAAAGGTCTTTGATTTGCAGATACTTGTCACTTTCTTATTTTTGAGCGACCATCATTAATTACTTTGAGTGATTAGACGTTTAAATTTGTAATTTTGGTTACCTTAGAACATTTTCCCGTGAAAAGTATTGATTCAAGGTCACATCCTAATTTTGATGATAATCAAACTTTAAATAAACTCTATTATGAATTTTATTTTAAGCTATTTCTGCAGGAATCTTTATATATTTTCTAATGCAAATACCAAACAATTAGAATTAAGATACTTCAAGAATGGATACAAGAGGTCAAAATTGAAGAATGCCTTAGTATGTAGGAAAATATGATATCAAAATTGTAAGATCAAATTGAGGCACAATTCTTTATTTATGCATATATATTTTAAGTTTTAAAATTGCATAAAAATGTTTTAAAGTTAGAAAACGAGTTTTTGGTCAAAACTAGTTTCTTTCAGAAAATGATTTGTCAGAAATTATTTCATTAGAAAATTAACCTTTAGAAATTGAATTTCTAAATAGTGTCAATCTCTGGACAAATTGTAGATTTCGCTATAAGATAAAATAACAGCTAATTTTAGTCTATTTTGCCTTCCAACAGTCATAAACAGTTATCTTCGGTTTCTAACACTTATAACTAAATTTTTGGGTATAAATACATTTTGTTACACCTATTAGAAGGCTAGATATCTATTGGAAATAATTTCTACCTCTTGAGAGTAAAGCTTAATTTTTTTCTATCTCATTTTCCACATCTTTTACATTTCATTCTTTACATATCATTCTCAATTTGATTATAACTTCTGTTGTAATTGTTTGCGAGGAATTTATATTGTGAAAGATTGTGAGTTTGGATTGGCTAAGACCTTAAGAAAAATTCTAGTAAGTGTTTTACATTTTTTACTTTGGAAAAAAAATTGTGGGTAGATATAAATATCTAGAATTGTATATTGATTTTGACTCTTACCCTTAAAAGAGTTAAGAATGGAGAAAAAAACTCAAAAGTAATTATTGAGGAGTGGATGTAGGCATTGAGGTTAAACTACTATAAATTTTGAGTATTTGCTTTTCTGCTCTATTTTACTTTGTTTTTTACAATTCTGTTTTACATTCTGAAACTTATGTTTTTCAAAATTCTGTTAAGCGATTTTTTGAAAATCCACAACAAATCTTACACACATTTTTTCAGAATTGTTTTTAAGTTTTAAAATTGAAAAATATCTTGCAAAAATTTAGTATAATTTTTGTAATGTATTTTTGTGTTCACTGTTAGAATTCTGCATTTACATATATTTATGTTCCATTATAAAAAAGGCTAAAAAAAATTTAAGATGTCCAATTCACCCCCCACCCTAGCCCCCCTCTTGATTGTCTTTAGGAACTATATTTGGTATCAGAGCGGTTCTCATTTCCTTAAGGCTTAACCTCCTTGAGTGATCCTAAAGATAGCCGAATCAAGTAATTCCCCAATCGCTACTCCATTCAAAGAAGGACATTATGTCCATCATCCTCTATTGTTCGATGGTGAAAACTATCCTTTCTGGAAGATTGTCATGAGGCATTTTATTCAATCCCAAGATATGGATTGTTGGGATATTATTGAAGATGGATATAGGCATCCACAAAAAAATCTATTGAGGAAGGTGCTTCAGATTCTGCCACTGTTCCAATGACCAAAAAAGAATTCACTGATCCTGAGAAAAGAAAAGTACAGCTTAATTCTAAAGCTATGAGTATTCTTTTTTGGTTATTGCACACAAATGAGTTTAATAAAGTTTCTAGATGTGATACAACAAAATAAATCTATGATAACCCATAAGCTACATATGAAGGTACAAATCAAGTCAAAGATACTAGACTTCATGTTCTTATGGTAAATTGAAAATGAAACCAGAAAAATTTAAGACACCAAATTCACCCTCGCCCCCCGCCCCCTCCTGCTCCCTATTGAGTGTCTTTGGGACCTACATTTGGTATCAGAGTGGTTCTCATTTTCTTAAGGCTTAACCTTCTTGAGTGATCCTAAAAATGGCCGAATCAAGTAATTCCCCAGTCGCTACTCCATTCATAGATTTACAACAAAATAAATCTGTGATAAGCCATAAGCTACATATGATGGTACAAATCAAATCAAAGATACTAGACTTCATGTCTTATGGTAGATTATGAAGCATTGAAAATGAAACCAGAAGAGTCAATTTCTGAGATAATTAACAAGTATGTGAAACTAACTAATGAAATTAAAGCTTTTGGTAAGAATTTTGATAAACATAATAAAATTGCTAAGCTTGTTGGAGGTTTTACTCTTACATGGGATGCAAAAGCTTCAATTTAATTAGATAAGGATCTTAGTACTCTTAATTTTAATAATTTTTGCAGATCTCCTATTTTTTATGAGCTTTAAATTAAGTCTCAAAATGCAGAAAGAAAGACAGAAAATTGAAAGTTATTGCTCTTAAAGAAAAATTTGGAAGTGATTATTCTACAGGTGATAATGAGATGGCATTGGTCCCTAAGAAGTTCAAAAAGCTATACAAAAAAGGAAAGAAATCCTACAAAAAACAGCAATAGAAATTCCCTCATCACAAGGCAGAAATTTCATCAAAATCTACTGGAGATGTGGTTTGTTATGAATGCAACAAATTTGGTCACATCAAATCCAAATGTCCAAATTTGAAAATAAAGGAGAAAAGATTCAAAAAGAAAGCTACGAAAGCAACATGAAGTGTAACACCCTCATACCCCCTAGAAGGAATATAACAGCGCTACAAGGCCGAATTACTTTCATCTTATAATTATCTATATCAAATTAAGTTATATAGAATTAAATTTCAATCACAAGTTCTTTAATATTCATAGTCAGGCCTTTATGTTACAATAATAGTTTCCCATTAACATGTGTATTTCTCATTTATAAAACATATATATACATATATTTATGAAACACATCTATATACAACATTAAAAAGTATTTACATTACACTACATTACATTATCCATGCTCTTATACATTTACATATCATTTACTTTATACACTACAAAATTTAATTATGCCAAAAATCGGGGCTTCAAGCTCCCCTCATTGTGGCCTACAGATGAAGGACTCAAAATTTGACCTCTATACCAGTGTGCTTACATGGAAAAACACCCGTGCTGAGTAATGGCTCAGTGGGAAAGTAAACAATGCAAACGATTTCCTTACGAAGTCACAATTATAAAAGCTACAACATGCCAACACACGGCATATAATAACATTTAATAACTAAATATACTTGAAAACACTTCAATACACACACTCATTCTCGATAATAATTACACGTATCACCACAAGAAAATACTCAATTAGCAATGAAAATTATTGATTTTCCATTGCTAATGAAAATTAGTAACGGAATGAGTGGTTACAAATTTGACAGTTGCTATTTTTTAGCAACAGAAATAATTTCCATTGTTAATTTTATAATGGAATTTCAACTTCCATTGCTAAATTTCAATTTATGTTGCTAAATTTACCTACCAATAAAAAAACATTCACGATGGTGCTATCCGTGATCATTCCATTGCTAAAAATTATTATAATTTTTTAATTATTATTGTCTACATAGAATACATACAGATAATACATTGCAAAAACACACTATCATAAACAACCTTTAAGCAAGCACAAATAACCAAATTTCACAAATTATTACATTCCCATTTATAAGTCTAAAAAATAAGTTATTTTGAAGGCTTTGTATCAAGTATCAAACTAGTAGATCCTAAAAATAGCAAAAACAAATAACAAAAATATGTAACCTAAAAATAAACTATAATTGAACTTACAATTAATTCAATAGACACAACTTTTGAACTCTTTTGAAGGCTTTGTTATGATAAAAACCAAGCTATAATGTTAAATCATAATACCATATAAAAGGCAATTCCAAAAACTATCCAAAATCGCTAATAACAGCAAATCACAACTCAAAATAAATAAAAAAACGTAATAATTAATAGCGGATCAGATGAAAAAAGAAGGGTGGTGGCTTAATCAACTTCCTCCATCTTGCTTCTTTCCACATCAGCATCAGCCTCCTCGAAGGCAGGCATATCAGCATCTCCCTCACTAGCATCCTCATCAATGCTCAATCTTAGTTTCAACATCCTGTGGATTCTGTTGCCAAAAGTGTTGGGATCATCCAGGTTGAACCCAAAAGTTAGCAGAGCAGTCTCAAACAGCAAAAGCACCAGATCCTTCACTGACTTATCATTCTTGTCAGCATCAACTCTCTTCTTTAGTTCCTCCATTATAGGTTATGGGATTCTTTGGGTTAATCTCCATCGTCTTCTTGCTCGACATGTATCCGGCCATATTGTTGTCCCTTAATGCTTGAGCTTTCATGATTCTCTCCATATTTGCTGTTCATCCATATTCACCAGTCACCAAACAGCAGGGTGAATCATTTGGAGGTGTGGATGCTATCCAATATGGCAGGTATTACTTATATATAAATCTATGCCTTTACTTTTAATATTTAATAAATTGACCCAAAAGAAATGATAATAACTATAATGGAATTGCAACATTTAGAGAATGAGTATCTAGGATCAAATGTCTTATTTATGATAGTAACAACAGATGAATCAAGAAGAATAGAGCAACTAACAGATAAGCAAATAGAAGTTAAAATAATGGAAGTATTAAAAAAGTTGTTTGAAAATAAAATATCAAACCTAGAAGCTATACTTATGCCCAAATGGGGCTCCTACAAGTTTTACAAAGGTAGCTATTCTAATTGACCTACTAATTACAATCAATAATGCAAAGACCAATTAGTTGTTAGTCTCTCTGTCCTTAATTATTTAATTAATTATTAATTAAATTAAAGTTAAAAAAGTTTGTTTATTTATTTTTGTACATAAGGCTACTGTTTGTTTATTTAATCAGGCTCTTAATTAAACTAAGAGAAGACAAAATCAACTGATTTTCAAGGTGAGATTAAAGAAAAAAAAGAACTAAACATATACTATAGTAATTTGCTGAAATTTTAGTAATTTTGTAAAAGGTCTCTACGCATTTGTCAAAAAGTCCTCTTTTTTCGGATGTTTAGATAATGCAGTGGATAGTATATAAAACTGCATTTGCATACACTGTCTAAAAGAGAAAACAAAGAAAAAAAGGAATAGAGACATAATGTCCCTACCTAAACATATATTCTACTAGTCTTGTAACCAGTTATTTCATCATTTCCCACAAGGAATTGCTACTTGGAGTGAAATCAAGGACTGCCTTGTATGCAGGATTTGTCATTGCAGTTGTAGCTAATACATATTTCCTTTCCAGCTTTTTTTTTTCACGAAAATTTAAAAAATAATTACATTTTTTTAATTTTATAGAAATACTCTATCAATTGACAAAAATAATTTTTAATTTTTAAATATTTCATTTAATTAAAAATCAAAAATAATAATAAAATATTTAATAAAATATATAATAAATGAAGAGAGACGTATAATTTTTTTTAATTTATGAAAAAAATATGAAAGTAGCGTAAAATAAAATAAAAAAAGACCTTTTACAATGGGATGTAGTATATACTAAGCCAACCACACAAAACTCTTGTATGATAAGCCAAAATCTTAGCCATTAAACTATCCGCATTAGTAAAGCAACAACATAGTTTCCTTTATTCAACAATGGATATAATGGTTTACTTGTCAAGTGTACAAGTAATAGTTAATTAAGTTAGCTGTTCTAGGAAACTAATTCTGAGCTGAGGCTTGTAGCCACTACAGGACTCTTCACAGTGTGTTTACTATCACCATCAACCCAGCTAAGATAAACAAATTTAACTCCCTTAAGATGATAACAAAGACTTTATAAAATGCCACAAAAATGAAGATATGTATTGTTTATTTTTCTATAAATCTTGGCATGATTCTTTTATCTTAAAGTTACCACCAGCAAGATGATATCATGGGTGATAATAAAATCTAATAAACAACAAGTCAAGCCCTGTTTAAGTCCCTAGCACCAGCAGGGCACACACATAGAGCCAATCTCTTTTTAAATGAGATTGAGCTTCTCTTAAATATGACCAAATATATATATATATATGTGTGTGTGTGTGTATTATACAAAATTTAATTTTTGTGGTAATGGATACAAAACTACTGTAAACTTTCATCTAAACCACTACATAGGGCATGGGTCTGGTAGTAGAACTTTAGGGCTACCCAAGTATGGTCCTTACTAACAGGTCTAACTCATCACCAGCATAACAATCGGTTGGGTTACCATTTTATATACCTAATAGGTACGAGGCTTGGATTGCCGGTCCTCTTTAACATTCCCTTACATTGAGTGAATATATGGTCACGCTTTGAGATTACACCGAGGTTAAATAGGGATGCCTAACTTAATCTAAGGCTGTATCATGCTCTAATATATCCTAAGTTAGAAAAGAACCAGTACAATTAAATCATAAGCACGAGTTTATACCATATCAACCAAGTTATTTTCAAGGTGAGATCTCAGACAATCCCCAGTGGAGTCACCATTGTGACATGCATCGAACCCAGTAAGGCATCCGGTAAGCTCTCAAAAACCCACTTTTAGGGCTCAAGACCAAATGAGGTTCATTTAACTCGTGAAAGTTAGTAACTTCGCAATGGATAAGGCTTTGCCAGCATGCAATGCACTTGAGCCTCCAAAAGGCATGAGAGCGCATTGGAGTAACCCTATCCATTTACTAACGACCAACTTTTAAGGCATCTACTGAGCATCACAAGGCATACATTTAGGAACCGCCACCCAATAGAACATTGGAAAAGGGATTTTTCTTAATACCTTATGATATTAAACCAGAGATAGTTCGGATTCCACTTCTGCTTACAACACTTGGTTGATAGCTAGCATAAACAACCACTTATGATTCGTCATGCTGATTCTTTCCTCATACATAGAAAGGAATATAATAGGGTAAATAAATAAACATATTAGCACATAAGAAAGTGATAAAATCCATACATAAACCATGGGTATTTAAGGACATTGGTCCAAGCATGCTTGAATCCTATATTAGAACTATCTCATTTATTTTTATGGCTTTCAGTAAAATAATATTTTTATACATGCTATAAATAAATCGGAGGAATAAACAAGCATAAATCGGGGTATTCATTTATTCTCGAGAACGTTGGTTCCTCACGGATGTTTATGAAATTCTTTTGTATGATTTTTAGAGATAAAATAGGACATTGGTCTAACCTTATAATTAAAAATCCAATTAATTTAATAAAAAACCTTATATGCAATTCCTTAGTTCTCGTGCTAAAAATGCCTTTTTTACTACGTTATTACAGATAGATAATGATCATACAAGCCAAAAAAAAATATATAATAATAATGGTATAAAATAATAAAACTATATTATCTAGGTCCAATTGAATTAATTTCCTCCCAGTAGATTTACATATTCATGCATCCAAAAATAGTAAAGATGATTGATTAGACAATGGTAAAGAAATGGATAAGAATTATGACACAAGAGAAGTGAATATGCAGGCTATATGTACTGCAAATAGTTATAATAAGAGTAAAAAAGTTAAGGCAAAAGAGTAAAAGGCAAAAATGAGGTCCAAAAATCAAGTAACTCGAATGGGAGTGAATCACAGACTCAATAAGTCACGGCCCAATAGGGGACCGAATCACGGGCTACTAGGGGCAAGTCACACCCCTTCCAGTGAGTTTTTATCCATTCATGAGTGAGTCACGGACTTGTCTCTATGAGCAAGTCATGGACCAGGTCCTTGAGTCAACCCAAAATGGTCCAATAACATTGGAACGTCGCCATGGACAGGCCTCAAAGGTTTAAAACTCAAAATAAGGCCACAAACTCACATTAAACACCCTTAAAACTCTATTGAGCTAACATACAAGGATCAAAACTAAGTTAAAATACTTCCAACTATTTCAATTTCATGAATTGATGAAGTGAGAGAATATGATTTCTAGAGAGAGAAAGTAGCCATGGAAGGTGCAAAACTCAACTCTTTTTACAAAATAAGCATAAACTCATGTATAATTCATGAAAACACACACAATCACATTACTTATGCAATATTAAACATCAAATACAAGGAAATCAATATACATGCAACTATGAATAAAGAAAAGTTTAAGAACAGAGCTTTCAAGCTCAAAACAAATAAAAGAAAACTACATAAATTTTATTGAGTAGAAGAAGCCTTTCACATTACCTTCAGTGTGGCTGTTATCCAAAATTAGTGAGAGTGCTTTGTTCCTCTTTCTTTCCTTTTATATGTGATTATTTTCCTTCTTTTTAAAACCAAGTTCTTCTTCCTCTTTTCTTTAAGAACCAAAGTTATTTTTTCCAAGCTAAAAAACCACCATCCTTTTTTTCTCTCTCCTATTTGTTAGGAAAGTGATAATTGCTCCCTTAATCCCAAAAAAAAACATCCCATCCTCCTTAATTGATCTTGGATTAAAATCAATGAAAAATGACATATATTTTTTGGTTAGAATAATCCTTTATTTTGTGGGATAAAAACCTAGAATTTGGCTAGAAATGTTGAGTCACGGACCATGACTCACGGATAAGGTTCAATATGGCCCAAAATATTTTGAGTTAAAGGATGATAAGTCATGGACTAAGGGCCATGACTCATTTGGTGAGTCACAGACGCTGGTCCATGATTCGCTGGTAAGTGGCGGACTAAAATTGAGAGTGAGCAGAAATCTACGGGCGTGACCCAAGCAGTGAGTCATGGACTAGACCCATGAGTCGAGTCTGTGACTCACTTCTAGGGTCAATTTAGAAGTTCCCATCACAACCACTTTCCCACCAAACATAAAAGAATTAAAATATGCCTTTTTTAAAAGAACATTTTTTCCCTTAAAACTTTGATAAAAACATTTTCTCATGTCCAAGAAGAACCAGTACAAGAAAAGAGGAGGCACTGCTACTTCTTAATTATCTTCAAAATAGCATTATCCTTATTAGGTAACCCTGACAAATGCTGATCCAATCTCAATGTCTATAAAGGAAGCATAAGCATATGAGTTAACTTAGGCTACCACTAAGGCCACATATCAACTTTATACATGTAAACCAATGTGAGTAGAATATAAGAATACAAAGGAGGGCATAAACATATATGCTTGAAGATAAATATGTACATAATTATACGCATGAATATGTATGATTAAAGATGTTTCAATTAAGTGATGCATACATATATGATTTTTTATATTCTTAAGAATATACATCAATGACCAAAGCTACACTATTGTGATTATTATGGATACTTGTATGTGCATAATTATATACTGTACTAAATTGAACTTAAAGAATGAAAAGATGTGAAAGATGAATCAATGCCTGCATTTAGAGTTTAGTTATGGATAGATAGGCATGTGATAACTTCGATTCAGTGTTTAGTTTTTCAGTCAATTTTAGTTTAGTTTTAAATGTCTTTTTGGTGTCTTTTACTTTGTTTTGCTTTAATTCAATAATTTCTATCCAAGTTCAGTAAATTTTATCTTTTATATGTTTTCGAGGACTTTTGTTGGGTTTCTGTGTTTAATTACAGATTTTATACCTCATAGTCAGCAAGTTTTAGTGCTGACCATGACCTAGTGCTTCATATCAGAATGCACTATTTAGAATATGTTACGGTCAGAAAATTTTGGCTGGTTACCATGACTTAGCCAGATTTTAGTCCAAAACCAAGAAGAGAAGACCTCACAATCAGTAGCAATTACCTGCTAACTGTGAGGTATACAGACTTCAGTCTAGAATGCAAAGGATAATATTTTTGATCTAGAAGTAAATCAAGGGGTATGTCACGGTCAGTAGGAATAACCCACTGACCGTGACCCATCTCAGTCCAGAGGCAGTTTTTCAGTACGTCACGGTCATCAAAAATTACATACTAACTGTGACCCATGTCGGGGCTATGTATACTAGAATTTTCTATTTGGCATGTATCTGGAATTTTTTCTAGATATAGGTTTTCTCCATTCCTTTGTTATTTCATTTCTTTATTTCTTCTATTTAGTAAATAGTTTTATACTTGCAAATAGGTTAGATTTACATCAAAATACATAGATTAAACATAGATTTATAGGTTATACATTTAGTTTCTTCCATTTGAAACTCACTTTCATTGGAGATTTAGAGAAAAAGACTAAAGAAGCTTGGGTTCCAACTGAGAGTTCTTCCTTATTGGAATTTTTGGGTTTTTTTCTATCCTTTCCTTCTCTTATTTTGTAATGGGTAGTAAGTAGTTGATTAGTTTTTTAGGGGATCTTTGAATCCCCTATCCTCTATATGAATCTTAGATATTCCTTAGTTTTTATATGGATGAAAAGTTCATTTTACTGTTGCTTCAATAAAAGTTTATGGGTTTTTGTTATTTTGAGTAAATTTCTAGATTTTGATGGATGAGTTTATCATTTTATCTTGTTGGATATTTTACTTGAATTCTTAAATGCCATGGATGTTCTACCTCTTATCTGTTATCATGAATTTTGTAATTTTGAGATTGCTCCGGAATGGGACTTGATAAGTTGCAGATTTAGTGATTTTAGAGTTAGAGTTTGGAGTAAAATGAATGGATTTTGGGTTGTTAGGCTCCAAAATGGGAATGCAAACCAAACCTAAGATGTTAGACCCATGCTTAGGCTGATTATAAGACTTGCTCCGAAATGGAACATTTTGTAATTAGAATAGCTTGCTCCAGAATGGGACACTTGGGTAAAAAGGGTTATCTCGATTTCATCTATATAATTTATTTGATTAATTAAATTCACATTTAGGCATGGGAAGGATGAGTGAAACTAAGCAACACATTTTTGATATATAAATTTTCCAACTAGTTAATATTTTGATTACTTGATTTTTTTAGCAAAATCCTGTAATTTTACCGTTATTTTATACTTCATTTTTTTGCATTTTAATTTATGGCAAGATAAAACACAACAAAAATTTGAAAATTCTTTAGCATACATTTGATTTTCATTGCTTGCATCTACAATCCCTTGGGTGCAATATTCGTGGGTTTTAAGTTAAGCACCCCATATTAATTGCTGATTCAGTACACTTGCTGAGGTCACGTTAGCATGCATATAGGGTACAGTTGTAGCTACCACAGTTTTAACCCTATTTGGGTCTACAGTTTGTTCCTATTTGGAACCACAGTCTTGAACCCTTTTGGTTCTTCATGTTTGATACCTTTGGGTATCTGCATGATTAAATACTTATGAGTATTCATATGATTGATACCTTCTGGTATCCACAATACCCGTTATCCACACCCACAGGACTTAAGCAAGCAATTTATAGGAAATGATAAAGAGATAAATTACATACTAATCAATGATGTAATATATGATTGAACTTGCATTACACTATTGTTATGGCATTGTTCTTCCTTTAATTATTGAAAATGCCTTTGTAATTAATGTAAATGTGTTATTATTATATCTTACTTATAGTTTTGTGCTTGGGAATGACCACTGTGAGTGGTTGTTCAAATATTAGCTATTCCCCACTAAGCTTTACAACTTAACATGGATGTTTATCCATATCGGTACCCAAGCTAGGACTCTTCCATAGGGATTTGATCTATAAAAGAAAGGTTAACACAAAAGTTAGGAAGAGTTGAAAGTATGAAGTTTGTATTTTTCCTTTTATCTTTGTACATGAAATTTTGTATGAGAAAGTGATGTAATGTAATAAAATATTGGTAGGATGAACCTAAATTTTGTAAAACTTAATAGTACATATATCGAATTAGTTGAATATGGGAATATGCATGCGATATGTTTAATCTTAATAATGGAATTTATGTATAACTTTATAACATGCAAACTAGGTATGTTCCTCAATAGTGGATGTAAAGGATATTATAATCTATATGGTAAATATGATAATTAGAGAAAGGCATTTAGAGTGACTATTACATTTTTGGTATCAGAGCATGGTTTAAGCAGTTCTAGCAAATAAAAGCTTAAGAATATGCATGCATAGATTATTATTTGTGTTGAACGAATACAAATGTCCATATTTCTTGTAGATAGTAGATCATAGAGGGATCTAGGGAAGCAGTAAAAGAAATTATTGACAGCAATTTGCCCATGCGATCAAATCCCTCAAATCCAAAATCTTTAGCTTCTACCTGGGATAAAGTGTGTGTTGCGATGCATGGGGAAGCATTATTAAAAATCTCTCAGGATATGGCCTAAATTTTGCAAAGGATGACTACACCTAAAGCCCCTATTAAAGCAATTAGAAAATATATAGCAGAAGAGTTCATGGGTACCACTTTGGAGGAATATGAGAAAGTAGAGTTTTGGCTGGAGAAAGTTAAACGAGTATATGATAAAATTCAATGTCTAGCTAGTCAGAAGGTAACTTGTGCTATTTCCTTACTTTAAGGAGCAACATATGATTGGTGGAAGCTAGTGCTTAGATAGTCCCAATTACCTAACCCGCTTACTTAGGAGTTCTTCGAAGAAGAGTTTAAAAGAAAATATGTTACTGAAGCCTATATAAAAGAAAAGTTAAGGTAGCTTTTGAATTTGAAACAAAGAGGTATGACTGTGGCTGAATATAAAAATGAGTTTAGCAGTTTAAACAAGTATACATAGGAACTGATGTTGACTGAAGTTTTTAGATGTCGACAATTTGAGGATAACATAAATAAGTGGATTAAAGAAAATTTAACTGGAGCTACATCTTTGCAACCTATGAATTATTATCAGCTTGTTCAAGTAGCTCTCCGAGTAGAAAAATCTGAGCTGGCCAAGAAAGAAAAAGAGTAGAGGAGGAATTTTTATAAGGGTGGCTCATTGATAAGAAAGAGACCTAGGAATGCACAAGGAAATCAACTAGCTGAGTTTGTTATTAGTCCCACCACTAGGGGTAGATGATAGGGACCCTCTATAGTATCTAGATCTGGTAAGAAAGCATAGGCACCAGCTGGACAGAGTAAAGGATCGCTACCTGAGTGTTTATACTATACTGGGAGATATTAGGGTACATGTAGAATGCTAACAGGTGTTTTTTTTAGATGTGACAGCGCATACCACTTCATAGTCTGATGAAATAAGAACAAAGGTCCACATAATGGATAGTATGAGAGCTTCTAATGCGCCCCTAGCATCTAGAGGACATGGCAGAGGATGAGGTAGATTGAGTCAATTTGGATCCTAGTCTAGAAATGCATCGAAAAAAGTTGATCGACTTATAGTTCCTACAGTTCCTAGAAGAGCATATGTAATGAAGGCTTATGAAGATCAGCGTGCCCCAAAAGTGATAACAGGTAATTTTTTTCTTTCTGTAATACTAATGTGTATACACTTATTGATCTAAGCTCCACACATTCATACATTTGCATTAGAGATAGGGGTAAAAACATGTCATCTATGGATCGATTAGATTTTGGCATATGTGTAACTAGTCTTTTAGGCCATAGTGTTTGTCTTAATAGAGTGTGTAGAAATTTCCCCATTATAATACAAGGGAGAGATTTTTTGGCTAACTTAATTGAACTACCATTTTGTGAATTTGATGTGACATTAGGCATGGATTGGTTGACTAAACATCAAACAGTGGTGAATTATGGGGTTAAATAGTAATACTTAAAGGTTCAAATTATAAAAAAAAATAGTGGTATAAGGTATTCCATTCAAACCCCAAACAAATGTCATATCAGCTATATAAGATAGGCATTTTCTTAGAAAGGGGTGTGAACCATTCTTGTCTTTGGTACTTGATTCTAAGAGGGAGAAAGTAAATCTTACGATATACCGGTGGTGATGAATTTCCTAATGTATTTCTAGAGGAGTTATTGGCTCTTCCACCTAAAAGAGAGTTAGAGTTATCCATAGAAATTTTACCTGGTATAGCTCCCATTTCTAGAGCACCATACATAATGGCACCATTAAAATTAAAGGAATTAAAAGTTCAATTGCAATAGCTACTAAACAAAGGCTTTATTATGCCCAGTATATCACCATGGGGCACATCAGTTTTGTTTGTTAAGAAGAAGGATGGCACCTTAAGAATGTGCATAGACTATAGGCAACTTAAAAGAATAATAGTGAAGAACAAATATCCATTACCACAAATAGAAGATTTGCTTGATCAATTGAAAGGCGTCAGCATTTTTTCGAAAATTGATTCGCGATGGGATATTATCAACTTCGAGTGAAGGATGAGGATATTCTAAAAATTGGTTTTAGAATTCAGTATGGCCACAATGAAGTCTTGGTCATGCCTTTTGGGTTGACTAATACACCATCAGTTTTCATGCATTTGATGAATAGGATGTTTAGACCCTACCTAGACTAGTTTGTTTTGGTATTTATTGATGATATACTAGTCTATTCTAGAAATGAGTTAGAGAATTTAGAACATCTGAGAATTATGCTACAAACATTGCGAGAGAAGCAATTATATGCCAGATTGAATAAATGTGACTTTTGGCTTAAAGAAGTTTCTTTTTTTGGGCATATCGTGTCATTCGAAGGTATTCAAGTGGATCTTAGTAAGATTGAAGCCATTATTACTTGGAAACCACCTCAAAATGTAGCAGAAGTAAGAAGTTTTCTAGGCCTGACAGGTTATTACTATCACTTTGTAAAAGGATTTTCATTCATTGCTTCCTCGTTCACTAGGTTGCTTTAAAAGGGTGTCAAGTTTGAATGGACTGATAGATGTCAAGCAAACTTTGAACACTTGAAAGAGATGTTAACATAAGCTCTTGTTCTAACACAACCAACTCCGAGTAAAGAGTATTTCATGTATAGTTATGCTTCTAAAAATGGTTTGGGACTATACTAATATAAGAGGGTAAAGTGGTAGCATATGTATCAAGACAATTGAAGCCTCGTAAATAGAATTACCCCACACACGACTTAGAATTGGCAGTAGTAGTGTTTGCTCTGAAAATATGGTGACATTACTTATATGGGGAGAGATGTAGGATTTACACATATCACAAAAGTCTCAAGTATTTGCTTATATAGAGAGAACTCAACCTAAGGTAGCGTAGATGATTGGAGTTATTTAAAGATTATGACTGCATAGTTGACTAACACCTGAGGAATGCTAATGTGGTGGCTAAAGCCTTGAGTCGAAAGATAATGGCTACTTTGATGTTACAACAATGCAGATGGAAATTTGCACTAAATGGAGCAGTGATAACTCAATTGAAGGCACGACCTAAGATGAGACAAGCAATAATTGATGCTTAAAAAAGAGATAAAAAAACTACATTGAATAGTTCAATCCATTTGCAAAGGAAGCCAATCAAAGTATTCAACAATAGAAGATGGAACTGTGTATTACCAAAATAGGCTATATGTATAAGATGATAAACAAATTGAAGAGAAACTTATTGCATGAAGCGCACAACATGGTTTTTACCATATATCCTGGTGGTAACAAAATGTACCAAGATTTGAAACAATTTTACTGGTGTCTAGGTATGAAGAGGGATATAGTTGAATATATTTCTAAGTGCCTGACTTGACAACAAGTGAAAGTTGAGGACAAACTCCCCTTAGGGTTGCTGAATCCCATTCTAACTCTCTAGTAGAAATAGGACAATATCACCATAGACTTTGTTACAAGCTTTCCCTTTATACAAAGGAAGCATGATACAGTGTGGGTGATTGTTGATAGGCTTACTAAAATAGCTCACTTCATACTAGTCCCACCGGACTATTAAATAGACAAGTTGGCATAATTGTATGTAAATGAAATTGTTCAATTGTATGGGATACCATTATCTGTAATCTCTGATCAAGATCCAAGGTTCACATCAAGATTTTAGAAGAGTTTGCAGTAGGCTTTAGGTACTTAACTTCACTATAGTATAGAATTTCACCCATAAATGGATGGGCAATACAAAAGGGTTATACAAGTTTTAAAGGATATGTTAAAAGGGTGCGTTTTGGGTTTATTAGGTAGTTGGGACAAATACCTTACTTTAATGGAATTTACATAGAATAACAGTTATCAAACTAGTATTGGTATGGCACCCTATAAAGCATTATATGGCTAAAAATGTAGAACCCAATTTGTTGGACCCAGTTAGTTAAAAATAAGATAATTGGTCCCAATATTATCAAAGATACAGCTTATTAAACATAGATTGAAAGTAGCTAGTGATAGAAAAAAGTCATATGCAGATTTGAAAAGGAAAGACATTGAATATCGGGTTAGTGATAAAGTATTCCTAAAGGTGTCACCTTAGAGAAAGATGTTATGGTTTGGGAAGAAAGGGCAACTTCGCCCAAGATTTATCAGTCCGTATGAAGTCTCAAAAGTAGTCGAACCAGTTCCCTATAGATCTGCACTTCCTTCAGAGTTATTCAAATGGCATGATATCTTTCATGTCTCAATGCTCATAAGGTATCGATTGGATGAGTCTCACATATTGCCCATATAGAAGATAAAGGTTTAACCTGATTACTTAAATGATGAAGAGCCAAAGGAAATATTGGCTAGGGAGGTTAGACAACTGCAAAATAAATAGATTCCCTTAGCCAAAGTATTATGGCAATATTATGGTATGAAAGAAGCAACTTGGGAACCTAAGTTGGTTATGAGGGTATAGTATTCACAGCTATCTAAATCAAGTATGAATTTCGATAACGAAATTTTCTTAAAGATGAGAGAAATGTGAGGCCCTAACATATGCCCTATGAGAATATGTACATGTTTAAGGGGTATTAGAGTTGATAAATGCATGTTAGTTCATAAATTGTAAGATGGGACCTAGAGGGAATTACTTCAAAAGAAAAGGGCATTATGGTAATTTCACTTTAAGGCATGTACATGCATAATTAGAGGCAAACATGATGTAGGGATTAATTAAATTGAAAAGGAAGAAATGTTTTGGGGGAAAATGAGAAATTAAAAAGAATGAGTGAGCAAGATGTAATTCACCTAGGACCCATAAGTGGACCTATAAGGCGAAGCCACCTAGCTCCCTCTAGAAATCTCATAGAAATGGAAGAAAAACCATGAAACAAAAGGAGAAAGAGGGCAGACCACTTTAGGTCCAAAATATAGAAATCAACCATTTCCACCACTAAACATTACCCAATTTCAGTTATATAGTTTGAGAGGAGAGAGAATTTAGGGTTTAGGCATTTCTAAGGTAATAATCCTCTCTTTTTTACCTCTCTTTTGTGCCATATGCTAGGTACTAAAATTGATGGAATAAATAGATGTTTATATATGGGATTTGTTGCATTTAGAAGGAGAGGCCAGTGAAAAGAAAGAGAAGGAAGATGAGAGGGGTTAAAGAGGTACTTTTTGTTGTATAAAAAGGTATGGGAACTCTTAATATTTTTGCATGTGCTTGCCAATGTAAAATGGTTAGAAATAGTATATTGGATATGTAAATGAGATAGAAACATGTTTGTGTTGTTTGTCTGTATATAAGAGATAAAATATGGAAAGTATTATTAAAATAGGAAAATTTTATCCTAGGGTTCACTTGACCTAGTAAGATTATTTTACTTATAAGATGAGTTGTAAAGCTACAAATTGGGTAATTCCGGTTGGAATAGAAAGTAGACTTATAGACCTAAATTTATTATGTAGAGGTCGAAGGTTCTATAATGCCCATATAATATGCACATCACAACATAATATAATAGTAATTTCAGTGTAATGCACATACAAAGTACAATCCTAAGCATACATGCCACATATAAAACACGATAAAATTGTCTGCTTCGGTGCGTATCTCTATCCAAGTCTAATGCCTATCCCTTCGAGTACTAACCTATCTTCCTCAAAACCTGTGCGCTGTAAATAGCTACGCACTAAGCATATCATGCTTAGTGGTGGATACCAAACTAACAAATTCCATAGCTACAATTACACAGGCTTAATTTTTTTCATTTTCCTAAATATCATCTAACCTTCTAGTTCGTTTAAATTACTTCTCTTTATTTTTTAGTCTCATATTTCTTTTCCTATATTCCATTTATCAATTTTTAATTGCTTTACTACTAGTTATTACTCTCATTTCAATTTCTTGTAATGGGTTGTCCATTTTTTCCATACATAGGTGTGCCTTTACTTACTACTTTTTGGTCCTAGTTAATTATGTTCTTTACTTATTTCCAATCTTAAAAATTGATATTTACATTTTTAATTTTCTAATTGCCTTTTGCTCTTTTTATCACTATTTTTATCTTTTACTTATTTATTTCCCATCTTCAGATGACAATCACATGTTATTCCTTATATTTCATGTCATCACACAATTTTCTAATTATAATACCAATTTTTCCCTTTTATTTTATTTATACTCTTTATGTCATTTAAACTTCTCAACTATGTTGGGTTTTTTTTATGAACAAGGAGAAACACAAAGTAAAAAACATTACATTCTAACCATTATAGGGATTGTAGCACCTATTCTTAACTATGTTTTAATCCTTAATACTTTCTTATACATTAATAAATTTCATTCACACAAATAACATTAATTTTTATAAAATTATCATTTTACCCTTAGTTATAATTTATTACTTCTTAACTTAGAATTATACCTTTAATTTCTTAAATTACCATTTAACTCTTACCATTACTCATTTATGTCTTTTTCTCATTTATTTCTCAATTAAGGTGGAAATTTTCAATTTAGTCCCCAAACTTCCATTCTAGTATATTTTAGGCTATTTTCACACTAATTTTTATCATTTTTACTTTCTTTTAGTATTTATTCCATTTTATGCCCAAAATTTACATTTTAGTCCTTACATAGTGGCAAATTACAATTTGGTCCTTGAAACTTTTCGTAATTACATTTTTAACCTTTTTAACATTTTAAATCTTATAACTTAATGTAAATTTATCGTTTTACTCCGTATTTCTCGCATAATTACATTTTTTCTCTTATTAATCGCTTACTTACATTTTTCAACTTACTCACCATTTTAACACACATTTGACTTCTTTTTATGTATAATTTACCCTTAGTCCATATTTTCTTATATAATTACATTTTTTCCCTAAGTAGTTCCAAATGGAAAGCCTCGAATTAGATATTTAAGACAATGACTCCAATGGTCCAAAATGAACTGGAGTGACCACTTGATGCGATTTATTACTCCAGAATGTGTGGAGGTGACCACTTGACATGATCAATGCCTTTGGAATATGTGGGGGTGACTACTTGGTGTGATCAATGCCTCCAAAATGTGTTAAGGTGACCACTTAGCATGACCAACCCCTAAATTATCAATCTAATGTGCACAATTACAATGCAAATCATCTCATAGGACTACCGTGGTATATATCTATATAGCTAGCCATTATATCCTAAAATCCTGGATTAACCACTGTACACTAAAGGTAAATACATTTATTCATCCGATTCATTTTTTTCACATAATTCAACATAATTTTTACATTATGTAACATATACACTTGGGTAATTCCCTTTCATTTATGTTCATCAACCATACGTTCATGGTATATATGTATAATATCATCCAAATATGATTGAAACATGCCACTTTCATATGATACATCATTTGGCCATGTTAAGTTCATATACATCCATCATGTTTTCTCATATATTATCATTATTTACATATTCTTGTGATCATTTCAAGCTTTCATATGATGATACACCATTAAATCCCATTAAAATATCTTTAGTACACATATGAACATCATTATGTTTACTTAGTCAATATTATGTACACTTATAATTTAATGTTCTAACCACTCACTTCATTTTTATTCATCATTATAATGTCAATTTCATGCCTAATATCCAATTAAATGTCAAAGCTTCATATATTAACCTTAAGAGTACAATTCGGCCACATGGTGTTTGACGCGACCTCAGTAAGTGTATTGAATCGACAAGTAATAAAGGGTGCTTAATTTAAGACCCACGAATATCATACCTAAGGGATTGTAGATGCAAGCAACTGAAACTTAAATATATACTAAAGAATTCCCAAATTTTGTTGTGTGATTAGGTTATTAAACTATAAAAACTGCAGAAATTGAACAAATAAAAATAAAATAGTAGCAATTTAATATGACTGAAGTAATTAAAAATATAGCTAGATAAAAATCAATAATCTAAAAGCATTGCTCAGGTTCACTCATCCTCCCCATACCTAAATGTTAATTTAATTAATCTTAATTTATATAGATGAATCGGGATAACCCTCTATACCCAAGTGTCCCATTCTAAAGCAAGCTATTCTAATTATAAAATGCCTCATTTTAGAGCAAGTTCTACGATTAGCCTATACGCGAGTCTAACATCCTAGGTTTAGTTTGCTTTCCTATTTTGGTGCCAAATAATCTAAAAAACCATTCATTTTACTCCAAACTCTAGTTCTGAAACCACAATCACTGCAACTTATCAAGTCCTATTCCAAAGCAATCTCAAAATTACAGCAACACGATAAAAAGAACAGAGGTAAAGACATTCATGGTATTCAACATTCAATAACATAGCCAATCCAAATAACATGAATAAAATCATCCATTTAAATTAGATAAATTAATCAAAACATCAAAAACCCATGAAATAATAATGAAAAACCAATAAAATCAACTATTCATCCATATATAAAATCAAATGAGTTTAGATTCATATTAGGTATTGGGGATTCAAAGATCCCCCAAATAACTAGGTAACTACTCACTACCCAGTACAAAAGAAAAGATAAAAGGAAAGAATAAACCTAGATTTTCATGTGGAAGATTTACGCCCAACTTAATACAAGCTTCTTCAACCTTCTTTCTCCAAGTCTCTAATGGAAAATGAGCTCCAAATGAAGGAAACTAAGAATCTAATCTCTATTTTTGTGTAAATCTATGATATTTGCAAGTATGAATCTATAAACTATGTATAAAAAATGAAGGAATGAAAGAACAAATGAAGAGAAAAACCCATATTTGAAACTATTCAAGATAAATGCCAAACAAAAATTCTTACTTATATAGCCCCGAATAGGGTCATGGTCAGTACTAAATTTTTTACTGACCATGACATACTAAAAATCTACCTTCTAAATTATATGGGTCATGATCAATACTAAAAACCTGCTGTCTATGACATGCTCCTTCATTGCATTCTAGGTTGAAGATTGCAGTACTAAAAACATTATTGATTATGAGGTCTTCTCTTTTTAGTTCTAGAATGAAGAATGCTAAGTCATGGTAAGCAAAAAATACTTTACTAATAGTGATATGATTGAAACAGTTCATTTTGACAAGAAGCCACTAGGTCACTGTAAGTACTAAAAACTTGCGGACAATGAGGTACCTGTAAAATTCCAAATAAAGCACAGAAACCCATCAAAAGATCTTTAAAGCATATGAAAGATAGAATTTACAAGGTTTGGGTAGAAATTATTGAATTTAAATAAAACAAAGCAAAAGACACTAAAAACTAGACTGAAATTGACTAAAAACTTGAAACTAAATTGGAGTTATCAAAATACTCCACATTTAGACTTTGCTTGCCCTCAAGCAAACAAATCATCCACATTCTTGAAAATTAAAACTTTTAACTTAGAACAAGAAAATTCAGATGAGCTAAAATAACATTTAGCAGAAGACACTTAAATGAAAAATTCAACCAAAAAGACTCAGACTAATCTATATCGATCAATTTCTTATACATGTGTGCTAGGCCAAAATAATTGATCACTTTACAAAATCAAAACCCTTTAGTGAATTCCAATGATTGAGCAAAAAGAAAATTATGCAAAAATTTTGCATAACGGTTTCGTACTTGAAACTCAGGATAGCCAAAGGCCTCTCATTTAGCACCGGAACCATAAAGGTCATCTCTTCTACACAACTCAAAACAAAAAATAGGATCACCAGGTCTTACTTTAAGGTTGTAATGAAAGGTTAAGGTATTGGCTCTAAGGAAAGGATAAAGTTAACAAAATAAAATCAGCCACATTACCCAAGAATTCCACCTAACTTTCTTAAGATAAATATCCTTTTTCCATGATTGCTACCTTTACTAACAATACTCATGATGAATCTCAAAAGGTAATAACTGAATTCATAACTACAAAGGAAGTAGGAGCTAAAATTTTTTTTTATCTATTCTAATAAGTGTGAATTATACTATGTTTTTAATGTGTGTTTATGTGTTTAATTGAGTTGATTTAGTATTAATTTAGTTTATTTTAAGATTAATTAGTTAATATATGTATTTTAAGGTTTAATTATAAGTTTTGGTATTTTTCAGGGCCAAATTGAATAGAAAAGGGGTTAAAATGCAAAAAGGAGAAATTAGGGGGCAAAATTGTAATTATGGAGAAAGCTAGTTTTTACTCATGAGGGACAACCAAGACTCACTCGGCTGAGTGATTTCCTCACTCTCCTGAGTGACTAGAGCACTCTCCAGAGTGAAATTTCACTCACCTAAAGGCAAAAAAAGCCACTCACCTAAATCTATCCCTTCTTTCTCTAGCAAAGGATCACTCTCGAGAGTGCCTAAGGCCACTCTCCTGAGTGAGGAAAAAGAAAGTATGAATTTAAAGTTCTTATTTGGGTAGAATTCAATTCCTATTTGGTTTAGGAAGTTTACAAAGGCAAAACTTCTTCTTCTGGCAAGATAATTCAACTATAAAAGCACCAAAGCATCAACACTTGAAGGAGATAACCTTTAAATATGAATTTTGTTCTTTGTTTATTTTTAGTTTTGTTTAATTAATTGTACATTAGTTTTCGCTTAGTTTTAGTTTTGTTTTCTTATTTTCTTAGTTTACAATTCTTTAAAAGACTCAAGCTTTCTATTGAAGTCATTAAGAGTAAAGTTTGGAGCTTTATGAGTATTGTATCTCTTTATTTTAATTGTTCATTTAGTTTTCATCATATTTGGTAAGTAGTTTTTCTTCTTTTGCTAGGGGAAACTTGAACCCTTATATTTTCATTGTAATGACTTTATTTTAAGCTTTAATTCAATGTAAGTTTGATTATTTCTTAGTTTTGGACAACTTCGGATCTTTGGTTGTTATTAAATTAATGATTTTACTTATTTTAATTAATAGTTGATGATTGATTTATGCATGACTATTGGTATGTATGTTCTTAGGTTAGTCACTAAGAAAAGTTAAACTAAGGATAGGTTGAAGTTAATTTGCTTGAAAAAGATTTTAATGGATTTCTAGTAGTTTAAAACTAGATTTTTATGCTAAGTGTTAAATTTGTCTAGGAGTTTAATACTTAGAATGATATTTTTGCATAAGATATCTGGCTTTATTACTGGTTTTTCCATAATCGCTTGTGTTAATTTTGTTTGAGTCATTGTAATGAAAGTTGAGGTGGATAGTTCCCTTAGCAAGAGAATTTTAGTTATTGTTTTGTATGTTAATTCATGTTAGTTTAATTTTAGCTTTTGTTTTGCTTTATTATCTATTTAGTTTAGTTTTTGCTTTTAAATCAAAAACTTGGGAAACAATCTTAGATTAATTTAATTCATACATAGATATTATTCTTAACAATCCATGTTCCATTGGGTACGATATTTAGGGTCTTAATCTATATTTTCCTATATTACTAGTCGATCTAGTACACTTACTAGACACCGGCCATCTTCAACTAACTCACCAATTTATACTTCCTCTTAAATGCTAGGTACCCCACACTTATTTCTTGTAGTAATAAACTAAATAAAATTTCTGCATTATAACTTTTATTCTACTATTTTTTTATATATAAGCTAAAAGGCACCAACAAACTCTTAATCTTCCAATTTAGCAATGTCTTGAGTTTTTTTAAGTTTCAGCTCACACTACCCCACTTTCTTTTCAGAATTTTCATCAGTTTTTAACACTCTTGACTAATCAAACACAACACTACTAAATGACTCAAAATACACAATACTACATAACCTAGAGTGGCCAATTCTAAGATAGAAGAGGTAAAGGGCATTTAAGTTATATGGTCAAATAACAGAGTGTAATCATGAACAATTTTAAATAGTATGCTTTTAGCATATCAATTAAGCTCAAAGGGGCTAGCAATGGTAAAAATAACACAAGGTAGGGTAAAAGTCAATTCAAAAGCGACTGCCAAAGAAAAATTGCTTAGGTTATGTACTAATTCTGCTTGAGTTGAAAATTCATTTCGAAGGGTGATGAGGAAGGTTTTAGCTTATCCTAGAATTCCTTAACTCAACCCGCGCTCACTCACTGATTTTTTGACGCTCTTCATAAAAATAGCCTAATGTGCACAAAGAAATATAAATCAAACAATATACGACTAATTAAGACTAATCCGAAGAAAAATTTTGCTACACACACACAACTACTCTCTTGCTACCTTAGGCTCTCTAAAGTAATAGTTCACAATTTAGAGTTCAAACTGATTCATTCTAGAATAATCGATGGCAAACTAGGCTAAATACGAA
Organism: Excoecaria agallocha; assembly: GCA_037975025.1. NCBI lineage: Eukaryota > Viridiplantae > Streptophyta > Magnoliopsida > Malpighiales > Euphorbiaceae > Excoecaria > Excoecaria agallocha. Next base: position 4,073,283 of record CM075820.1, on the reverse strand, counting down.
TGATAAAATAACTCAGCAGATGCAGACAACAATATTCAAAACTTTAAATAAAAGGCAAACAAAACAACTAAAAGGCTAAAGATTAAAAAAAAAACTACTAAAAGTAAAGATAAAAGATGTCATAAAGCAGTAAAAAAATTTAAACTAAGATAAACTACTTAAAACTAAAGGAAACAAAAAGTTTGCAATTTAAACTAATTTTTTCAACTGAATAATCCAAAAACAACAACCACTTAAAATGTAAACTAAAACAACTTTTTTAAAAAAAAAATTCCAAAACTAAAAACATGAGGTTTGTGGTTCAAAAGACTTCCCAATACAAGTACTTGAAACCATTCTTCATCTTCAACAAAATCTACACAAAAGTGTTAAAAAATCTTCACAAAAATATCTTCATCAAAAATTAGCATTAATTCTTCACAATATCAATTCTTCACAGAATCATCAAGGTCAATCATCAAAAGCTCTATCTTCAATATTCACAAAAAAAATAATGCTCTTCAATCCCAAAAATAAGTACTCCCCCTACCCCACACTTTAAAAACTTGCTGCCCTTAGCAAGACAATAATAATAAACACAAAAATAAATAGGGCAGAGGACTCCCTACTATCAACTGCTCTTATGGAGGTGGTGGGAAAAGCGCATCTAGCCTTGATGCTACACTTGTGATAGAAAATCATTATTTTGTGCTGCCCCTCCTTGAATTAATCTTGCTTGGTAGCCAATGCATTTATCCTCTTAATTAATTTAGCATACTGAGCAAAAGTTAGAGTGACTGCTCCCCTGATCTGGTGCCCTAAGAGGATTGCTAAAGCTCATTGCCATCTTGTCTAAATACTCCTCTCTATTAGTTAAGCGAAAGCCATGCTCCATAGTAGTGTCCTTAATGACCACCCTCATGTTTTTTTAGTAGCTTCTTATCAATGTAGGCCATTACAGGAAGTGCTTTATGCTCATCCAAGGGATGCTCAACTGCCCTAGCTAAGATAGTAACCCAACCTCCTAGTGAGACTCTCTTCACCTTAGTCGGATACCACTTATGCCACCAGTGCATGGCTCTATTAATTAGGTATCCTCTGAGCATGGCTGCTAGGATTAGAGCTTCAAGAAGGTTTACCTGGCCAAACTAACTTCACATAAGACATCTGGGGGATAATGGGAAGAACCTGTGGAGAATCCTGAGAGTGTGATCTCTGAGGTGATGAGACTTTGTTGTCCCTGATTGGTATTGAACATTTGATAAAGGGTCCTTGATTTCTTCCCAAATAGTATTTTTGTCATAATCTGGGAAGGCTTCTGGTGCCAAGCCAGGAAAGCTTAAAGCCTTTAAAAACTCTACAAATGTTAGCTCATAAGGTGTGCCCTCCAAAGTAAAAGTAACCTTACCTGGATCCTCCTAAGAGTTTTCCCCAATGTTGCATGTGACAATGGGCACAAAGTCCCTTGTGAGGTCAGGGTAGACCAGCTCTTGACAGGCAAAGAACCTTTTCCAGCCTATACTGGCTATAAGTCCTTCCACTTTATCTCTGATTCCTAGCTTTTCTAGTAAATCCATGTCTAAATATACTAAAGGCAGGAACTGAAACTTTGATAAGATTTCATATCTCCCCTTAATATCTTCTAGCACCCAGAAGGGCACCTTTGGAGATTTAGTCTTTTTCTTTTTGGGGACAGGTAGTTGGCTTGATTCTAGCGGTTGTCTAGATAATGGTGGTTGTCTGGATATAGGTTGTACAATTTATACATGAACTCTTTTTGGTGCCAATGCAAATAAACAAACAAAACAAAATAAAGTTTCCATAAGATCTCAACATAAATAACCAATTAATCTCAAACAATAATAGAAATCCTATATCCAACATTGAGAAAATTAAGCATAAAGGATAGCAATTCATGAATAGGAATAATGGATGCAGGCACACATTAACAACTTGCATAAAAATTTTCATCAAGGCTAGTGCTTCTTGTAATATCAACAAACCCCAAATGCATAACTGCCAGGGAATTCCTAAAGTATGTGAATTACAGAAGATAGAGCTAACAGAGTTAAGTAAGAGACACAACCCTTACCAGACAAAATTAAAGTGCAGTAATCTCAAAAGTCCTCAAACAAAAAGTCAACCACCAGAGAATGCTCTCAATAGTGTCCTCAATGCCAATGTAAAGCAGAACTGATATATAAAGAACACAAGGCAATAGGTCTAAACAAAATGGGCATCAAACTTGGCAAGCTCAATGAAAACAATTGAGAAAATTGCCAATTGTTCAACTATGTAGTTTCTGCCAAGATAAAACAACAGGGGTAAGTTGGCCATATTACTAATTTTCAAGTCGAAAGGCTAATGTTTTGAATGCAAAGTTAAGGAACTAACAACATCACTAAATTCATCAAGCAATTCCTATTCATACATCTTTGACATTTTAGCATCAATCTTTCAATCAAACAACCAATTTCAGAGGTGTCAAATAATGATTACAACAAGCTTTCTCAAAACCATGGAAATTATCACCCTCTAAGAAGAATTGCTATCAAATTGAACCATAAAAGGAGCATAAAAAAAATAGACAAAAGGTAACAGTAGAAGAAAGGGAGTTAAGTGTGGGTAAATGTGTGCTCGAAATCAAATTTTTAAACAAATAGCAAGCAAGTCAGAAAATTTGGCTCAAACAAAGAAAGTATTCAAATTGGCAGGCAAGGTGAGATCAAAACATTTCAACCCATGCAAATTCAATTAGTGGTGCTAAGAGAAACAACAAAAATATTGGCTCATTCCCTAGTTGATCATGCACAAATCGCAAACCTAAATATACAGCTGATAGTCCCAATAGATTCCCTATGGTCATCAAATCTTGCTACTTTATTATATGAATTGGTTCCCAATAAAATAGTACACAAGCAAGTAATCAACCAAGCAGCAATATTAAGAAATTTTTAGCAATTGTGAGTAACAAAAGACTCTCTAAACATGATAACCATAGAAAATTTAACCAATTGGAACTCAAACTTTGCAAGCATTTACACCTAAAGTAGGTAATGGAATTTTCCCAATGAAACTAATTAAATAATCACATGCGGCTAGAAAGTCTGTTGAATCAATATGCATAGCAAAACACCAGAGACATTTGGATTATAGTGTATGAAGGCTAACAATGTGACTAAATTTCTAAATGCATGACTCCACCCCAAAATTGCAATGCAAGATCAAAAGAAAAATCAACATCCCCTAGCTTTTGCCATCCTTTTAACACAACCATTAGCTTAAATTAACATCACAAAATAGAAAGTAAGCAATTCAAAATCTATGAAGCTCTAAAAACTTGCTAAATGACCATGCATAATTAAGCAACAGTGGTATACAAAACCATAATTTATGAAATCAACAGAAATATGGCCAAATTACCAACTATATACCGCAAACATCTATTTCCTCAATAATGCCTATCACCTTAGAATAGCTACTAACAAAGACTTTAGTATTAGCATTAAGAATTCAACATGTATGAAACTCTATTAAACCAAGTAAGAAACCAATTTTTATACCAAGAAAATAGTCTGGCTAATCAAATTTCACAAAATTTTCAAAAATATACCAAATGAGCACAAAACAATAATCAAAATTCAACAACAGCAACAAAACCCCTTATACCATGTGCAAAAGTAACAACTACCACATGGCATTCTGTCGAACAGTATGCATGTAGTAAATCAACAAAGTAAAAATGGGTGAATTTATACACATATCAAACCCGAACATCAAAATTTGTGAAGAACTAATAAAGAACCAATCATGAAATCATAAAATCATTAATAGGTATGTAAAATTCATAAAAATTTCATAGATTAAAGATAAAGAATGGTGAGTACATACCTGTCAATGCTCCTCTAACATGCATTATTATTCAAAATCACCACAAAAAGAGCGTAAATATAAAGAGCAAACAAAGATGCATTTAAATGAAGAATCAAAACCCATAAATCATGAAAAAAAAGTTAAGGTTTCAAAGATCTATAAAGATGTGTGAAGAATGAACAAAAAAAATAAAAGAAAAATCATCGAACGACGAAAGTAAGAAAAAAAACAAAAAATAAAGAGTTAAAAAGAAAGATAAACAAAAATCAAATAATAAAGAACAAAAAAAATAGAACAGACATAAATAAGGAAGAACAAAAATCAGACAAACACATCATAAAAGGAAAAATCAGGAAGAAAAAGAAAATAAAAAAGAGAGAGCAACAGAGACTTACTTGGTTGAAGATCTCAGCACATTCAAGATCTAAGCTAGATTAAAACTTGAAAAACACAAAGAATATAAAAGGAAACGAAGAAGAAAATCAGTAAAAGAGAGCAAAATAAGAAAACATAAAAAATTAATTCAAAATAAGAAAAAGAAAAATAAAAATCACACCAAATAAAAAAGACCAAAAAGAAGATTCAGTTACCTGTTAATGTTATAGAACAATTACGGCTAAAATGAGAGAGAAAGAGGGAGAATACACGAAAAAATGGGGAGAAAAGTAGGAGAACATAAAAGAAAATGGAAGAACTGAAAAAAGTGAAAGTTCGACACAAAAATTTGATTTTTAAATTAGGGCTTTAGGGGTTCACGATCAGCACTCAGAAGCTATTGACCATGAGATAACTCTGCTTTCACTACTAGACTAAAAGAAAAACACAGTCACGGTAAGCACTTAAATCATACTTACTGTGAGGTAAAAATTTTTCAGTCCAGAATGTCAGGGAGTCCTATGTCACAGTTAGCACAAAAATCATAATGACTGTGACCAATCGCTCTCTCAGTACAAAAGCAAAACTTCACTTATGTCATGGTGAACACCAGAATTCCATTGACCGTGACCTACAAAAGTTTTAGGTACAAAAGTAAAAATGCAACTATGTCACAGTAAAAACTAAAACCCTACTCACCATGACCAATGACTCGCTTGGATCCAGAAGTAAAATTGCCCCTATGTTATGGTTAGCACTAAAAACCTAATGACCATGACCCATAAAAATCACCCAAAATTTTCCACCTTGTAAACTCTTTTGGCCAAAAAAAATAAATGAAAACTACTTCAATAGAAAAAACTCAAAAATAATGGCCTCTAAACCAAAATCTTTTGAACCACAACCCAACCTAAACAACTATAAAAATAACGTGAAAGCTAAAAAATTTGAGGGTTAGAAAGTAGTTCTGCATTTACCAAGTATGCAGATGGACTTTTAAATCACCCTCAAAGATCTGCCAAAGTGACGATCACTGAAGCGCCTTCGAATGTCTATTCAAAATAGGGCTTTACGTGATGGGCATTCACCTTGAACTCTTTTTCATCTCTTAGGTGCTTTAGTATCACCACTCCAAATTTTTCTGCCTCTACCACTTCAAAAGGCCCTTTTCACCTTAATTTCAACTTGCTAGGAAAAAGTCTCAACCTAGTATCATAAAGCAGTACCTTCATCCCAAGTACGAACTCCTTCCTTACTAGCTTTTGATCATACCACTTTTTAGTTTTGTCCTTGTAGCTCATTGCTTTGTTATATGCCCAAAACCTTAGCTTTTCCAATTCATTCAACAGCAATGCCCAACACTTTCTTGCACTATTAATATCAAAATTCAAATATTTGGTGGCCTGTTGCGTCCCTAGCAAGTGCACTAGATCGACAAGTAATAAAGTGGGGTACGGTTAGGACCCTCAATATCGAACCCAAGGGAAATGTGTGTGTGTAGACTGTGAGGATTAATTGTATGCTAAAGAATTCCCAATTGTTGTGTGTATGAGTTGTTTGATTTATAAAATGTACTTTAAAGCTTAAGTATGTAAAGCAGAGAAATTTAAATTCAGTGTATTAAATTCTGAAAAATTAGCAAGTGTAAATATCTATAGAAGTAAAGCGTCACTCAGGTTCACCTATCCACCCCATACCCAAATGTGAATGAATTTTTACATAAAAGTATACATGAATGAACTCGGGATAACCCATCTTAATCCAAGCATCCCATTTCGGAGCCAGCTATTTTAGTTGCTAAACGTCCCATTCCGGAGCCAGCCCAACAACTAGCCTAAACCCGGGTCTAAAATCCTAAGTTCGGTCTACCGTCCCATTCCGGAGCCAGGCAGCCCAAAACCCATCTATTTCACTCCCTACTCTAGTTTTAGAATCACAAATACCGCACACTAAGAGTCCCATTCCGGAGCCATCCAAAATAGAAAATATTCATGATAGAAAAACTGAGCTAAATCATTCATAAACTCCAATCTATTAGGCTTAATACCCATCAAGACATATGATAGAAACCATTCATCCATGGATACAAAATAACTTAATAGATCGAAAAATCAATGATAACAAATAAATACTTGTGAAATAGACTATCCATTCATGTAAAAATAAATTTGAGTTCAATATTCACATTCTGAGTAGGGGATTCAAAGATCCCCAAGCAACAAAAAGACTACTCACAATCCATAATCAAATGAAAAGAAAAAAAGATAGAAAAAACCTTGAAGTTCATGGTAAAGAAAACCCAGCTGACTCCAAGCCCTTCAATCTCTTTCTCCAAGGCCTTCAGGAAAAATGAGCTTCAAAATATGTAAATCTATGCTTGTAAACTCTATATCTATTTTTAATCTAAGTGTTTTTGTGTAAATCCTACTATTTTCAAGTATTTCTATGTATATTTGTGTGTAAAATAAACTAAGAACTTAAAGAGAGAATAAAGAAACCCTAAAAACTGAAATTTTTCCCAAAAAACTACTCTCCTCCGATTTTCAGAAAACTCTGCTTTATAAAGGTCAGCATGGGTCACGGTTACTACCAAATTCGTGGTAACCGTGACCTCTAATAAAAAACCCTCTTTTGATTCAAATGGGTCACGGTTACTACTATATTCTTAGTAACTGTGAGGCTGCTCGGAGCTGAATTTAGGATTGGGTCACGGTTACCATAAAATTCCTGGTAACCGTGAGATAGTTCTCATCTTCATTCTGGACTAAAAAGTTGCCTGCCTCACGGTTACTAGGAAATCCTTAGTAACCGTGAGATGCTTCTCTTCTTGCTTCTGGACTAAAAAGCTCCATGAGTCACGGCTACTAGCCCATCAAGTACAATTGCCATGCTGACCGTGACATGCTTCAAAACGGTGCGTTCTGACAGGATATATGGGTCACGGTTACCATGAAATTCCTGGTAACCGTGAGGTACCTAAAAATCACAAAATCTGTCAAAAACTCTCAAAATCACACAAAAGCTAGAATTAACTGAGAATCGGATAAATTATTAAATTGTAGTAAAAACAAAGCAAAAGATGCAAAGAGATCAATGAAACTAGACTCAAATTAAACTAAAACTAAATACTGAAATTGAGTTATCAAAATACCCCACACTTAGACTTTGCTTGCCCTCAAGCAAATGAATTATCCACAATCTTGAAAAGCTCAAAACCTCAATTCAGAACATGAAAAATCAGAAGTGCCAGAACAACACTTAGCAGAAGTCACTCAGAATAAGAACTTCATCAAAAAGACTCAAATTGATCTATATCAAACAATTTCTCGTGTGTGTGTGAGGCTAAAACAGATTTATTTTCCTCAAAACCAAAACTACCAGTGAATTCCAGCAATCAAGCAAACATAGTATTATGACAATTTTTTGTGTTTGCAACGTAGAATAGTCATAAGCCTCTCCTTTAGCACCTGAACCACAAGGGTCATCTCCACTAGACAATTTAGAGCAAAATAGGATCACCAGGGCTTACATTAAGGTTGTAATGGGGATAAGGCAAAGGTTCCAATGATTTTAAAGGTTAGCAATACAGAATTAGCCACACTATCCAGAAACAAAACTCACCTAACTTTCTCAATGAACTTCTTCAAAAACCATACCCTATCATCATAAGAATGAAAATTTGATTTTAGGACATTAGTTGGATTCCCAAAATTGTAGGAAGTAAGATACATGACACTTCCTATAAATACTAGGTACCCCACACTTATTTTCTGCAATCATGAATCAATTAAAATTTTTTTTTGCAGCATTAAAACTGTTTTTTTTGGATACCAAAAGCACTAATTGTTTATCATCCATGTCCCAGAATTTTTAACACATTTAAACTCAACAACTTCTAAAAATTGATTCAACTTCCCCCTTTCTAACTGATAATCATAAATTCATCAAACCCGTCATGCAAATTTCGTTACCTAACCTAGAGTGGCCAATTCCAAAATGGGAAAGACAAAAGCATTTAGGCTATATGGTTAAACATTAATGCAATAAAATAAAAATGTAGTACGCTTTTAGCATACCAATTAAGCTCAAGGGGGCTAACAATGGTAAAATTTACTAAGGGTAGGTCAAAAGTCATTTAAAAGTTGGTTACCAAAGAAGGCTGCCTGAGTCATATCCTATACCTGCCTAAATTGAATATTTGTTTCGAAGGGTGATGAGGAAGGTTCTAGCTATTCCAAAATTTATTCACTTAACTGCTTTCACTCACTGGATTTTTTTTATTTATTTTTAATTTTTTTTATGTTTAGCCCAATGTGCTCATTAAATAAGAAAACTGAATGATATATAATTAACTGAGATCAATTTAAAGAAGATACTCTTTACTGAACAAACTACTGCTCTCTGGCTATCCAGTCTTTTCAACTTATCAGTTCAAAAACGAGTCTAAGCTAATTCAATTCAAGATTAACTGGCAGCTCAAGCTAAAGGTAAGGTAATTAATAAACACAAACTCTAAATACAAATCAACATTCACAATGCTAAAATATTTATAAAGAAAGACTAAACAACTGAAACAAAATTAAAATGAGTTATGGTTCAAGATTTTTTTCACAATTTCCGCCACTGCATAAAGTAATCTGTTTGCAACAAAAATTAACTTCCAACGATTGTTTAAATTTCTACCAAATTAACATAATTCAAAATTATAACAATGTCAACAATGTCAATAAAGGGAAAATATATATACCCCACACTTTAAAACCTGCTGTCCTCAGCATGGAGCAAACAAAAAGATAAGTGTAAAGGAGATAGGGGGAAAGGACTTCCTGTTCAAAAGTGCGGAGGCGCGTGGGAATCAAGCCGGGAGTTCAGGGCAGCCAATGCCTCAATGATTTGCTGTTGTTGCTGCTTGAACTCCTCCTAGTTAGCAGCCAAGATGTCCATACGATCCATTAAAGCAGTATACTGAGCGGAGGACAAAGTGACTGCATCATGATCCGGGGCAGGTGGAGGATTGCACAAACTGCGCTCCATCTTATGCAAGTATTCCTCTCTGGTGGTTAGCTTGAACCCATGCTCTGTAGTCACATCATCAACCAATATTTTCATGTTCTTGAGCATTTTGGAATCAATGTAGGCAGCTGCAGGGAGGCTTTTGTCAATGTCTAGTGGATGCCCGAAATGTCTGGCAATCATGGTCACCCATCCACCAAAGGAGATCTTTTTCACTTTGGTCGGTTTTTGTTGCATCTCCTCGAGCTTATTCCACCAATGATATGCTCCATTGATGCGGCAATGTCGCACCATGCAAGAAAGAATGAGAGCCTCTGGAAGATTGATCTGCCCTGCACTCTGCACATGAGACATAAAAGACATAGAAAAGAACCGATGTAAGATTTTGAAGGCATGATCCCGCAGTAAATGGGACTTGGTGGTGCCGACCACATAAGGGCCTCCAATCAGCGGGTCTCTTATGTCTTCCCAAGCTCTGTCCTTTGAATGCTCTTCATAAGCATAGATCCTATCTGAGGGAAAATCTAAAGCTTCAGTGACTTCGGCCAAAGGCACGTCATAGAATCGGCCTTCCAAGAAGAAGGTCACCTTGTTGGAACTGTCACCCTGCCCAAAATGGAATTGCACTGTAGAAAGAAAGTCCCTGGTCAAATCTGGATAAACCAGTTCCCTGCAGTTGAAGAATTTGCCCCAACCAATGGCGTCAATGTGGCTTTCAATCTCCCCCTTGATCCCCAACTGCTCCAGCAAACTCAGATTGAGATAAACAGAAGGCAAGTACTCGCAGTTGGAGAAGATAACATAGTTGGTCCGCAACCGTTCAGGAACCCAGCTTGGAATTTTTGGTCCCTTCTTCTTCTGTGGCTTCTGTGGCACAGGGGCTGGCTGTGGTTGCTGACTAGCTCCAGCAGGCTCTTCAGAATGGGAGGGTTGCTTGGCAAGTGGGATAATGTCTTGTGCTTGTGAAGAACTGCAAGCACGAGCTCTTTTAGGCGCCACTGCCCATAAACAACAAAATTGAGAGTTTACAACGTTGGAGAGGAAAATAAACACAATTATAGCAAGAATAGATGAGAATGCATAAAGAAATGTATGTCACACACAAGTTCCTGGGAGGTACGTGGCACTCAACCACAATGACCGAGTCATCCTTTGGGAACTAGTAGCCCGCAGGTCGAATCGTTTCAGCCTATATACCTCCAGGACATAAATAGCACACACAAGCATGTAAATGCAAATGCTAACTTAGACAAAAGAATATTGATTTGGCATGCTTATTGGAGCCTAAAATATGCTCGATAAATGAATGACTAACCAAGTGCGTGCAACAGTTCCAAATCACAACCAGAAATTGGGGTACAGTGTCAACAATGCATGGTAAAGCAATGCGTTTAACAACATTTAGTAAATCTGTAGGCAGGACAATATTGATGTATCGGTGTATGCATTCAAGCAAGAATTCAAACATTGCATTCATCGTATTCAGCAAACAGGAAAAATGCAGGGCATTAAAGAGAAAGACACAGGGCTCAATTGCGAAGATTATGGCAAGAAAAAGAAATAAAACCAACACAAGAAAACATTTGACATAGACATAACCAAGCAAATCCATTAATTCCTCTAACTTAATCAACCCAAAAGCAGAAAAATAAAGGAAAAACAAAAGAAAATAAAGGGGGTTAAGAGACCATACCTGTGGGCTTTACATCACACGTACAAAACCAATCCACATTAGACCAAAGGTAGACTTAAAACTCAAAAATCAGAACTTATATATATATATGAATATATATAGACACACACAGATTAAAATAAGAAGGAAGACTAAAACCTAGAGATATGCAACAAAACAAAGAACACAAATCAAAAAGGAAACATTAGAAAACGAGGAACAAAACTACCAATGAACAAACATAAAAAAGAAAGACAAAACACAACAATAAGACAATAAAAACAACAACAAAAACAATTGAATTTTTTTTTAACCAACACGGTTACTAGGAAATTCCTGGTAATCGTGAGGTAACACAGAAGACAAAAACGGAAAACAAAACATAGACAGAGGCCACTGGACAGAAATTTAAACAACAAGAAAACACAAACAGAATTTCCGAAAATAAGCAAAATAGAAAGAAGAAAATAAAAATAAAAATAACATAAATAAAATAAAATGAAATAAAATAAAATGAAATAAAAATTAAAGAGGAGAGAAGACTTACTTGGTTGATGATGATGAAGGAGAAAAAGAGAAATAACTAAAAACAATCATAACCAAAAAAAATAAAAAAAATTAGAGAAAATGACACAGAGAAGAAATGGAGAAATCAACTAGATCTAAACACAAACTATGATAAACAGAAACTAG